>CM061040.1:143696437-144296437 GCA_030762985.1 Adelphocoris suturalis | reverse complement strand
TTTCTGAGTTTTTAAATACTCGGCATCTTACTCTTGATACAGTACACGGTTTAGAACTTTCTGGAACATCTGGACATACCACACCTGATCTCATTTGTTCTGACGATGTATCAGTGCACTGCTTGGGGGAGATTGATGGATGTAAGTCCTGCACTGTCATACCACTTGGGGGACTTACACTACCTGATTCAAGAAACAAAGGTTTTGGAAAAACCGGATGGATTTCATCATTACTTATCACTAAAGGTGATGCGGGCATTGGGAAGTATGGATAAAGTTCCACTTCATTTGCTTCCACTTCCTTCACAGACTCTAATGGAGTTGCATTTTCATAGATCGAACGTCCTCTAAGAATGGATGGTGCAACTTTCAAAATTCGTTTTGGCATCTTTCTAACAGCAGTCTGAATGCGATCAGGAGACTGTGTCAGATCCACAACTCTGTGATACTTGCTGGGTATATCAATCAACGGGTCATTACTACTTCCACTGCGACTGCCTTCATGCAGATTACGTGAATGTTGTTGAGGACTGAGTGTTCCTCGAAGATGTGCAAAACTTGAACCCGATTTATATTTTTTCACTTCGGTTCCTAGCATCGCAGTTTCTCTTAAATTTCTAGCAACTGCAGTACGTTTTCTCATGAGTAAGTGACGTTTTGCTCTCAACTTCAACCGCTGTTGTCGACGTTTCCTCAATTTCGCTATAAAAATGAAACAGTAGATAATTAACAGACTGATAAACATGGAAGGCCTCATAATTTGAACGGAATAGGATTTCAAAGGGTACTGCAAACATCACGCTTTAGACTTTGTCGAAAAATGAACCTAATGTCATGCCAAAGAATTTGAATACAATTTTTTTACATGGAGGATATTTTATTTGGAACACACTGAATCAAACCCTAAATCATATCAGAAGAAAAGTACCGTTTGCATTAACAATAATATTATTCACACCTACCTCTTCTTTTCATTTTTGCAATCCAATATTTTCGGGAGTCCAAAATATTTGATGTCGGATCGTCTTCCAATTCAGCTCTTTCTACTGGTCTTCTGGATGATTTGTCATCGAATGAAGGATTTTTGAGTCCTAGATGATAATTTTTCTTAAGAGTTGCAAGTCTTGTTTCAGAACGAGCTTTACTGGAAGAACAATTAAACATACCCATGTTTGACGAGGGTGATGACGCAACTTCACCACGATCTACCTCTTCAGGAATACTAGTTCTATCTTCTGAATCTGAATCAGAAACATCAGAGGTACAAATGGTTTTGGTATTCTCCCAACCAGTATAATCAAGATTTTCAAGAGGTGGGAAGACCATTTCCGGATCCTTTTTAATCTTACCACTACCACATGTATACATCTCATCATTATTAGAATCGAAATCAATGTCTTGGAATTGTTCTTTACATGATAAATCTTTGGAATAAGAATCATCGTTTTCCCGCAGTAATGATTCAGACTCGGAATGGCAGTCCAATGAATCCTGAACAGGGATTTCTATCTTGTTCATACTGTCTTGATTAGATGTTGATAAACAATGTTTTGATTTATCAGCAATTGCATGACTTTCCAATGTAGACTCTCCAGGTTCATCCAAACCTGTATCTTCGTATACACATTTAGAGTCCATTGTTTCCACTTTAATAACTGCCAAGTCCTGTCCTGTGCGACTTGTTTCATTACCAGCGGCAGGAGGATGAAAAACGGTTTCATCTGAAAATAGGCAATAGAAATATTCATTTTTTTAAATCCGACAAGTAATTAGCAAGGAGTGAGAAACTCCAAAGTTCAATTCTACAATAAATTTAATATAATACCCACCTTCTTTATTATTGGGAAGATTCTTCAAGGACTTTCTTTTTGATTCCTTGAAGGATTCATGCTTTGTGGAAGACAATTTGACTGAGGGCACTTCTTTAGATTGATTCTTTCTTCTGTGACCCCAAAATAATTTTTTTCGTCGTTTTTTTGATTTGCCTGGAAAGACCATACACACATGCTAGTAATATAATTCAACTGTTTTTTTTCACAGTTTCATCAATTGCTCAATTTATTTATATTGAACCCAAACGAGCAAGCAACCAAAAGGGTCAAACAAATGCTTTGTGATAGGCCTAAAACAAAATTGTATGAGATTCCTTGGTTAATGCAATTGTAATTCTGTCTGTCGATACATAAAAGACTTAGTAAGCGTTTGTTTTTTGTTCCATAGTATTTGAAGACGATTTGAATCTTTTGGAATCACTGTCTCTGTCATCGATCATCACGCCAAAAGCATTAGAGGTCAAATCTGCGTGAGTGGTTTCCACTAATAAAACTTTTGGGTGAAAAAAGATCTTTTGAAATTCAAGCCAGTGTACAGATATTGGTAGAGGAGAGGTGGAGGTGGAGTATTGATTCATTGGAATCGTAGAGTCATCTGAGGCGAAGTGACGAACGCGGCATGTGACTTCTACAACCTGACACTATTCTTGGTTCTGTACTCCACGAGCCGTTCACAGCACCTCAACAGCTGGTACTCATTAATGGTATTCATGGTCCATTTCGAAAATCGAATTGCCGAAAATCAAAATTTTTTTCGAATTGTTATGGCACACAGGATACTTTCCTGAAGCATTGATGGATTGTACCCATCCTGAAGCCAGGTAAACCTACATAGAGAAATCATATTGTCCAGTAGCACTTGCATAATGTGTTATGAAGTGTTTTGAGCGCTTGATCAAAAACCGACTTCAGTGTTAGCTCAAAAAGCAGAACCTTCTCCCAGGAAGTCAGTAGGTTCGGATTTTGCCCCCAAAGGTCAACAACAGATGCTCACTTTTCTAACCACTCACATAAAGAGCGGATTCACAACCAACCTTTCAACCTTGGCACTATTTCCTGATATATCCCAATTGTTGAAAATCCCGGATGGCAAGAATGGTTTTCGTGTCTGGCATTTGCCCATCAGAACACTTTGCAATAGCTTCACACAGTACTTCACAACATCCTGCTGCATGAAAATAGATTTTGGCTATTGCAGTCCTATCTTCCGTTATGTAAAGAGCGAACAGAGCACAAAGCTTGGTGAGGAGCAAGCTCAGAACGACTGAAATAACTTGTTTCATCCAGAACCAACCAAGCTCTGCCATGTGCTTGGTCACCGAGAAATCCTGCATCAAGCCTTATTTCAAATTATTGTCTCGAGTGCTAGTAGTCGTTAGGTTATTTATGGTTTATTTTTCACATTCAGAGCACTTAACATATTTATTCATGAAATTTCTCGTAGAACGAATTAGCAATAAAAAGTGGTAACTCTTTATTAATCAAATAAAAATATCAACTTTTTGATCATTTCCCTAAGAACTCCCATATTCAATACTTGTTGGTAAATCTTACTTAACAAGACGCTTCATGATGAAGCCATCTTCCCAACCATTCAGAAGGGTAGCATAGACTGTGTATTAATTTGAAACTATGTTTTATTTGGATGTATCAGGGCAGTAGTTCTCAGAAAGGAGTTGAAGGAATGGAAAGATGGCGGCATGAGATGTGGTGTATAACATGTATTAAATTCAGAGCTTTCCAGCGGGTGGTGAACGATTTTCGACGGGTGGAAAATAAACAACTGATAACCAGCAACGATTGGTTGTACGTGAACAGACATCTAGAGATACCGACACGAGAATCCTTCAAATACTGTAAAAAAGTAGGTAGTTTAAGTTCTTCACCTTGTGCGACAGGGGGTTTATCAACATTTGAACGAGAAATTTCGCCATCTTCTTCAGTGACTTCTTCCTTGATCTTGGACAGTTTGGAGAGCGATGACTGAGTGGATTTGGTCTTTGAAGAGTATCGTGGTTTAAACAATGAAGACACTTGAAGCTTCGCTCTTTTACGGAGATTCATGCGTGCTTTAGGGTTTGGAACTAGAGATCCTACAAATCAGAAAATAAGTTAGTATGAGAGCTTACTCACAATAAATAACGAATTGTAATTTTTGAGTAATTCGTAAAATACAGGGGGTTCATTATTTTTTATTTTTTTTATTTGTGCATTTTTATTAAATTTGTGTCGTTATTATTTCAACTTGCTTTTTGAGTTTCAGATTTTGTTGATCAATTTTCTTTCCATGCCTGTCTGTCTATCCAAGTCTGATTTTGATTAAATTTTCAGGGATTGTGCAGGTCACCTCCTAGATGGCCCCCTATAACTTACATTGTCGTTGTGTCAATAGTCGTCTGTGCGAATGTGAATTTCTTATAACGTCTTACGAGCCATCAGTCCGATTTTGTTCAAACTCGAGGAGTTACATTCAAAGATGAGGCCCTATGAATATCATCGCGACTGAATGAGTAATAACTGTTGTGCATGTGCTTAACTAAAATTGGTTGAAACAGGTTTTAAAACTCCTATACTAATGGACCTATTATTTGAAGAAATTTTCGAGGTTTGTCCGTTAACCTCTAGACAATCGCCAATCAATTCCATCACCAGCGGATGAATAGTAGGTACTTAGCTTGTGAAAATATGAGCAAAAGTAACTTTCCCGAAACACGATTGATCTGGTCTGATTCCGTTAAAATTTGGGTGTTTACTTCGTTGCGAATGCTTTTTATAACCATCGCACAAGCGCAAACCTGAAACTAGTTGCTACGGATGAAACTCTTCAGGCGGTATTAACGAGTCAGTTAACTTTTAGTTGGGCCCTTATTATATACCTTATACTTAGAAGGTGAATTACGTTAAGTTACGGAAACGTATTTGCGTGCTCAAATAAGAATTCTGCATATTAGCATGTCAACACTTATATTACTGTCTATTTTGCAGTCAATCATTTTGACCCGTACTTTGTTCTTCAACTACTTCAATACGTCCATGTGCGTTACAATAAGTGAAGAATGTAGTAGGTAGTAAATTAACTGAGTACTATTCATTTATTTGTATAATGTGTACCAAAACCAAATGAGTCAACTGTGCGGCACTACGGCGTGGTTTCAATGAATTAACGTGTCAATTTGTCTGAAAAAAGAGGTAAAAAATTGAAAATCATCCACAAAGAGATGGAGATGATATGAGATGATCAAGAGAACAGTCAGTTGCTTTAGTGACGTTGATGTTAGAGAGGCTTGTCATGGAGAAGCACGACTACCCAGCTTACTTACGGTTGAGGGGCTTACAGTTTTATATACTTACAAAACAGTGATTTTGAGGAAAATTCTAAATCTCAGTCCCGATTTTTGTCAGCTGATGGTACTTTTAAATGTACGTTAAATGCTCTTTGCATTAGTCTCCTTTATTTTGATTTTACAGTGTATTTGAAGGGAGTTGAATAGCCGTTTCAAAGTTTCTTTATTTTTGTAATTTAGTTGGGCCATGTTAGTATAATCAATAAACTTATATGTAAAATCTTAAAATAATATCATCCTTCATAATGAAATAATACATAGTCAGTGGGACTTATCAGATTTACCTTCAGTATCACCAATATTAACAGCTTCTCTATCAAATGAACTAGTGTTATCAATTCCTTCAGTTGCATCTTTCGGGTCAGTTTCTTTTATCGGTGAATTGGGTACACTACTAAGTGATGAATTCTCACAAGTCTTGGGTATATTCTTAGCATCTTTATTGTAATCTGTGAAATGAAAATTAGACTTATAAGGTCGATTTGTTCGACTTGGATATGAAACAGTCACACACACACACCCCCAACCTTAACACTCCTACCTACTTTTAGCAATTAATCCTAAAAGTTACAGATATGCAGCCAAAAGGTGTTGTTTGCGTTACATATGCTTTGAACTACGTCAGATTTACACATATGGCATGAGGAATGGAGAACCTAGATCAGAATCTGATAATTCAGCCATCGATCAGATGAAACAAATTCAAGAATTATGTCTTCCTTTATTGCTGCAGAAAAAATACGCTTTTTAATCAAACGCTTTCAGCTTCATTTTTTAGGGGTTATCACAAAAATGAGGTCCATCTGCCTGCCCAACAGCCTCAAATCCATGACTTAGAAATGTAGGTAGGTATATTTTTAAGATTGATTGCTCCAGTCTCACATTAGGGTAATGATGCAATCCCAAGATAGATAGGGAGCATATAGGATGTATATTGAACTTACTAGAATTAAGAGGTTGCTCAATATTAGCATCGCTTTTGTAGTTTGCTGCAGACGAAGATTTATGTTCAGGCGAAAAACGCCTGCTGGCTCTAGTTCTGCGCTTACTTGACGAAGATACTGCAGTCTCTCTTAAGGGGGTGACAGGACTACGAGAGTCTTGATTTTCTGCAGTTTTTCGTTTCGGGCGGGTTGATTCAACAACTCTCAACTGTGAATTGGAACGACTAGAAGGAGAACTGTTACTGATGCTATCTGCAGGATTTTGAGAAGGTGTTTCATTTGATTTTTGCTTTGAAGGAGAAGAGCTGTCAGAAAAGCGGTTCGCAGGCCGCACTACAGGTGTTTTGGGAGAAGATGCGAGACTACCCACTGGAGAATGGTCGGTGGTTTCAGTAGCTGTACATGTTGAGGGTGAGGATGATCGTTTTAGTGATTCACTATTGTAACTGTTGTGTTGAAGTAAGACTACCTCTTTCGATTCAACGTTTCCTCTCTCCCCACCACCTGAAAGGATAATGCAGACATGAGACAATGGTAAACTTATCAAGTAACATGAATATATCAACACTTGTTGATAAAAGATTCAACACTTACGGTGCAGTACAATTACAGTTTCTCTTAAGGGAGTGACAGGACTACGAGAGTCTTGATTTTCTGCAGTTTTTCGTTTACGGGGGGTCGATTCAACAACTCTCAACTGTGAATTGGAACAACTAGAAGGAGAACTGTTACTGACGCTACCGGCAGGATTTTGAGGAGGTGTTTCATTTGATTTTTGCTTTGAAGGAGAAGAGCTGTCAGAAAAGCGGTTCGCAGGCTGCACTACAGATGTTTTGGGAGAAGATGCGAGACTACCCACTGGAGAATGGTCGCTGGTTTCAGTAGCTGTACATGTTGAGGGTGAGGATGATCGTTTTAGTGATTCACTATTGTAATTGTTGTGTTGAAGTAAGACTACCTCTTTCGATTCAACGTTTCCTCTCTCCACAGCACCTGAAAGGATAATGCAGACATGAGACAATGGTAAACTTATCAAGTAACATGAATACATCAACACTTGTTGATAAAATATATCAACACTTACTTGTCGAAGATATTACAGTTTCTCTTAAGGGAGTGACAAGACTACGAGATTCTTGATTTTCTGCAGTTTTTCGTTTACGGGGGGTCGACTCAACAACTCTCAACTGTGAATTGGAACGACTAGAAGGAGAACTGTTACTGATGCTATCTGCAGGATTTTGAGGAGGTGTTTCATTGGATTTTTGCTTTGAAGGAGAAGAGCTGTCAGAAAAGCGGTTCGCAGGCCGCACTACAGATGTTTTGGGAGAAGATGTGAGATTACCCACTGAAGAATGGTCGCTGGTTTCAGTAGCTGTACATGTTGAGGGTGAAGATGATCGTTTTAGTGATTTACTATTGTAATTTTTGTCTTGAAGTAAGACTACCTCTTTCGATTCAACGTTTTCTCTCTCCCCACTACCTGAAAGGATAATGCAGACATCAGACAATAGTAAACTTATCAAGTAACATGAATATATCAACACCTGTTGATAAAAATCAAACGAAATACTTTTGAAAGTATACAGGGACTATAGTTACTGAACTTATATTGAATGGGCAACAAATTATTAATGAATGATTGATTTTTGGCAACGTTTTTCCGTGGCAGTCAATGTCAGTTTCAGTGGGAAATTTACAAATACTAGACACAATTTCAACCCCTGGCTGAATGGTAGACTTTTCATTAGTCGAGTTCTCTAAAAAGCAGCATAAAATAGCTTCAACATTTAAAAAAAAAAAAACCATGTAATGATAAACAAATGAATGATAAAAATAACAGGATTTCTATCTTGCATTTCTGCTGATTATTTTGGGAGATATCACAGTGGTGTTGCCTTTAACAAGAAAATAACTCAATAGAACTATGAAAGAGTTGTCTTATCGAAGAAATATAGAATTTGACGACCGAAATAACTAATTTACTTATACTGTGAAGAGAATGAGAATTATGGTGACAAGAGCAACCCACAAAATAGTGCGGGAATTCTTACTTTTTTTTTTTAATTATCGAATCGGTTTCGCTTTCAAGTGATACTGACAGTGAACAACCTTTTCCTTCAATCAATCAACCTCATGATTGATTGATTAATAATTATTTTAAATAACAATTTCATTGAATTGAAACAAGTTATCATCATTCAGTTATCACAACATTCATTGAAACAAGTTATTATCTCATTCACGATTCATAAGATTTTGATGAGTTCAACTATAAATGAGAGAGAAAGAGAGGGGGAGGGGGAGAGAAAGAGCGAGCGAGAGAGAGAGAGAGAGAGAGAGAGAGAATGGGACATATAAGACCCAGCAATATGTGAGCATGACACAAGTAACGCAGACACAGTGAACATCTGTGTATGTGGCTTGTAATAGAGAGTGGTAGGATACTACTTACCTAAAATATCACAGCTTTTCTTGAAATACGTGTTTGGAATGTTGTGTTCTGAAACACTATCTATAATTTTCTCATCTTCGCTTTTTATCACTTCACTTTTGAGCCGCCTACGCGATCTTTTAGAGCTTTTATATGTGTTACTGAGGGTCCGAGTAGTAATTTTCCGTCTAGGCTCCTGCGATTCTAAAATAAATATTGACCATGATGTACACAATAAATGATTGATTAATAGGAAATGCCGGAAAAAAGGCATTTATGCACAAACAATAAACAAGAATGTACCAGATGAGGAAATATTTTCGTTTTCAGTGGCTCCTTCAGAGTCAGCTTCTTCTGAGCTATGAGACTCAGGCTTGATGCAACTGACGATTTTCTCCTTCAACGACGACACTGATTTAGTCTTGCTACGAGTCTTCTTAGGTGTACCTAATGAAAAAAAAAAATATCGAACATATCACAGAATACATCTTAAAATTCCATCTTAAGCAATTCAACATTTAAAAAAGTAAATAAACATATTAAAAAAAGACCGAGATCGGACAATTAGACAATGATGATATGAAGCTTAATGGATTTCACGATTGCGTTTGTGCAAATTGAAGTACTGATTAGTGTGGAATGAATAGGAACCGTGTAAAGCCTAACCCACGTATATTCCCTGAAAATGACATAAAAATGTGATAGAAACTGTAGAAATTAAGCTCGTTACCAGAAGTTGCAGACATACACACGCACATACAGACAGATACGAAACCAAAGTTGTTCAGAGAGGTTTACAACGAAAATGAAAGTACACGTTTTGATCCGGTATAGCAAAAAAAAGTTGCATCTCCAAAAGTAAAAGCAATGCTTCCATTACCTATAGGTAGACTCTGTATCGATAAAAAAGCTATGACAATAAAAATCAAGTGTCATGAAAAAAATGTATTAAAACTACCAACTAGGGTCAGGGGGGGGGGGGGGGGGGGGCAAGTGCATACCTGTTTTTCATAAATCTGACTTTGCGATGCTACTATTTCCCTCAAACTACAAGTTGAATAATGACTACAGTTTTATTACATTCCCCAGACCTTTCTACGTCGAAAAACGTGTGGATATAATGAATTGAAGTTAGTAATTCATTAAGAATTGGGAAAAACCTAGAAGCATTCAAACAAGGCACTTGCCTTTTCAACTTTCTACCCGAAAAATAAAATGAACCAATGTAAGTAGATTTTAGGTATAATTTAAAATGAATTGTTAATGAAAAATAAAACGCCACAAAACAGATCATTTTTAGAAATTCAACGTGAATTCCTGAGATGGTCAATAAACTCATTCACTTATTGGCTGTCCTCTGATTCGCTGTCAGTTGGGGAATGAGGTTTGCGTGAGCGAGAATTTGAAGACTCCAGAGTTTTGCAGAATCAGGTAGGACTGAGGTTTGGGAGAAGCGTGCGGTTGTGCGTAGGGCTTGAGGAAGAGGTTCTGAATGGAGACTAGGCTTCAAGAACTTAATTTTCTTATTTTTCCTGGTAATTTCATGCGGTTTTTCATGAAACGCACTTGCCTCTTATTTGAAAATGTACTTGCCCCACTGTCAAAAAAAGAGGGGCAAGAACGTTTTATTGATTTACTGCAACAATTTTTGTGGCCTTGAAGTTGTCAAGTGCACAGTTCTTACAGAGACAAAAGGTTGAAAGATAAACAGTGGAATAAACAGGAAAGGAAGGGTTTTAGCGGCACAAGAAAAAGATGGAGAAGTGCGGAGCTTGGGTTTGGAGACGGAGCAGCACTTCAGTTAGGCTTAAGGTGGATTCACACTCGCGGTAACGAGAACGTCAGATCAAAGTCAAGTCAGAGTCACGTCAACGGGCCACCCATTCACACAGCCAAGTCAGATCACGTCAGGTCAGGTCAGTCTTCCCCGCGCAGTGACGCGATGTCCGAGAGGATAAAAAATTTGTATAAAATAGCTTTGCTACTCGAGGAAGAAGATGAAACTAGACCCCGAACGGAGAATCGGAGTCTCGTATCAGTGGAAAATTCACTGATACGATCATACCGTCAGCGGCGTCGCTAGACAAAAATAATAAGGGGGGAAGTATCATGAATTCTCAACTGAACCAAAACTTTTCCTAACTCCAATAGGATATGTATAGTATCACTTATAAATTATACCTCTTACCTACAGGCAATATGTATTGCATATAATATACGTACCCACTAAATACACGTAACACTAACAAAATGACCTTTTTCAAGTGAGTTTTTATATGAAAATTTGATAACATACCTATCGTTTGCAGTAATACCTCAATATTCGATTTTGATTACAATAAATATTGTCACTATTTGAAACTTAAAGAATGTGTAAATGACCAGGATAAATCTTCCAGATATTTTTAAAAGCACAAAGCGATTTGCTGATTAGTAAATCAGATATATATTTATATTTTTTGAATTGAAACAATAATTGCAATGAGAAGTAACAATAAGAAAATATACATTTATAGAAATTTTTAACTCTACACGATTAGTTTAAAAGGTTGAGTTTACTGGAAGTGGGTATGCAGATTTTTCCATTTAGTCCATGCTTGTCCATATTTCCTAAAACCTAAATAACACTCCTAAAAACACTCATCAGTCATTGTAACCTTAAAATTATTTGTCATATGTTTCAAACTACTGAATGTTCTACATTGAACTACTGAGTGGATTCGGAATAGTGTGAACAATTTTTTTGGGTGAGTAAGCCGAAAATAGAGCAATACGCCGTCAAGCCAATTTTTTTATCACTATCCCGTTTTTGAGATATAACATTAATGAACAATGCAAACCTTAATGAAATTTAAGTAAATTTAGCAGAGTAAATTCGTGCAGAAAGTTTTATCGTATTTAGTTCAAAGTTGATAAACTTTTTCTAAGCAATAACTTTCTAAAAATCATAAGTTTGATGATTGTTAGTCGAGAGAATCCTGACGGGAGGACACCCAGCGGAGACAAGATTTGACTGTTTGTGGTTCACATTTCCCGTTCAGTCCGGGAAGGTCAACGTCACGTCAGGTTTCGATCGCTCGCCGGGCGACCTGACGGAAAGTGACTGGACGAGATTTGATCTTGACTGTACCGCGCCCGTGAGTGGGAATCACCCTGTAACGTTTCCACAGAAGCAATCTTGACGCGACCTGACGTGACTGTGATCTGACGTTCCCGTTACCGCGAGTGTGAATCCACCTTTATGAAGGACCAATGAAAGATGAAGAGATCAAAAGAAATAGAGGATCAATTTAGCCAAAGAGTTCTTTGAAGTAATTCCTCTACGTTCCAATAAATTGTTGTAATATAAAGGAAAGGAATGGTTTTTAGACAAGAAAACCATTGAAAACTGTACCTCCCTCAGGTTTGCACTCTGATATTGGACGAAGGCTTCGCGGAGAATGGTTCCAATTACGCTTATTTGTTCACTGAGGAGGTTACAACTTTTATCAGGCGATAATAAACACCTGTTCTATCATTTGCTAAGAAACGTATTAAAATAGAGTGGCCTCATAGCGAAATAAAACGAAGAGACGCACTTGCCCCGCCTGACCCTACTACAGTTTTCTGTAGTGCTGGCTGGTATATTCGTTTTCAAGATACTTCCATTTTTTTTTAGAAAAGTGAACTGGGAAAAATCGTACTTATGTTTTGGCGTTGATTCTTCTTAGACGATTCATTTTCGCGCCTCTGATACAAGGATTTCACCTTCCTCCTCTCTCTGACCTTCCTCTCCAACGAACTTGAGATGCTTTCTTTTTCTGATTCTTTCAGAGTACGACGTTTTTTAACAGATTCTGTGAAGGTATAAACAGGAAGGAATATTAAAAATCATTTTCATGAATATAGTACAAAAAGTGTTAGAATAATGTTTCATGCTTATCCATTAAGAAAAATGTTTACCCCCGATAGATACACCAACGCCAAGGAGGGCTTGATCCTTGTTTTTCTCCAATTTTACATCTGTCTTCTGACCTTTCTTAGGACTGGAATGGGCCGATGAGCTGGAATTTTTTATTTCTTCCTTCTTATGTGATTGATTCTTAAGCTTTTTCGTTTCAGTCTTGTCAGTAGAAGGTATACTTTTATTTAGTTGAGGTTTGTACTTGGTTGGCCAACCAGTTTGATTTCTCCGCCTTCGTTTCTTCACTGTTTTAGCTGGATCTTGAACAACAAAAAATAAATAATACAAAATAAAATTTTAAAAAATTCGAGGCTCTACGTTTTATTCTATATTTCTGGGTATAAAGAACGAATAATGATGGTACTACTTGTATATTACTTGGATAAGTAGATAATGGATCCTTCTAAAAAGGAGGTGGATGGGGAGTTGGGGTGAGGGGTTCAAACCCAACGAATTTCCCTATAGCATGTAACTTAAAATGAAATAGATTAAGCAAATACGTGATTGATATCCACAAACAAAATTAATCGCACTGTTATATCGATTTAGGAAATTAGACTACTATCAGTATCGAACTGACTTATTGTCATTGTGAGGATGAAAGGAAGAGTCAATGGGATGGAGGCCTCTTCTTTCTTGCTTCCAATGACTGTAGAGGGTGCAGGCCATGGGCGGTGTTCTACTAGGAGCTTTACGAGTCACGCTAGCCCAAAAATTATAGATAGCTCCACAGAATTCAAACACGTGCCTTTTCCTGAATGAATCCCAGAAAAAGACAGCCTCCTACTACTCCCGTCCACTACCGAGGCCAGTAGGCTTCTTGAATTGCGGGAGTTTCCCATCATCACATTTCCCCTAGAGTCAAATAAAGGTATGCCGCGTCCTTGGTAAAATGGAGAAGTGAAACTGCGGGTTGTGGGCTCAGTAATTGCTTGCTAGAAGTTTCAGTCTAGCAAGGTCATTATCACAGTGTTGATAACAACTTTTATAGCTTCTTGTACTCATAATATATGAACATTGAAGTTCCACAGGGTGTTAGGTCTTTGAGCGAGGAAGCGAAGATGCTACATCAGGGAATGTGATGTTTACAGCCTGGCTCGAGAGGGATTGCATAGTTTGTGTCCTACCGGCTAAAAAATACCCCTATAAAAACCCGCCTTCTCTACCACTCAGCTCTTCAACTACGGGAATTTTCCCAGAGCATTCCAACCCACTCTCATGTCGATGCCATCATTATGGAAGTCTAAAGCTACGCGACTACTAGGTCGGCATGAAAGTGCAGTGTGGTGCGGAACAGGTACCTACTCATTCATTTGCCTTGATATTTTTAGAGTAGAATAAACATACAAAATAATGTTTGTATTTTTTAAATTTTATTTTGTTATTATTATTATTGTTTTATTTTATTTATTTATTTACATTTTTCTTCAATCTCAGCATTCCATAAATCTTATTCGGCATTTAGCGCCCTGCTGAATATTATTATAAGTTATTGCAGAATAATACTAACTTATACAAAGTTATGTAAAAAGAAACTCATATCGTGGCGTAACGATATCAACGCTAGGAAAAACTATCAACTCATCATCTCAAGGTGGTTCGGGTGGGGAAGGGCTCTAATGCAACACAAAATTATCTCTATTTGTTTTATCATGTATTTTGGAAATTTGTTTAATTCATAATTGAAGGCACGCACCATAACTGCATTTTTTTGAGACACCAATCATCATTTCAACTTCAGAGCCAGAGAAAACATTCCCCCAAAAAGGACCATTAGGGCAGTTAGGCACAAGCGAATTTATTATTCAAGATTCAAATCTTGAAAACTGCTGGTAAGGGTACTTCACATCATGAATGGAACAAATTCTCTAAATCATGGAAATTAAAATAAATACATTGAATGAATTTTAAATTGAGCTTGGGGAGCTTCCTGAGCCACGGGGTCCTACTCCCTGAAACGAGTATTGTAGGGATGACAATATGTAGGAAGAAATCTACTACTAACTTAGCAAAAGTGTTTTTGTTGGACCCACCATGGAAAGTAATAATCAAAATTGAAGCGTCATGGAGGCAACATGAAGTTGTGAGGGCGGTAGTGGGGCTGTGAAACCCACGTTGTTTAACATAGCTTCACCTAAACTGGTTTCGCAGGAGCAATGAATGGAAGTAGGTAGCTGTCCTAACTAACCTCCAGATTTAGATGACATAGATGAAGACTCAAGTTTCTCATCCTCTTCTACGTCCTTAATAGGCGAGGTATTTCTCTTCTTGTTCTGCGATTTACTTCTCTTTACTGTCGTTACTGAAAGTCACCCATACAAATCATACATTTAATGGCATTCAAAGAGTTCTTCTATAAATCCACTAAGAAGCTACAAGTAAATATTGTTAGCAAACAATTGTCAAGTAGGTTAGGATATAGTTTCTCAATTACAGCCCCTCTTGAGAAATACTCAACAACGAATGGTTTTCCAACGTGACTGACAATGACATAGCATACAAATACATATTGCAAAGGGTAACGGAGAGGATGGCTATAAAGTTTCGAAGGTTTGGGTCACGGAGTAACAGAGACACTTTGGGTTGGGTTGGTATGGGAAGGTGGGTCAGTTTTGTTTAGTTGAAAGCCATGCAGGTGTGAGGACGAAGATGTGAGAAAGATTAGAGACGGTCCAGAAATCCAGTTTATGAAGTGAACAATTCATAAACTCATCCCCACAGTTTTAGCTCTTGGTCTAAACTAGTTCATGTTCTACTCAGGAACAAACACATTGAGAATTTTGATTAAGGGGAGTCAAAAATCGTCCAAAAACTTGATTTTGTTTTTATTGGCCCATTGAACTCTCCACTCAACTTCGAACATTCTTGTATATAATAGTCACAATAATTACTTTCAAAGCTGACAACTGTGCACTCCACTTTAGATGGTGCGGTCTCGCTCAACTCCTAAAGTAGTCTACAACTTCCGATGCAACCTCTAGTTAGTAGTTACTGTCCAGGTAACCAAATCCGTAGGTAACTACTCTATTAGAATTATAACAACACAAGATAAACAACTATTGCCCTTTCTATAGATAGCATTTTTCCTATCTTTTTTGGTCAGTTGCAAAGGTTCATTATTGGAAATAGTTTATCGAAATTATTAAAATACGAAGAAGAGCATAAAGCTAAACTTACAGCGTTGGCGAATAAAGATAGCTAGATAGATTCTGTATCTAGCTATGATAGTGTCTTCAGCTACTTCTAAAATACCTAAATATTTATACTACGCAAAAATACTAAAAATATACATCAACTATACAGATACATGTGTGTCTGTGTGTGTGTGTGTGTTTAACATTTTCGCCACTGATAAAATATGTGAGTTTTGTGCAGCATGTATACAAAATTTATTAGGTATGTATATACGTACACTTTGGTGTTGCAAGTGGCGTGCCTCGTTTTTCACATTTAATTTGGGGGTGCGCTTGGGTGAATCATACTTCCTTCTGTACTTAGGATTTTCGACAAGATTTTCAACGAACTCTTTTGCGATTGGATTTTCTGCTAAATTCGCCTGCTGCTGGTCAGATGAAGCTTTTACTTTATTAGGTCTTCCTCCTTTTTTAAAAGAATTAGCTGTAAATGAACAAAAAGAATATAGCGCAAGATTTAGATTGTTACTAGAAACTTGTTCCGAATTGATGAACTTGTTCATATTCTTATGGAATCTTAATTGACTAAGTGGATCTTTGGATAAATGTGTTCAATGTAATGATCTGCTAGAGAAAGGTGACAATTGATCTAATATCCCATAACTGAAACGTACAAAGATGCTTACTGGTTTTCTTAGTGAGAGAACGAGAGTGGAGTGGGGATTCTGAATCCTTTTTCTTTTCAATATTATAAGATTCCCCTTGTGCATGAACAGTTTTCGAACTGTCGTGAAATTCATGATGCTGAATGGAACATATATAATGATGTTTCAACATTACAGCTGCAAACAGAAGTAAAGAATTATTTTACAGCAGGTTTAGCGGCTAAAAAATATAATGAATATAAAATAAATATAATGAAATGTAGTGAATAAATTCGGTTCTTCGGGTCAGAAAACACGGGGTTTCCGGGGAAAAAACACAATAGAAAATTATAACTCGATAATGGGTTGAGATAATATGCGGCATTTTGCTCCTTTTTTCGATTTATTTTTTCGCGAAATTGTTTTTGCATCTACAACAAATCATCCTGCATTGACATAGGTAACTTACAGGAAATGTAATTTCCTACCAGGGAAAACAGAAAATTTACTTACCATCTATAAGGCTTGATGGTGAGATACTGGAGTAGGTATGATCGATTAATGCTCTATATATGGCCAGAGTGGCTATGTCAACTGAGGGTCTAGGAGCAATTTCTGTTTCGATCCTTTCCTCTAGAGAATGGAAATAATCAATCAAATTATTATTTAAAATTAAAAAATTTGAATGAGCTATTTTTTCAAGGCAATGTACAGACTAACTTTTGGGCTCAACTTGTCTCTTCTTTTTCTTTTTCGCTGGGCTTGCAGCATAGGAATGATCTTTGAATACTTCATTGTTTTCTTCAGACGAAAGATGACAGGCGTTGTCAGAGTACACGCTAACTGTAGACTCTGAGAACTGATCTTCCTCCTGCTGGGACACTCTTGAGATTCCATTATTCCTACCAGAGGTGAGGTTAGATTTGCCGAAGTTAAAATACGCATCCTGAATGCCTGTTGAATAAAATCATCGTTAATACTCACTGCCGAAATGGCATGGTGAATCTTTTTAATTTCAGTTGTAGGGTATATTTACCTACAGGTGTGCCCCCCCCCCCCCCTCCCCACTAAAATCGTTATGAGTCAAACAAAAAAATTTTTTTTTCAAACAATGTTTTTTGTAAAGATCTTAAAAATTACCAAATTGCGCAAACGTGCGCAATTGACATGAACTTAGTTTTTTAAATGTGAACCCCCATTTTTTATTGCAGATTTGAATTCTACGTCAAATTTAATGAAGAAATGACACAACATCACTCGATTTTTTAGTGCGCACAAACGGGCGCAATGCCGCTGTAAAAAGGCGCGATTCCGCTCAAAAAGTTCAAAAATTGTGAAATACTGAGTTTTTGGAAATGTTCAATAGCCACATGTAATACATGATTTTGGGTATTTTTTTTTTTAGTGCTGAACGTGGTAATGATGTTCATTTATTGATATTTACAACTCCAACTTGGGAAAACACCAACAAATCGACCAGATTGCACTTTTCTTACTCATTTCCAAACAGCACAAAGCATACTAAAACGAAGTTTTTTCGATGTTTTTCCCAAGTTGGTGTTGCGAATATCAATAAATGAACACCATTACGTGGTTCCGCACGAAAAAAACCCAAATATCATGCATTTTATGTGGTAATTGAATATCTTCAAAAACTCAGTATTTCACAATTTTTGCACTCATTTGGTTGCCATTTAAAAGAACGAAGTTGATGTCAAACGCGCACGCCTGCGCAAGTGCGCAATTCGTAATTTTATAATTTTTGAGATCCTTACAGAAAAACAATTAGTATGAAGTGGGGGGGAAGGGACACACTATATATATATATATATATATATATATATATATATATATATATATATATATATATATATATATATATATAATCATATTTTGGTAGTGAACAGCATCGGTGAGTTACACCACTACCAGCCATTTGACAAAAATAATTGTCACCTTCAAACAAACAACCAAACAAACAAAGCGCCTACTTGGATAAACATAATCCTAAAAAGTTATAGAGTCAAGTGGGGAAAATACAAGTTAAACTAAAAAATAGAAGCACCCACATTTTTTTTTATTGAATTTTCCCGTTTTTAGAACTGAAGTGACCTACAAATTAATATAATCACACTACTGGTCGCAAAATTTAGTTCATTTCGACTTCATATCGGAAAAGAGCATGATAGCTCCATGTACCATCAATTATATGCAGCTATCAGAGAATACCTCCCTCGAATACTTGAGTTAGGGGTCCCCCAACTGCTATTTGTAATAATCAGGAACAGCGTGTTTGACACCATGATAGTTCGCAGGGTAGAGGTACTCTCCCTGTTGGGAACAGAAACTGTCACAACTCTTTCTAAAGAGGGGCCTCTTGATGAGGGAGAGTATAAGCCATTGTTACTAAAAGTCATCGACAGTAACCACAGGAAGGAATTGTAACATATTTGTTTTCTTTAATGCAAGTACCTTTTGGTAATTTTGTTTACCTTTCAATTTCACGGATTGCAATGAAGTATCGTTCAGAATAAAATTGATTTTATAAAGCGAAACTGCAACTAATTTATTTGGACCAAAACCGAACCTACTGCTTACATCAAATTTAGTTAGCCCATGGCATAAATCGGGAACAAACACTAATTCATGTCCAAAATATATGTATATTTGATGCATACTTTTTTTCTTCAATTCAATAAGTCAAAAGAATGAATTAAATATAAAAGATATAAGATCTGATGAACATAAAAATTTATGGTTTAAAAGAGACGCAGGGGGAAAAGACTTGGTTTTTGGCGTAACGCCTGAAGTGTTAATGGAAATGGAGAAGTGATACTTCAATTAATCTTCCTGTTCTTCGGAAGGTAAGTTTGTTGAAATAATTTCTCTAGCTAAGAGTGTGATTTCCAATCCATTACGATTTATAGAATCGTAATTTTATTTTCTAACATTTTTTCTAAATAGTATTTTGTATGGGATAGAAAAAACGTATTTACAAAATTAATGAGAAAATGCAACCTCTCCTTCTCGATATGACGTACTACTAGGACGCGAATCGATTGGCTTACTGTCGTTGTCACAACATTATGACAATACTGACAGCACTAGTGCTGTCACGATCTAATGACATCCATGCTATTTGACACAGGATTACCTATGTTAACTGAGATAGTTTCTGTTGTCTGATTGTTGTTTAATTAAAAAAAACAATAAACTCAATTTGAGTAATATTCTGCTGAAATCAAGTACCTAACTAAACAACTCGTAAACGAGTTACACTATCTGCTTTACAAGCAGATACCATGTTACATGGATATGTCTTTGATTGGGGATTTCATAACGTTGTCCTCGAGAGTTGTAAACAAATCCTTTAACTTTAAACAAATCTCTGGGCCGCATCCCGACTAATTCCAACAAAACAACGGTTTACTTATAGAAATGTTGAAAATAACTGTGGAGAGAAGCCACTACAATGAGTTGTTGTTAACAGTCGACTGTTGTCAAGAGGATGAAAATGTTTCCTATGGAGTGGAGTAAATGATGCTATTGCTTTACGTTAAGAATATTGTAACCGGCTTATTAAAATTGTTTATAGTCCAATCAACTTAGTTTAGGAATGTAGTCAGGTACGTAAGGAGGGGGAAATTGGTAGCTTGAGATGTGAACATTTATCACATAAATCAAGCGCTTTCCAACGAGTGGCGAACGATTTCTGTGCGATGAAAACTGCGGAAGTTCCATTCCCCTAGCAACGGCTGGGTTGTACGTGAAAAACACTGAAATTGTGACACAAATTTTGCGTCACGGAAATTTTTGGTTGACCCCCCAGAGCAAAGACATATCCATGTCAAAAACAATATCTATCGATCTGACAGTTCTTAAAAAAAAAAAAAAAAAAAAAAAAAAAAAAAAAAAAAAAAAAAAAAAAAAAAAAAAAAAAACAAGAAGAGCAATTGCAATGTTTGCCAACCTTTCCCAAGCTCAAATTCTTCAACAGGTAGTTTTTCCTGTTTGATGTGCACTATTGAAGTGGAGATCCCTTTATAAAGGTCAATTGAGATTCCATCCTCCTTATTTTCACTTTCCTCAGGCTTCTTTCGCTTTTTCCTGGAAGACTTCAAGAAACCCCAATCTATGCACTTTTTTGGGCGGCTAGTGCGACGTGCAGCGATAACTTCCTCAGAACCTAAAACACAAATCCAAAATAAGAATATGGTTTCAACGGTGTCCTCATTTTGATTTTACAGAGTAATAAAAGGTGATTGTGGTCGTTTTTACCACAAAGTTATCAACACGAAACAAACAAAGCCAAAAATTCACAAAAACTACTGCCAAGCTTGGGGGAGGGGGGGGGGGGCAGTATAGCATCCTCAAATACAGTAACATGAACGTATATAATTAGTTGAAGAACAAAGTACGAGTTGAAATGATTGAAAAGTCGACGTAATAAGGAAAATGTGCGAATGAGCACAGGTTACTATTAATCTAGCGGCAATGAAATTCATAGGGGAACGTCAAGACGCTAAACCACTCAAGCCTTGAAAATGTCATAAAAATCGATCCATTAGTCTCGGAGTTTTTGTCTGTGTCGATCAATCTAAGTTTTGCGCAAGTTCTTGTAGGTAGGTTAGGCAAGCGCTATAGTTATTAATCCACCAATCACGATATAATTCATAGGGAATTTTTCTGGAACATATACCCATCTACTCCCCGAGTTTGAACGAAATCAAACCAATAGATGATGAGAAATCGACGTTATAAAAAATTCACGTTTGCTCATGCGCACAGACTATTATTTACGTAAGAAATGAAAGTTATAGGGGACCATTTAAAGCTATCCCGCACAATCCCTGAACATTTCATCAAAATCGTTTCATTAGACTCGGAGTTTTGCCTGTGTCAATCGATATTAGTTTCGCACATGCGCAATGGTTATTGCTCTACCAATAGCAATATAATTTATAGGGCATTTTTTTTTTTTTTTAAAGAACATTTACCCAATTTCCAACAAAGTGACCAACATATGATGGGAAATCACGTTGTGAAAAATTCAGGATTGCGCATGCGCACAGGCTCTTGTTAATTCGACGGTATTGACAACTGTAGGGGACCTATAAGGGAGCTAACCAGCATAATACCTGAAAATTTCATCGGAATCGGACTGAAACTTGATATAGTTTTGGGCCTGACAAGGATTTACCACAGACAGACACGGAACCAAAATTGATCGGCAAGCTCCGAAACACAAAAAAGCAAGCGGGAATTTTGATTTTGGGGGACTAAAATGTTTTCGACTTCAATCACGAACACAAAGTTGCCTAGCTTCGGTAGCGAGGAAGCAAAAAACGATTAGGGTAGGGATAGCGATGGGGGGGATGGACCAAATACAATAGAAGCGCTACAGAGTGGTTTGCCCCAGTTTGCTTCCATGACAGGCTCGACGCCAATTAATTCTTGAAGGTATTGAAAACAAAGCACTCTGGCCAAAATTCTAGCGCCTAGTTTTTCCACCTAACAACTTTGATGATGCCAACATAATGAAAACTCAGTGAAAAATTCAGAATATTTCTTCAGATTGAAAAAATCACATATAAATATCATTACCCAATCATTGCAGAAAAGAAGGTTGGATGGCCATAAGTGGCATGTTTCTTTGTCCCCATAGGCGCGCATAAATATATATGAAGTAGAACTATGCCAAAGAACTAAAACTAACACAGTTAACATAATTAACAGAACTAAAAATTAACAGTTTTGAGCGTCGGAACTCTAGGAGAAACTACCTAAACCTGAATATCAATTTTTATCTGGCATTCCCGAACCCAGACAAATTTAATCTTCAATACATTCATGGAGCTAACAAGAGGTGGAAACATTGAGCACTACAATCAAATTTTACTGTTAATTTCACTGTTGGTTAAAAATCCCCAACTGTCGATTAATTTATTTCACAAACTGGTTTTTAGTTGAAAGTATGAAATTATAATTATGAAATTTAATACCTTGATTGTCAGATGGAGATTCACTCTTTATATTCATATCGGTATACTAGGGATCAGGGTGGCCCTTAGACCATACCGGGAAGTGGCTATTTAGCCATAATTTAGTGCCAATGAAGGAAAAACCTGCAACAGAAAAAACAATAGATTGAATTTCATTGACGTTGGTGAACTGCACTTTAGCGAACCTTAGAAGATTGACCATCTATCATGAGTTCAAAATTAAAATGAAAATACTGTAAACAACTACACAAAGATTCATTATTTCTGTTAGATAGCACTTCTGCAAAGATCACTGGTCCATGAAAGTAGTCGGGCATCACACATCCATAGACAGTTATAACTAAAAAATCGAATAAAATCGAGCGGAAGTAACAGAAGTTCCTGCACGCCGAATTCGCTTTACGATCCACAGCCGTGTTTACACTTTTTCCCTTTCATTACTTAAACCCTCCTTCTGAAGGGGGAGGGTTGGTCGTACAAATGCTTAGGGTAATCTCATTCGATTCAATGGACTGATTTATCCAAATCAAATTTAAAAAACGACATTTTTAATTCTAAAATTTTCGAGATTTCGAAATTCTAGGATCAAATATGTAGAAAAAATGAAATAAAAGTGAAATTGACTACATCGCTCAAGCTGAGATTCCGAGGAGGTTTTCCCCGTGGAGTGCCCTACCAAAATAGTCTCTATTAAGAGCGAGAGAACAAATGGAAAAAAGTCAAATTCTAAGCATTTTTCAAAATTTTATTTTAAGCCACTTTTTCAAGTATTAACTCGGCTCAAATAATATTTGTATGGCCTCAGGTAGATAGACAATTCAACATTCTTTCCAACGGTGTCCTTTTTTTCGAGTATAACGTGATTCTACAGTGAGCTATGGTCTTTTTAATGTCATAAGTTACCAAAACGAAAAAAAATCTTGAAAATGTAATAACTCGAGAACAAAACGTTAAAAAAATCTCTATGAGGAACTTTCGACCAGAAATGAGCCTTAGAATCAATCCCTGAAGTTTCGTCCGCCTTAGCCAGAACAGCTTGTATACATTGGCTGTATATTTTTTCCCCTTTGAAAGAACAGAATCTCATTCAGAAAAGCAGCAGTTATTTTACAATCTCGTGTTGATAGCTTCACAGTGCACGGGGTGGGTGAAGCCACCCATAGCGCTCCCATAGCTCCAAGACATCCAGCGCTTGAAATATAAGTATATGTTTCTATGCAAGCTGTTACAGTTGTTTTCATACTCCACGGTGATCTCTACAGGTTCAATCTTGTCAGAAAAGGAGTGGTAATTTCAAGCAGTAAATAATTTTTTCAGGATATTGGAGATTTGGATAACATTTTCGGGATTTGGCGACACAACACCCAGACACAATGCCCATGCGTCCACAGATCCATTACGAGCTAAGATCAATGTATATACCTGCCAACCCCAAGAACACTAGATTGTGCATCTTTGAATGAAATCGAATGAGGTCTAGAAAATACCCACATTCAAGGAACGGTAGAAACAAAAAAATCATGTCGCATTGCCAAACACTGGAAGAATGGAGTGGTGATATACCACAAAGCATTCCCACCACAATGCACTACTGGAGTAACTCCGTGGCAATTTTTCCACCTGTAAAAAGCTTCCCAATATGCTTCCTCTAAGTCAAGAATAAAGGAACAGTATTTTCTACGAACCTGGTGTACTTGCAACTGTCCAATGAGTTTGGTCTTCTTATCCTTACTAGCAGAGGGAATCAATCCGGTGCAAGTCACACATACATCACATGTTGGAGATGAAAAGGCAACGTTGAAATTCAACAAGCAAATGCGATGGAACCATGTTAGGCTGATGTACATATCAACAGGATCCTTGGGTAGGTACCTGCAATTAACAAGCTAACACAAGTTACATGCGAGTATTTGTACCATTCACAGATTTGTTTTTCTAAATGACAAATACTTTTTATTTAATATTAATTACATTCTTGTTGGGTTCATATGTGAGTTCCTATATATATATATATATATATATATATATATATATATATATATATATATATATATATATATATATGTGTGTGTGTGTGTGTGTGTGTGTGTGTGTGTGTTTATTTATATATTTATGGGTCATACCAGACGATGACTCTCCTTAGGATTGAGATAAAAACTCCGTTCTCACGCCAAAAAATCAAGCTTTCCAAACGAAAGGATGAGTTCGTTTGCCAGCACTTTTTGAGCTCAATAATTTGGTCAGATTTCAAAAAGTGTACTAAAAAAATGGCTAAGAATTGTTAAATTTATATATATATTTTTTTTTTTGTAGAACATTGCTCAAATGAAGTTTATCAACTATAAAATAGAACATTCAAAAATTTATTTACAAAATTAGGCTGAAAATGTACTTAAAAGTCATTAAAATATGCTAATAATTCGATAACACCTTTAAAAAAGCTAAAAATTCAAAATTTCTATTTGAATAGAAGATCATTATTTAAATTACGTTTTTCTCCATTAAATTAATAGTTAACAATTTCCTTGCACTCAAAAAGCTCAAATTTCAAAACAATTTAACATTATACAATACGATAATTTACGAAAATTCGCTGATACGACCATTCTGCATGACGAGAACGTTTTCATTTGCTAGCTCAATTATGTTACATGTCAAATTCAAGTTAAAAGTTACCTACATTTTCATTTTATAGCTCAATTGATTCTGGCTGCAAGGGAGAGGCACTTATTAATTTAAAATTTATGGGTAAATTTATCACAGATTTATCATAGTGCCCTTACACCTGGATGAAGGCGACAGAGGAAGTATGATCAGTTATACATCCTTTGATATCTGGAAATCCTAATTATAATGACACAGAAAAGAAAGAAATCGTCATGAAATTTCATGCAATATAACAATCAGTTAGCCCAAGCCTATAGAATGATGTATGAGGTTGAAAGTTCACACCTCTTGTGATCACAATGGCTATCAAACAAGACCAATCAGTTAATCCTAGAAGATAAAATGTTCTATGGTATAAAGAGGTTGCTGTGGTTTTCCAAAATACAGACAGCGAGCCACCATTTCATCGTGACTTCTCAATTTATCCTGAGCTGATCATAACACGCTTAACCAAGTTAACCCCCCTGATGGAGAATCCGGTTGGCACACAAATATTCCTCTACAAAGAACAGTAAAACGTGAGTGAACTTGTACTCAACGGCCTGCAACGGTCATATTCTAGGACCATGTCAATAACGGATTGACTGAACGGATTCAACCAGTATCACTGACTTGATTTGTTTGATACTCAGAAAAATGAAAATTTAAGACTAATAAAATATATATGTGTGTGTGTGTGTTATTGGGGTAGGGTAACTGTAGGTGTTTTTATCCCTTCGGAGCTCCTTCACATCCCTACCCAATTCATATGTCCCCATTGTGCAACCCGGGCACCCTCTGGGTTACCAAAGGGTGGCAGAAGGACCCGCTGGCGATTAGGGGGGAGGCTCGTCTTAAGGGGTGTCCTGTCCCTTAAATAAATGTGCTTTCCCGTAATGGAGTCAAATAGCTGTGAGCCTTATAACCCCCGCCGGCCCATTGGCAAGCGGGGTCCAAGGAGAGGCACTCTGGGGCACCCCAGGCAGGGGCGTCAGTTTTCTTCTCCTTCTTCATCCTCATCTTCCTTCCTACCCTTCTTCCTCATCCAATTCCACTAGAATGACCACAATGTGCCCATTGTGAGAATCCTGTACAGGCCAACGCTGCAATTGATATAGAGTGAGAGCGGTTCAGGTATTCTTATACGGATTTGTGGAGAATGGCAGCAGGTGGAGAATGGAGGTACGCCATATTAAGGATTTTTTTTTTCAAGAACGTTTTCCCATGCACACGCTTTCTGCCATTTAATCTCTACGCCTGAGGCCCCACTACAAGCAGCTAGTCCAGGATGCAATCCTGGCAAATAGCCGTGGGGCCTCTCCCGCATCTCCCACAGGCAGACAGCAGCCCCCCTTTCAGCAATCCTCCCTTGGGACCTTTGGTCTTCTTGAAGATCTGAAGTATTGAGGCTGGGGGAGCAGGTAGGCCGTATTGAAGGTTATGAGAGCACCTACTGTGGGATCTGGCGAGGCGGGCTGCTGAGGGCCTGAAGGCTTGGAGGGCGAAGTTGCAGCCTATGTGCAGAGGATCTTCCCACTGGTTAAGGAAGCGATCGTGGCGAGGCATCAGGGAGGGGTTCCTCCTAAATTGGTGACTTGTGGAGGTTGCAGAGCTGCAAAACAAGCAAGAAAGCGTGAATATCAGCAGGTCCAGAGGTTGTGGAGGTGGCATCCGGCTCGTATAGCTGTGGAGGTACTGGAGGGAGCTAGGGATGAACAAAGTTCACCCCCTCTCAAGGAGTTTGTGGACTATTGGGAGCCAGTCTTGAGTGCTCCCAGCCACAACCGTGGTAAGCCGGTAGTGCCCCCAGCTCCCACCAGGGATTCCTGCATCATGTGCATGTCGGTTGTGCTTCATGATGAGGCACATAAGTGCCTTGTCAAAAACTCCACATCTGCTGGGCCTGATGGTATTTCTGCCCAACGCTGGAATGAGGCTCAAAAGAATAGCAAGCTGCTCATCCTTAACCTGTTACTTCCGTCGGAAAGACTTCTGAAAGCATTGACTTGTACCCGGACCACCTTCATCTCAAAGAAAGGAGGGAGTATGCCTGGAGGCTACTGCCCGATTTCAATATCTTCGGTAGTTCTCCAATCTGTCATTTTGCTGGCTGTATCAAGAAATGGTAGCTCCATCCTGCCACTCTGGACATCGCTAAGGCCTTTGACACTGTGAGCCATTTTGCTCTGACCGATTGTCTTTGTGGTGGCGGGGCACCTGCTCGTTTAATTGAGTATGTTGCCTCTCTCTACCACAAAGGTGGTGAGGGTTCTCAAGGCAGGAGGCGAGATGTCAAGGGATGAAGTAATTGGACACAGGGTAAGCCAGGGAGATCCTATGTCGCCACTCCTCTTCAACCTGGTTGTGGATAAGCTGCACCTGGCATTGGGTAAGCTGCCAGACGAAATAGGGTTCGGTCTCGCCCCTGGGGTGTGAGTAGGTGCATTGGCTTTTGCTAATGATGTCATCCTACTTGCCAAAACCTACGAGGGCTTGCAGATCGCCCTCAATGTCTTTGCTGAGCAGTTAGCCAGGTGTGGTCGGGTGGTTAACCCAGATAAGTGTGGGTCAGTCTCCTTGGTCCCGTCGGGTTGCCAGCCTGTTGGGTTTTGGGCCACGTCCCCTTCCCTTTCTCCTTCTGGTTATACATCCACACCGAATTTCCTTGCTTGAAAGCTGGTTGCCTTGCATGACAGTCAAAATGTTCGTTCTGTGCTCTCATTCGAATTTTGGCGTAATTAGTTTAGAATTCTTGCACTGTTTCGCACTCAAGTTGTAGTGCAAATCCTTTTTTTTTAAGACATAAAGAAAGTTGAGCTGGATGCACCAAAAGACCAGGCAAGTGCAACTCGCAACCGCATATAAATTGAGATGGGGTCAGACGGGTAGTATGATGTGGCCAGCAAAACGAGAGGAACCTCGTCATCCCAAGCGTGTAGGTGTTCTCCATTTAAAATGGCCACAATATGTTTAGTTGGGATCCGGCTTAAGCGCTCTAATAGCTCAACGGATTGTGTGTGGGGAGCAGTTGATCGTGTGCGTGTTGTCCATAGAAGTCCCATGATTAGGCAAGGGTGCGGCTTCTAGCCATTTCAAGAAGTCCACATGGATCGAAATGAAATTGCTGTGAACACACCAGGTAATCACTGAGAAAAGTGATGAAGGATCGGATCGAAGCGAGATCGGAACCCTGGGTGCCCTGTCCATAGTGACCCAACAAAGCCTGTACGAGTGAATCGTAGCACTGATGTTCTGATACTGGTAGATTATATAGCACTGCTGGTGCAAGTCCTCATAATACACTTGCTAATTGTATCCTTTCTTACATCACTACGGGAGTTTACATAGGCTAGAGCTTTTAGGTGTCCACCATAGTCATCTTACCCAATACTACCATCACAGGCCATAAATTTTGTTTCAGTAGGAACAGTAACGACTGCCTTCTATAACTGCGACTGGATTTGACGCCCTAATTTCAAACAGTGCAGGGCCAGATTCAGACCTTTGTAAGATCATCTTATTGGGTTGATGATTAGTAGCTTCTTGAACAAGGTCTTTGCAGTAACAGTGAGGAAGTAGCTGCTGTTGCAATAGATCAAGCGTGGTTTCAATAGAGCTCACTTTATGCCTCAGATCATCAGCCGAAGTCGATGATTCACACCCTGGCAATACAGGAATTGTGGCTCCTGAAACTGAATCTTCGTTTTTAGTGAGGTTCAACCGATAAGTTGGGTTGAAACTGTTCCCCATGGAGGCGTTCTTGAGTATAAATAATAGGAAGGGCTATTGCTCTTATTTCAACGCTGTTTACCTGTAAGCTGATATGTGCCACTGACATTGTGTAGGACCACGAAATTACACTTCCCGCCACGCACCTGCTTGTAGTACACAATAACGCGTAGTAGATATTAGTTAAAAATTAAATCACAGAACATTCCACATCGAATAATTTGAGTAAGCATATTCGCATACGATTCCTAGAAATCTATATTAGGTATCACAAATACAGAATCAACGATTAACATCTCACATGGCATCAGCTGATTGGTGTATGGCCACATCAAAAGCTGCGTATATTACATGGTCCATTGTGACAAAAGCGGCACTTATGGTTTGAAGACCCAAGTACCACTAATAGCTCTCCGCATTATTTAAACTCAAAGTGTTTTTGAGGCACCACGACAAGGAGCCATCAAAAATTACAGAAACTTATTGAAAATAACTGGATGGTTGGGATGATAATACCGGATGGGCCCCCAAATGTAACAGCTCACAACAACTTTTCAGAAAAACAAAATCAACATATATATTTCCAAAAATGTATACTTATACTTATTGTTATTTGTAAATATAACGAAGGTAACGAAGCCTCACAATTCAAATAATAATAATCTCATATTAATTTTCATTCTTCTATATAATGCACTAAATATGTATAGGTAAGAACCTAAATTGTTCTTTATGGGTCAAAGGGTCTTATTTGAATGTTATGGGGTGATAAATAATCACCTAACCTCAAAATGAAGGTGAGAGGTGGGAGAAGGACACAAGATGGCTAGACCTTGGATAAAGCGGCCCATTCACGATCCTGCTGCAGGAAGTGAGGGGAACGAAAAACTTCCCTCTCTTCTTGCACGGGAGGCGGGCAGGACGTGTGTGGAGGCCTTCCTGCTGCAGGTGTCCTGCAGAAATCGTCGGATGGGTTTTCCATCGGACCATCCTGCGGTCCGGAGTCCCCCACCCTATCAACCTGCTGGGTCCGAGCATGTGTGGAGCTGTCGGAAGGCCTTAAATAAGGAGCCATTGAAGAATGGAGAACGCAGAAGGTAAACTCAAAATACCGTATATTGGCGGGAAACCTTCAGTTTGAGCTGGGAATGACGGATCATGTATGGAGAATGCACTCTGAGGCGGGAGAGCGAAGAGGGGAACTTCGTTGCACTCCCCATCTCCTGCAGCAGGATCGTGAATGGGCCCCTAAAAGCCCATTGTAAATAATGTTGGTTGTTGTGAACCTAATCAATAACAGAAAGAGTAGGTATGTAGCAAGAATTTACACATGTAATGCATTCAGGAATAAATTAGGTTTTCAAAGTAATAACAAGAACAGTGCCTTCTTGATATGATTCAATCTGAACAAAACGGACAGCACAACAAGACTAGCAAATATGGCCGCCAAAATGGCTTCGTACATTTTAGTAGACAATTGGGGTTGGTTTCAGTAAACATAATTTAAGAAAACTAGGTAGATACTACGTATGACAGCATTCAGGTACATTTGACATAAATTAGTGATTGGGAAATTAATTGCATAGAAGGGAACAATAAGTTTTATTAAGGGATGAGAGATACCCTCCTAGCTGGTGACAACTAGAAAAGACAATAGTAGATCTAAGGAATTTAGCACTTACCTAAATATTAACTGTTTTAAATCAGATTCGATGTTTATTATCATTTGATACTAGATGTTCCTGGAAATTAAAGTTAAGTATACAGTTACAAGAAAATAGAGTATACCTTATTGAAGAAATAGGAAGATAAGTATAATGTATTTATCCACTGACTTGTAGATAACAAAATAACCTTCCTATACTGAAAACAAACTTTTATTTATATATGTGGCAACACTGTATACAGTTTGGCCACTAAATTCAGGAGAGGATCGGGAGAGCACAATCTTAAACATAAGTGCCAACCAAATATCGTGGTTCTAGCCGAATACCTGTTCCCAGTTTAATTGGATAAGCCTTATCCTGCTCTTGCTCCATGTAGAAATCCGTTGCTGTATGGGTGGACTTCGCAACTCTAGTTTGTCTCCGCAGAATACAGTATTTAGGTTTGTCCCATTCCCTTGCTCAGTGCCGTCGGTGGCTATCCCACTTCCAGTTTCAATATTTTTATTGTGGTTCTTCCGCAAAATATAAATGAACCTACTCGGTCTGAACAACGGAAAGCTGTGGAAAACAAAAAGTAGGTATGTGGTGAACAACCTTTCGTATATTCTTATTATTCTTTATCCTCTACTATACCCTAATAATCCCTTCCAATTTCATGGACTTTGCGAATTTTGCTTTGGCAACCTCTCCTTTTTTACGTCACCAGTGTAGTTAATATGAAATAAACATGCGGGTATATCCATCATAGGATGTTTGTAAATAATTTCAAACATCAATGTCATCATAAGGAATACAATTTTTGTACGCAAAAATTAAGACACGGGGCTGTCCTAAAGACATGAAACTTCAAAATTTCATGATCAATCCTTTCATTAAAACATAGACTAGCTGAACTAATAGACCAGCGTTTAGCTTAAAAAGTATAAGTTTTCAAGTTCAGGAAAAATACAGGTGGTCTAGGAAATTTTGAACACAAGACCTTATGCCTAAGCATCCAGCGCTTTAAACTTAAGGCCACAGCAGACCTTGACAGATCAACAGCACCTACATACCTGTTACTCTGTGTCTGTGAACATGACTACATCCAAGTCTGTGAACATGACTACATCCAAGCAATCTATGTATTGTGCCTACAACAAACTGTTCCTCACATACTCTGAATGGTGATAGGAAATTGTCCCAAGTCGTTTACAAGTAGAACCGATATGCCAGCGCTATTAGCGGAATCCTCAAAAAAACAGCTCAAGATCTTGCTCTCACGATCCTCTTCTCTGAATTTCCCGCCTAAATTCATTTCTCCCGCCTTTCATTTCTATGAACTATTTTATTTGTAATCTACTTTATTATCAAGACTGATAGATTGTTTTAAGTAAAATAACATGCTGGGAAATATGGGAAAATTCAATTTTGAATAGATTCTATTTGGGAGAATTCCATGAATGCAGTGAAGCTTAGAATGAAAAACAGCAGATTGGATAAGGAAAGTGGATCATACTCCATGCAGGAAAATGTAGAAGGTATGGTTGGCCCTCTCCAGAAAGAATTTCCTGTTCTTCCAATCCACACATCCACAATTATATCTACAAATCAGATAATATAATATATCCGAAACTTTAAAATATGGTATTCTGAAAAATCAGGAAATAATCTTACTGAAAAATAAAATAATTATAATAAAAAACCAATCATTTTATTAAATATGCCCAAACAATATAGATACCCAACAGATTAGTAAATATATAGGTATACCTATTTTTCATACAATCAATGCTTTCTCGCAGTAGGCTCGACATTTGTTTAGGGTCTCAGGCAACCAGGAAAATTGTTGTTTATAATTGTCATTATAATGCAGCATGCTTGTTTCTGAACAAGAATAGAAGTACTAACTACATTTTCGTATTGCGGCCTCTGAAACAGTGTGAAAATTCAATTAAAAATTACCAACCTCTTGTCCCACACTTTTTGTAAAGAACTCACGAATAAGAACTGGGAAGCCTTAATTTCATCAACTTCTCTAGCTTTGAAAGTTACCTACCAATTCTGTTTGGAAAAAATAACAGGATTAATAGCAGTGGTATCCTATTGTTTTAGTTTGTCATCTCTCCTGTAAAACAACATTTTTGGTGTTTGATGTACGTTGGAGTGTTGTAACGAGTTCGAACTCCTGTCGAGCTATCAAATATTTTTGGGCTGTTACAGTGGCGCAGTAGGTAGTACCCAAAATCATACGAAACTATAATTAAATCCCTCTCGAGCCAAAAGACTGTAAACATCACATTTCTTGTCGCTAGCACCTTACACTTCCTCATTTACTTGAGTCAAAACACACCGTGAAAATGGCCTCGCTCGACTGATGAATGGTTCCAGCGAGCATCTGCTGAGCCAGCGGCCTGCAGTTTCACTTCGTCATTACTCCGACCCCAAATCAGCAGAGACGGCTGGTATTTGACACCGGGAAACGCTCCAGAAAAATAACTCTCACAGTCGAAGATGTTTGACCACCCTGGCCTCAGATAGTTGGAGTGTTGCAACCTCCCGTTATCTGTCGTGAAATTATCAGGATTGGGGCCAAACAAATGATTCCTCCTCTTTCGCCAAGCTTTCGATAAATTTATTATCTTCTTCAGGGCTCAGAGGTGAACTACAGTGTGAAAATCACACCACTCAGCGACCAACTCAGTAAATTATGCATCAAAGGTTGCAAACAGGTACAACTCAATTCATTCAACATTCATGAATGTTGTTGCCTTGTTTGGCAACTTTGATGCTATTTACGAAAATCGAATTTTAGTATAATTTTATGACTGCCTGATGTTATTTTCTTCTTCTTCTTTTTTAATTTGCAATAGACTGGTTTTTAGTTTCTTCATTGAGTTGTACCTGTTTGCAACCTTTTATGCATAATTTACTGAGTTGGTTGCTGAGTGGTGTGATTTTCACTCTGTAGTTCACCTCTGAGCCCTGAAGAAGATAATAAATTTATCGAAAGCTTGGCGAAAGAGGAGGAATCATTTGTTTGGCCCCAATTCTGATAATTTCACGACAGATTGCTGCGTTTGGGTCGATTATCATTTATTCTACCTCCCGTTATAGTTGTTGAAATCGATAGTTGTAGTTGTAAAGAAGCGAGTTCGAACTCCTGTCGAGGTATTAAACATTACCAACTCCTACCAAACATTGAGATGATTGAATGTTTATCCGACCAAACCTATATGAATATGAGATGGTCAACTTCAGCAATCTAACTACCTTTCTGTTAGCCACAAACACCGTCCATGAAAGAAAGATTTACAACAACCAGAACAGTTTTTTTTTTTTTTTTTTTTTTTTTTTTAGGTACGAAACAATACAATAGTTTTAATTTGCAATAATTATGTAGGTAGGTATATCATATAGATAATTTTATTTAATATTGGTTTACCTAAGTATGTAAAATTAACCTTTCTACACATTACACCTTTTCATTTTATAAAACTTTACCCTACCTAGCCTAAGTTCAATTTTATTAAGCTTGACCATTTCAATTTAACCATTACACTTTGAAGGGATTTGCTATACTTGTGTAGTCAAATGCCCTTAGCGATCAAATTTGTATAACTAAAGCACTTCCACTTTAAATTAACCTCCTTACAGTTCATAAAAAGATCAATTTGATGTGTAGAAAGTGCAGCCTGATAAATTAATATTGTAACCCCCCCCTCACAATTACTTCAAGACATACAAGCTCCAAGGATTTGCAACACTCTTTATTTGAAACAAACTTTTAAAAATGATTTTGTGTTTTGAATCAAATTTTAAGAACTGTCGCCATTTTTAAAAATTTTTGTGAAAAAATTTCAACATTTACCTAAGTACATTATTTATGGTAAACAACCTTTTAGTAAATAATGTTTTGATATATATTATATTTTATTTCATAAACTTTTTCCTTTTTTAAGCATTTTGGTTAGTTTCTTTGACTAAATCTTCTTTATTGACTTATGGAAGAGAATATTGAACATTATTCAGACCAATGCCCATCTTTATCAGGGCAGTTCCGGGATCTGGCGTTTAGAAACACCCTACGTTTTACGTGTCTACCTACCTTCATGGATCTTCGTCGGAGATTAATGTTTCGTGATTTTAAGTTCCACGTTGGCTGGTACTTGGCCAAATTACTATCAAGTTGGCCAAGTGAGTAAAACGATCATGCCAATGGCTACTCAAGGTGCTCCCCACGGCTACTACGAAGAGTGAAGAAGAAGTTGTTGGTAAAGCGCGGGAAATTCAGGATGAGGATGTTGATGTTTTGATTGGTTATCAATGAACTGAGCTGAGGTAGACGAATTTTTTTTCAAATTGATATCACAGAGTAACTGTAACTTAAAAAAGATACTTGAATGATTTGTATTGACTTAACTATACTTAACTTCATGTTCACACACACTTGAGGTGTTCTAAGTTGAATGGATGTTTTCTTGCACAAGTACATATTGGTATGTTTAGTATGAATACTACTGATTAACATAGTGTAAACTACCTATTGATTTTTGGATACGTATGTAAAATGTTCTATGTGTCGTACTATGAGTGCAATGATACAATTCACTCGTAATGAAGAAATTCCCAGTGAAAAAAATGGACAACAGTTTTATGGTTTAGGTAAAATTGTAAAAGAAACTTTGTTTAAGCACAAAGGAATTAGTTGTTTGTATGATTGGCAAGAAGAATGCTTGGAACAGCACGTAAACTCGCCAAAGAATTTAATTTATTCGGTTCCGACAAGTGGCGGGAAGACCTTAGTAGCAGAAATTTTAATGCTGAAAGAACTTTTCATCACCAAGAAAAACGCCGTCTTCATCGTGCCATTTGTGTCTATCGTTCTAGAAAAAGTTAGTTCACTTTCAGCATTAGCTCTAGATATCGGATTTTGGGTTGAAGAATATGCTGGAAGCAAAGGTTCCTATCCACCAACCAAGCACAGGAAAAAAAATTCTTTATACATTTGTACTATTGAGAAAGGTGTGGGACTAATCAATAGTTTGATTGAAGAAAACCGGTTGTCTGAAATAGGAATTGTAGTTATTGATGAAATTCATCTTATTGGGGAGCCCAGAAGGGGCGCCCTTTTGGAGAACATTTGTATGAAATTGATAGTGAAGGGAGTAAAACTCGTTGGCATGAGCGCTACTATCGGAAATTTGACTGATTTGAAAACTTTCCTTGACGCTGATCTTTATACTCACGATTTCAGACCTGGAAGTTTGTCAGAGTTTGTAAAGATCGAAGATGAATTATTTGGAGTTTTCTATGGCAAAGATGAACCTGTTGAATACATTCGGTGTCTCCCTAAAGAAACTAATGAAGCAGTGAGAATGATAGATCCGGACGGTTTGGGTGCGTTAGTTCAAGAAGTCATTCCGTATAAGTCGTGTTTGGTGTTCTGTCAATCAAAAAAGAACTGTGAGAACGTAGCTCAACTATTGGTTCAAACCATTAAGCTCGGCAACAATCTTGAAGTAGTGTTAAGGTATAAAGAAACAGAAAGGTTATCCCTAATTAAGGCCATAGAGTTGGAAAACAATGACAATATATGCCCTATCTTGAAAAAAACCATTCCATTTGGTGTTGTATATCATCATTCAGGTATCACTGTCTCGGAGAGAAAATTAATAGAAGAAGCTTACAGCATAGGAACCATTAGTTGTATTTGTTGTACGTCCACATTAGCTGCAGGAGTTAATTTGCCAGCACAGAGAGTAATTCTAAGAGCTCCATATGTTGGGTCACAGTTTATGAGTAAGAGTACTTATAAACAAATGATTGGTAGAGCTGGCCGAGCAGGCTTGGCAGAAAAGGGAGAAAGTTATCTTATTTGTAAACCGCAGCAGGCTGCTCAAGTCCTCACTATGCTTGCCAACTCCATGGATTGTTGCACTAGCAAGTTGTTTGGAGAAGATCTGAAAACATTCATCGTAAGTTGTTTCTTTCTGAAACTGGCCTGGAACCGTGAATCACTCCAAAGCATTTGGATGACTTCATTTGCTAAATTCAGTTGTCCAAAAGAAGACATGGAACGAATGATCACAGAGGCAGTTGATGCGTTAATAGACTTGAAGGTATTGAAAGAGAATGAAAATATATCCCTCACTAATTTTGGTAGAGCTATAGCAAAAGCAGCCATCTCATGCGAAGATAGCAAGTTCCTGATGGAAGAATTATTAGAAGCTCAAAAAAAGTTGGTGCTTCTAGGAGACTTGCATCTGCTATACTTAGTAACCCCTCATAGTATGGCTGGAAACGTGAAGCCTGTTCAAGAAGTAGTATCATCAATGTATGCAAGCCTTACATCCAAAGAATTATATTTCGCATCTTGTTTGGGGATTTCTGAGTTGGCAATAGCAAGGGTAATGATGGGGAAAGCTCCTCCTAAGTCAATATCTACTAGAGTTCTGGAAAAGTTCTTCCTTTGTATGATATTGTATCAGCTGTGGAAAGGCAGTGATTTACTTATTGTTGCGAATGCTTACAGGGTGGATCGTGGAGCTGTTCACAATTTGTTACTTCAAACTACATCGTACGCAGCTTCAGTGGTAAGGTTTTGTGAAGCAATAGACTCGTTTTGGCCTTTCGTGAAACTCTTGTCAGTCTTCCCAGACAGACTCAACTACTGCTGCTCAGCTGATCTGTTACCTCTCATGGAGCTACCTGGAGTTAAGATCGGTCGAGCTAAGCAGCTCTATAAAGCTGGTTTCAAAACGGTTTTAAGTATAGCTAAAACAAATCCTGCCAATCTAACCAAAGTGATTCTTCACCTACCATATAAGCAAGCTACTCAAATTGTAAACGTAGCTAAACTAAAAATTCAAACCAAATATGAAACGCTCCAGGAAGAAGCTGAAGAATATATCTTGAGAGAGTTTGTGAAGGATGATTGTGCGGACTTATTTGAGTTCCAGACTTTTTAGTGCAACCAGAGTGTGATGTTTCTAACTACATTGTATATAAATATTACATCGGTAAGATCAGGATTGCCGAGCTTAACGATTTATACTAGTCTTTGATGATAACTTCTGCTATAATAATGTACCTAGTGAATATTATAAGTAAATAGTGTTGATTACCTATGATGTATAGATCTATGACGTGTACCTATTCAATGTATCACTTATACCTCTGTGCCTTTGTACGTATGGTGTTTCAGTGTAGTAAGATACCTAATAAACACCTTATAAGTTATTAATGGGAACTACCAGTATTCATCAACCTCGTTCTACAAATCGTTCAAAATAATTAATGAATTATTAATCAAAAAGTAGCCAGCCCATTTTCAGTCAAGCGGATTCACCCATGCAATACTTAACTTTACGATATTTAACTAATAATTCATTATGTTAAATTATAATTTTGTGGGTACACAGTATTACCTGCTGTTATATATTCATCGTCGTTTGAAAAACAATTATTGAATTAGTTTTAATCAGGAAAATACGTAGGTAGATGTGGAATGGCAAGAAATACTACTAGGTACTTATTTCATTTTATGAAATTAGGAGTAGCCGCAAGTTTGTTTATTTATACAGTAGACTCTTCCTTAACCGCCTTTGGATTAACTGGTCACCAATTCTATTTTATTTATTTCCCCCCTGACAGCTTCCATGGCTTCACTCTTCATGAACTTCCTGGAAGGGAAGGAGCAGAATAAAACATCTCTCTTCCCTTTTTTCTATGAAATACAAACCAGTGAATAAGAACTAAATATACAGGGTGTCCCAAAAGTCCCCACCCTCTGAACTTTCTCCCGCAATTTTTGAGATACCGAAGTAAAGGAAACTTGGAGAGCGTTTTCGGGGCGCCTAATAGTAAGTTTTAAGCAAATAAAAATCAGGGAAAAAAATTCAAGTGCTTGAAGGTTTGGGGGGGGGGGATCCATTTTTTGCCTAGTGTCACCTTACTTCAAAGGTTTTGTAGTGCTGAACACGATGGTAAAAACATAATTGCGATATATTCCGTTCTCAGATTTGAGCTGATGAACTAAGAAGGAGCGCGATGTTTTCAAAAGCCTGGTAGGTCCCTAAAGTAAAAAAAAAAAAAAAAAACGGACGGTAGTTCTACGGTTCTACAGTCAAATCATTTAATAATGATTAATTTCACACATTATTAGTTGACTTAGCGTAATAAGTCAGCTTTCCTTGACACTACAGAGCCGTAGGGATCATGAGATGTTGTGATAAAACGAGAGCATTCCAAAAAGTGGTTAACGATTTTCTTGCTATGAAAACTAAGGGAGTTACATTTCGCTAGTAACGCATTGGTTGTACGTGAAAATCAATAGAAAAACGAGGTTATTAAACCAGCTTCATTTTCGTTTCATTAAACCATGAAATGAACTTGGTATTAGAACCTCTTGAAACTCATACGGTGGATACAGCTTTCGTACAAGTACGCAACCACGAGAGACATTTTATGTCTTTGCGCCCCCTTTCCCCTTCCTATAAAACCCCGTATTGTATTCTAGAGCCACTCAGCTGATCTGGGATCGGTCAGTTGTGTTCAGAAGTCCCTCAAGGGCCCACATACCAAATCTCAGAATCATGGGATCATTAGGGAAAAAACTGGATTCTAGATCCACTCAGCTGATCTGGGATCGGTCAATTGTGTTCAGAAGTCCCTCAAGGGCCCACATACCAAATCTCAGAGTCGTGGGATCATTAGGGAAAAAACTGGATTCTAGAGCCTCTCAGCTGATCTGGGATCGGTCAGTTGTGTTCAGAAGTCCCTCAAGGGCCCACATACCAAATCTCAGAATCGTGGGATCATTAGGGAAAAAAACTGGATTCTAGAGCCACTCAGCTGATCTGGGATCGGTCAGTTGTGTTCAGAAGTCCCTCAAGGGGCTACATACCAAATCTCAGAGTCGTGGGATCATTAAGGAAAAAACTGGATTCTAGAGCCACTCAGCTGATCTGGGATCGGTCAGTTGTGTTCAGAAGTCCCTCAAGGGGCTACATACCAAATCTCAGAGTCGTGGGATCATTAAGGAAAAAACTGGATTCTAGAGCCACTCAGCTGATCTGGGATCGGTCAGTTGTGTTCAGAAGTCCCTCAAGGGGCTACATACCAAATCTCAGAATCGTGGGATCATTAAGGAAAAAACTGGATTCTAGAGCCACTCAGCTGATCTGGGATCGGTCAGTTGTGTTCAGAAGTCCCTCAAGGGGCTACATACCAAATCTCAGAGTCGTGGGATCATTAGGGAAAAAACTGGATTCTAGAGCCACTCAGCTGATCTGGGATGGGTCAGTTGTGTTCAGAAGTCCCTCAAGGGCCCACATACCAAATCTCAGAATCGTGGGATCATTAGGGAAAAAACTGGATTCTAGAGCCACTCAGCTGATCTGGGATCGGTCAGTTGTGTTCAGAAGTCCCTCAAGGGGCTACATACCAAATCTCAGAATTGTGGGATCATTAGGGAATCTCCGCGTAACGCTCTCCGCGTGACGCTCCCCGCGTGACGCTCCCCCACGTGACGCTTTTTCATTTATGTGCCATAGTAAAGACATAAATTTCAGCTATAATCATATAGGTACCTACCTCACTTCTAAGAATCATAATAAAGATATCGCTGTTCAGGTTTCACCGTTGTGTACAGCACTAAAAAGCCTTTGAAATGAGGTGTCACTCGGCAAAAAATGAAAATCATCATTTTGTTTTTCAAAGTAGTTAGGTAGGTACCCAATACTTCCTCCTTTGGGTAGTCAAAAAACTTTTGGATTTTTTCCTGATTTTCGTTTGCTTAAAATTTAGTATCAGGCACCCTAACAGCGCCCTCTTAAGTTTCACTTGATATCTCAAAAATTGTGGGGAAAGTCAGGGGAGGGGGGTTACTTTCGGGACATCCTGTATAATATACTAAGCAGGGCAGGGTATACCGCTTAAGGTGGTCAGTACTTCAGGAGTCAATTCTATAGTTTATTTCTGATCAAAATTTCTTCCTAGAGATTTATTTATTTTTTGCTTTCGAGTCTGCAGGGCAGCAGAAGCTTTGTTTTCACTTTCGAAATGAAAAAAAATGTTGTGCTCCAAAATCAAAATGTCCACTCGCATTTTGCGTTTCATGGCCTCCTGAACAAATTTGGTTTCGTGTCTGTCCACATTTCCTTGCCACAGCCATTCCACACGAGCCTTCCACAATTCCGATTGGATTTTAATAAAATTGTCAGAAATAGTGTGGGTTTAACCCTAGATGGTCTAATATTAGTTTCATCATGGTTTAATCATCGGTGCGCATGCACGAGCGTTTGTCTTTCTATATTTCCTTGCCACAGCCATAACATCCACAATTTTGATCGGATTTCAATGACATTTTCAGGAATAGTGTGGATTTCGCCCTAGATAGTCTCTAATCAGTTTCATCGTGATTGAATCAGCGGTACGCTCAGCGTATGTATGAACGTAATTTTCTTGATGAAGCCACGAGGAAGCTTCTGTGTAGTGTATCTGTCCTTAGCAGTGTATTTTTTTCAAACGCTTAGTTTTCGAATAATTGAATTTTCAAGACTTTTTTCCTGTTTTTGACCTTTTGTCACTAAAGCGATCATTACTCCCTTAATTTTCAAGTAAAATTGACTACACCATTGAAAAGGTAAGATTTTGGTGCAGTTTTTTTACCTTTCTTGTGTATTGAAAAAATATTGGTTCTCATAGTTCAATTCCCGATTTAAAAAACTCGAGGTTTCCCACTTTAGGTAAAATCTATTTTCCAGGGGGCTTTCTCATGTCGAAAACCTCAATTCTTAAAAAAGGTCAGGCATGTCTACGGTAGGAAATTTAATGTTCTTTTCAACGATATCCACAAATTTAAATTTACACTGCAAATTATGATCGTTTTCGAAAACACGAAAAAAATTCAAAAATTGAATTAGGTACCTACTTACTCAAAAACTAAGTGTTTAAAAAAATCTGTAGGAGGAACTTTCGATCTATAATAAGCTCTAGAATCGACCCCTGAAGTAGGTACTGACCACCTTATGGGAGGCACCCTGTTTAATGATACAGAATTGAATAATTAGGTACTATATGACTATAAAATCATTCACCGTCCGTTCACTTTCTTCGAACTATTCTAGCACCACATTATGCGGTGTAGGTACTTGCACGGGCAAAAATTCGTGGCGCCTGAAGCGAAGAAAATATATTTACCCTTCGTAGTCAGTTCTGCTTTTCCACAAAGAAAATTTCTAGAGCCATTGCAATAATTTCATGTTCTTCAAGAATTGGCAAAAATGGCTAACAATAGTTAAATTTATATTATTTGGCAGAATTTCGGTGTAGCAAGGTTCAACAACGATGAACCAGAACATAAAAAATGTGGTATGAACATGAACCCTCCTGTTTTAGGTGCAGCTCAAACCATTATATTAAATAAAAAATACTAAAGTTACATAATGTTCTTTGAGTAGTGGAAAATTATTAAGAATAAGTATTTTTGCCATAATGTTTTTACATAGTTAAAAATTTCTTTGCACTTGTAGTGCTCACATTGCAAATTAATTTAATATAATACGATAATTTACTAAAAATTCGCTCATACGGTTATGCTGCACAACTGAAACTTTTTTATTGGAATAGTTGATACTTACCTATTGCTCAAATTCAAGAACAAATATAATAAATAAAATGCTCTCTCGAGGTCATGGTACACGACTGAACTTTATTGAATCGCATCGTCGCAGAATAAGTAACTAGGCACCACCTAGGTACCTACATAGCAATGTCTTCAAAATTTTAAAATCAAACATTTTCAACGTTGAAATCCGTTTTGGAGCATTCGAAAACTTTTTGTTTTCACCGCCGATAACCTGGGATCTTGTGCCATGCGACGTCTTGCAGCTCAATACAATTTTGCTGTTTTCGACCTAGCGGTTTCGTCAGGTGTAAGATCAGGTGAATAAAAAAGTTGTGGGCATCGAGTCGAAAAGACTTTTCCTGGAATTTTACATTTCTCCTAATATATCAGGGTGGCCCCCAAATGGAAAAGTTAGGGAGAATCTGGAATGGTCAGGGAATTCTTCGCATCGGGAAAAGTCAGGGAATTAAGCAAAAACCACCAAATGTCAGGGATTTTTTTTAAATGAAACTTTGTGTAATAATTTACAGTGTTTTTAGGTATATTCTAACTCCTAAACAATCAAACTTCAATAGCGTACTTTATCATACTACATATTATTTCATAGGTGAGTTATGCAAATGACAAAAATAATTATCGATTGGTTCAAAGAGTAAGAGTAAGAAAGGATGTCATTGGCTCCTCTGTTTACTGCATCACCTAGTAGTAAACCACATGTAAGAAACATCAATAGAGTATTGAATTAGGAGCAAACCCAGCAGACTAGTGGATTCATCCAGTGAGAGTCCCCAATAACAAGTTTGTACAGGTACATAAGCGACGACTTCTCAGGAGGGTTAAGGCGAGGGGAATTGGCCCATTGAAATGTGGAGTCTTGTGTAATAACTTACGGCTTCGAACTAAATCACTCGAGACGAAGTTGTGGAAACCCATTTAAAAACGGAAGTTAGTGAAAAACGTTGTCTATTTCCACGAAAAATAAAGAGTTACACTGTTAAATCGATTTCGACGGTTAGGCCATCATCAGTAACAAACAATAAATAAATAAGTTATTGTTTGTTACTGATGATGGCCTAACCGTCGAAATCAATTTAACAGTGTAACTCTTTATTTTTCGTGGAAATAGACAACGTTTTTCACTAACTTCCGTTTTTAACTTACGGCTTACCAACGAACGATTTTTTTGTGACGGGAAATCTGGAAGTTATATTCTCTCTAGCAACAATTTAGTTGTAGGTGAAAATAAGGGTGACAATTTTTGCTGTTGGACACAAATTTGGAATTACCCCCAGAGCTAAGAAATATCCATGTCGTTTATATATATATATATATATATATATATATATATATATATATATATATATACATATATATATATATATATATATATACATATATATAGGTATATATATATATATTTTTTTTAATTTTTTATATACAAGTTGATGGTTCTACTGAACTATATATGAATGATTAATTTAGGAAAGAAATTTCACAGATAAAAGACGAAAGAAAGAAAAATCTAATATTTCGATCAAAATCTTGGTCACAGATATAGAATATAGAAGGAGAAATAAATGATTTCTTGCGTCCCTGGTTGCTTGGGAAAAAGTGGTATCCAAGGCTGAGATGCTGGCTGAAACGATTATTAATTTTTGCAATGTGCAATACCTTGAGTTAATCGTTTCAATTGAGGCCAGATGGTCGATTTGCTCCAAGTATCAATCTATGAGCTCTTTCTGATTGCTGGAGCAATCCATCTGGCAACTTTCTTAGAACTTTCACCCCAAAGCACTGGTCGAACGTGGCATTAAGGGACGTCACATGTGTTTTAACTGGGAGTTGCTGAGTTTGGGTGATAGATGCTCTGTGGTTGTTCATGTTGCTTTACCAACATAGAATGCAGGTGCCTCAGTGCACTTTTTGCAGACTAGTTGGTAAACACACATTTTTGACTGGCACTCTGCTACACCTCGACACTTATATGTGTAATTGGTGTTAGCAGAGGAGAAGTCTGAGCCCTCTATCACCAAATTGCACAGTTTACACCTCGCACGTTGACATGGGTGTAAGCCTTGTTGCTCCGGAGGCTGCACCCGAGGGTGGCGATGCGACAAAATCTCCCCGATATTTTTTCCTTGCCTGTAGCTCACTCTAGGTTTTTCGGGAAAGACATCTCGAGTTAGTGGGCTCATGTCAAAACACACTGAAGTTCCCGGAGGATGGTATTGAGCTTCTGAGCACCAAAAAAAATGTGACCAGTGGTGGAACCTGACTTGTTGACGCTTGTTTACCAACTACCTCTGCAAAAAGTGCACTGAGGCACCTGCATTCTATGTTGGTAAAGCAACCACACTCAATCTGCGCATGAACAACCACAGAGCATCTATCACCCAAACTCAGCAACTCCCAGTTAAAACACATGCGACGTCCCTTAATGCCACGTTCGACCAGTGCTTTGGGGTGAAAGTTCTAAGAAAGTTGCCAGATACGGCTAATGATGGAGCAATCAGAAAGAGCTCATAGATTGATACTTGGAGCAAATCGACCACCTGGCCTCAATTTAAACGATTAACTCAAGGTATTGCACATTGCAAAAATTAACAATCGTTTCAGCCAACATCTCAGCCTTGGATACCACTTTTTCCCAAGCAACCAGGGACGCAAGAAATCATTTATTTCTCCTTCTATATTCTATATCTGTGACCAAGATTTTGATCGAAATATTAGATTTTTCTTTCTTTCGTCTTTTATCTGTGAAATTTCTTTCCTAAATTAATCATTCATATATATATATATATATATATATATATATTTCTTCTTCATTTTAAATTAATAAAATTTGAGCTTCAACATATCGCTTCAGATTACGAATTGAGGGACCGTAAAAATATTAAATAAAAAGTCATGCAGCATGCTAAATAATGGCCTTCTATTCAAAAAATAATTTTGGATTTCTAGCTTTTTCTGAAGTTTTTATTTATTTTTTTACATACATATTAATGAAATTCAAGGACATTTTTCAGTACGATTTTGTCATACATTTTTGAATGTTCTAATTTAGGTATAGTTGATAAACTTTATTTGAGTAGGTAATATTCCGCTAAAAATGTAAAGTTAACGATTTTTAACCGAATTGGCCATTTGGTGCTTTTTACTAAGTTTTCAAGGTTTTTAGTTATCTTAAGTAGGTACGCAGGTAGGTACTCTAAACCATTTCTTTCTTGGGAATCAATGTCTAACTGAGATTTTTTAACAATTGGTAATACATTCTTTCACAAATACAATTACCTGAAAAAATGTATCTTTTTCCCGTGCTTCACCTTCATTATTACCACCGGTATGCTGGAGTAGGTTGGTTTTTTCTCTCTTAAATTGTACGATTTTCGTTTGAGAAGCATTAAAGTTGAAGCATTTGAAGTTATACCTACTTCAAAATGACAAGAAAAAAATTTGTTGACTGCTATTTTTTGTCAGGGAAATCTGAAGTTCGGTCAGGGAAATTTAACATTTTCATTTGGGAGCCTACATATATAATATGTAGGTACCTACCTAAAATTATAATATTAGGATATATTTACACTGGTCAGGTAACTATATAATTTGTGTGTTTCCAAGCATACACCTATCCTTGGAATCAAGATTTAACAAAAAAAAAAAAAAAAAAATAAATAAATAAATAAAAAAATAAAAAAAAAAAAAAAAAAAAAAAAAAAAAAAAATCTTTTCGCCCGAAATTAAAATCCCAAGTAAAAGGGTGAGATTGGAGGGCAGCACTTTTGAGCACAAAAACGTGCTAAGAAGAACCAACCAATTTACAAAATCCTAATAATTTAACATAAAACAATATTTTAAAATTTTGTTCAATGAAAAGTTTTACGCTTAAAATCTACAAAATCCGAAACTTTTAACAAAATCATAAACATTTAATATAAACAATTAGATATTTAACGTAAAACAATATTTCAACATTATGTTCAATAAAAAGTTTTACGCGTAAAATTTACAAACTCCTAAACATTTAACAAAATACTAAACAATTCACAATATCCTAAACATGTAACATAAAACAATTGTTTAACATAAAACAATATTTCAACATTATGTTCAATAAAAAGTTTCACGTGTTAAATGTGGTCAACTTTCTAAAAGAAAAAAGTCCAGTCATGCAGCATGACCCCATGAGCGAATTTTTGAAGAAATCTTCGACATTTCAGTCGCTATTGATCGTGTAGAGAAATTTTAGTTTATGATTTTGGTAGACAAAAATAGAATCAAATTCTATCTACAGCATGGTTCTAGATTTGAACAGCATGGTTCTAGGATTGTTTATACGGGGATACTTCCATAAGAGTAGTTTAATCTGAATTTGGACTATGTTTCATGCAAATATTACCGATTTTTACAACTAGCGAACGGCATTATTTCGATTTTTGACTGATTTTTCAACTTTGAAATTTTTGAAAACTTGATACATATTCTTATAGGAAATTTTACGCTGATTCCGAATATACCACATGTTAGTATGCTGAAAAAATTATTTCGCACAACAAATCGCAAAAAACAGGCTATTTTGACATTTTTGACTACATTTTTGAAAATTTCAACCCGAAGATGTAATCCGATCATGCTGGCCAACGAACTTGAACTTTCGTTTTGTTTCCTTAACATTTTAAAATTTGTTTGAAGTTTCTAGCACAATTCTACGGACAGTTATCGTCTGGAATGACACATACATACATATATACATACATACATAAAAAATGCGTTAAACTTCAGAATATGATTCAGAATAGCCTGAAACGGATTTCTGCATAAAATTTTTTCAAAAATTCACATTCTGCAAATTTTGAGGCGAGAGCAATAGCTTAATTTTCTTCAAAAATTCGCTAAAAACACCTCTAATACATTTTCAACAAACATTAATAAATTGTAGACTACGGCGGCATAGAGATCTATAAACATACTTTTCCTTACTATGAAAAGTATGTTTACAGATGTCGGTAAATAGGTGGGTACGTTTAGAGAGTATTCGCTGATCATTATGCCGTAGGAATAAGTAGGTAGAAAAACCTTCTACCTACCACACATAATGGAACTTTTACGAAGATTGGGCCTCAAAATACATATTCAATAAATAAAATGCTAAACCTGTAGGTACCTACTAGGTTAACTTCTTGAGAAGCAAGCTGTTTATCAAGGATGCAGATATGGAGCGCCGTTTCCAAGGTAACCCGAAGAAAAAACGCCGAGATGCTGACAAAAGCGAGACGATTCGGGTTGGCTATCGTTCGGGCCAACGGTCAGCAGACGCTCCCGATGCAGTCGTTGTTTATTGAGCTTTCGGCATTCTTGCGAGCTGGTCGCTGTCGTACGTGCTGTGTTCCTTTCACAATATTCCAGTTTCTTTTGTATAATTTACGTACGAAATTCGCGTAAGACTATTAGGTAGGTTCTTACGCGAGACAGTGGTAATTGACAGTTTAAACCAAGTTCAGTTTATTTTATTTTTTTGATGTATTCAAATCGTTTGAGCCACGACAGGCGCCGGTCGCGCCGATCTTCAACGGATAGTGGAACGCCTTCATCCCCTTATTTTAATTCTTTTCTTTGCTGCGACGTCGTAGACCGAATGAGGGAAGACGTAAGTGCGAATTTAAATTATTCTCGTACAAATTATCCTACCTACCCAAGATTTTATTTCTATATATTCCTAATATTTTAGTTGGCTAGCCCGTTCGTAAAATGTGTGTAGGTATGTAGCTCAAGTAGGTAGAACTAGGTACCTACTATGTGGGAAAAGAGACAACACCTAAACCAGGTGCAAAATTCAGATGTCTTTATCGAAAGATTTAAGTAAATTTATTGATTCAAATGTTGAATTGTATACCTACCTACCTAATGTTTTTCGAGAGCATAACTTGAAGTAAAAAGTTCCAGTCATGCAGCCTGATCGTATGAGCGAATTTTCTTAAATTACCATCATATGATATTAAGTATAATCATTTGAGTTAAATTGTATGGAAATTTGAGCAATTTGAGAACAAAGAAACTTCGGTTATGGCAAAAAACTCATACTACCTACGAAAATGAATTCGGCATAAAAGATTTTAGATTTTTTCAGGAAATATTAATGACATTATAAGTACCTATGTTTTTCGGCATACTTTGTGCAATTTTTTTTTTTTTTTTTATGTCCTCTTTACTTAATTGTTTATAATTTTGTTTTAATTGAAATTCTGCTAAAATTTATAAATTCAACAATTTTTCGCAGTTTTTAGTCATTTTTTGAGCACATTTTTGTACTCTTTGTAGTCAAAATTGACCAATTTAGTGTACTCAAAAAGTGCTGACCAATGAACTCATCCTTTCGATCGAAAAGCTTGATTTTTCGGCGAAGAAACGGAATTTTTATCTCAATCCTAAGAAGAGTATCGTCTGGAATGACATATATATATATATATATATATATATATATATATATATATATATATATATATACTCGGCGCTTCCCGCCTCGCCGGGGGGCTTCTCCCCCCTGGACCCCCCTGGTCTTTTCTCTTTTGTACTGCGTAGCCGTAGAAAACGAGGATAATTTGCTATGCAAATTTCGTGAGTTGTACGACCAAAAAAAATTTGACCAGTCAACAGGATTTGAACCCACAACCTTCGTCTCACGAGACAAATTTCGTTACGGACATTACCTACAAAAACAAATTATTGGGGGTCGGGCTAAGAATTGCATAGCAATTAATATATACTTATATATGAAGGAATTTTTCGAAAATTCTTATTTTATAATTTAACGAGCCATAGCAATAGCTTCATTTTCTACGAAAATTCGCTAAAAAAGTTCTAGTCCTGCAGTAAAAGCGAATTTCGTTTACTATCGCAGAATTGTATTAAGACCTATTATGTAACAATGTTTTGAAATTTGAGTGCAAAGAAATTGTTGAAAATCAATTTTATGGCAATAAAATTCATTCTAAATAAGTTCTGGAATTCAAATAAGATTTTTAGCTTTTTTTCGAGGTTTTTTATCGATATTTCAGCAAATAATAATGTAATTTAAATAGGTAGGCATAATTTTTGCATATGTTGTTTAATGTTCTGTTTCATCGTTGATTAACTTCTTTTGACATTTAATTTCTACATTCAACAAGTTTTAGCCATCTATAGTGATTTTTTTAAGCAAATTTTTGTAGAAAATAAAGCAGTTGTAATGGCTCGAAAAATTTTAAAATCAAGATTTTTAAAAATGTTTCATTGAACAATTCCTGAAGTTTGCGCTTTTTCGGCGATGCCAAAAAGATTTTGGAATTTTAAGTTGTTTTGCAGTTTTTATAGATTTTTTTAGCAAATATTAATGAAATTTAAGTACGTTTTTCAGCATAACTTTGAGCAAAAATTTTTAAATGTCCTAGTTGATCGTTGAAAATGAAGTTTTGACAGCAATTCTGCTAAAAATATAAATTTATAGATTTTTGGTCGTTTTTAGTGATATTTTTCGAAATGTGTCCAATTTAAGGTGCTCAAAAATTGTTGACCAACGAACTCATCGTTTCGTTTGGAAAACTTGATTTTTTGGCGCAAGAACGGGATGGGCCTAAAATGACACACACATAAATATATATTATTAAAAAGCGAAAACTTTAGGAATCGTTTAAGAATGCATCGAAACGGATTTCAATGAAGACGATTTTAAAAAATTCTGATTTGAATTTTCCGAGCCATTGAGATAGGTTAATTTTTTACGAAAATTTGCTAAAATACACACAAATTGAAAAATGTACTTGAATTTCATTAATATTTGCTGAAAAATCTATCATAACTTTAAAAGTTACAGTCATACAGCATGACCGTATGAGCGAATTTTCCCAAATTATCGTTTTATTCTATATTAAAGTTTGAAATTTGATCCCATTGAGTGCAAAGAAATTATAAACTTTACCTACTACTATCAATTTTATGGCAAGATATTTCTAAATAATATTCTGCTATTCGATTTGGACTGTTAGCGTTTTATTGAAGTTTTATCTGTAGCTGTAGCTTAAATTAGTAAAAGTTATGTATGTAAATTTTCAGCTCAATCTTTTGCATGCATTTTTGAATGTTTTAGTTCATAGTTGATGACATTTCGTAAGTATTCTGCACAAAAGATGAAAATTACTATTTTTAGCCATTTATAAGTAATTTTAAGCGCATTTTCAATCCTATTGTGGTCAAAAATTGCTGTCCAACAAACTAATCTTTTCTTTTGAAATACCTACCTACTTACTTGATTTATTGGCAAAATAACGGACATTTGCTAAATCTCAATCCTAACTAGAGTTTTCGTTTGGAATTCACATTAGCTCACACACACACACACTTTTTAAATTTTTTTTTTTTTTTTTTAAAGAAAACCCCTCAAAGGCGGAGGGGACACACCATTAACTTTCAAAAATAAATAAAATAAATGGGGAGGACGCCCAGGTTTACCTGACTCCGGCTCTAGGGATGAGGGAAGTTGCTGAAGGATGAGAACAAAGAGTGCGATGAAAGGAAGTGCCCCTATAAAATGACCACCAGTTCAAGTAAGATCCCCTCAGGACGCAGGTGGTGATACTGTGGAGCACTGCCGCCGAGATGCCCAACTCAAATAACTCTGTGGCACCTTTCCCACACCATGACACGGTCACGGCCATCACCCTGATGTTGTTGGGCACCACTCTTTTTAGCTCAAGAATCGCTTGCCACAGGTCATTTCTGTTATACTTATTTATTTTAGCCCGCGAGGTCTGCTCCATGTCCACACTACCACTGACAATGTGGACATCTAGGATTATTGCAGACCCATCGGACTTGACAGCAGCAATATCTCAGCTTCTTGCCCCGATCACTCAGCATGTGGTATAGTCTCTCTCTTTCGACATCACAACTGCTGGATGACAAAGCGCCTGCTATCTGCTTGGCCACCGTGAGTACGAGGACACTGCCCTACCACATGATATAGATTCTCATTTTTACCCCGACAGGCACAACAAAGGGTGTCAACTGTCCTGCGACTTCTCCTCGAACACCTCACCGACAGTGTGGAAATGGGGGATTCAGAGCACTGTCGGAGTTATTTACCATCTACTGACTCATGCTGTGCAGCAGCGAACTCAGCAGATGAGCTGGGTTCGGGAGCACTTGGTGTTGCTCGGTCACACCACATGAACTGCTGCCTGACTGATGGAATGCTCGCCAAAAGAGACTATACCGAGCCCACTGGCCTTGACCTATGCGTGGATGTAAGCATTTGGGACATCAAGAGGGAAGCCTAGCCAAGAGCACACAGCAGAGCGAACTTCACGACCCAACTGAAGCAGCCTCCCCACAGTAAGCCTGCCAAAGACTAACCCATAGGTTAACTTTGACAGTAAGTACGCGCGAAGGAGGCACAGCTTCTGCTGTGGCTTCAATGGAGCCTTGGTAACACAAGCTAATGCACCACCAAGGTCCACACAGCTTGCAGCTATAGTGGCAACACCTATGAAGTTAACCCCAAGGTACTGCCAGACCCCTGACACGGATTGGACTTTATGTTGCCCGACGGGACCAAGGAGACAGACCCACACTTAGAAGGGTTGACCACTAAATCACACCTGGCTAGCTGCTTGGCAAAGGCATTGTGGGCGATCTGCAAGCCCTCACGGGTTTCAGCGAGTAGGATGACATCATAGGCAAAAGCCAATGCACCTACTCGCATCCCAAGGGCGAGATCGAACCCTATTTCATCTGGCAGCTTACTCAAGGGTGTATCCACGACCAGGTTGAAGCAGAGTGGCGATAGAGCATCCCCCTGGCATACCCCACGCCCAATGACAACATCCCATGACATCTTGCCTCCTGCTTTGAGGACCATCACGCCTTCATTGCACAGACAGGGAACATACTCAATTAAACGAGCAGGGGTCCCGACACCACGAAGGCAATCAGTCAGGGCAAAATGGCTTACAATGTCAAACGCCTTACCAGCGTCCAGAGCAGCAAGGTGGAGCTGCCGTTTCATGATGCGGGCCAGCAAAATGACAGTTTGGAGAACTGATAGGTTCTTCACTGTGCCATCTGCTGGCCGAAATGCTCTCTGGACGTAACCTATGACACCAGCAACTTGGAAGCAAGATGCCAGAATCTTTTGAAAGCGGTGGAAAACTACCGATGATATAGAAATCAGACAGTAGTCCGCTCCACGCCAAATTCCACGCCAAATTCCTCCTTTCTTTGGGATGAAGATGGTCCGGTTATGGGTCAACTCTTGCGGGGGTCTTCCTAATAGAAGTGAGAGGCTGAGGATGAGCAGCTTGATTTTTTTTTTTTTTTTTAATCTTTATTCCAGGGTCGGGCAGAAATACCATCTGGTCCAGCAGATGTGGAGTTTTTGACACAGCACTTAAATGTGCCTCGTCATGAAGCACTAGTGTGCACATAATGCTGCGTAAGGAATCTCTGGTGGAAGCTAGGGTTCCACCGGCTCTCCAGGGTTGTAGCTGGGAGCACTCAAGAGTGGCTCCTAAAATTCCACAAACTCCTGGAGAGGGGGCAAAACTTGTTCATCCCCAGCACCTCCACAGCTACACGAGCCTGATGCTCCCTCCACAACTTCTGGATCTGCTGGTATTCCCTTCCTCCTTCCTTGCTTAGCTGCTCTGCGACCTCCATGGGGCACCAGCACAGGAGGATTTCCTCCCTGATGCCTCACCACGGTTGCATCCCCAACCTGTGGGAAATTTGGTTTTCTCACGCACAATAAATTGTTAGTTACCTTCTGCGCTCCTGTTGATTTAGCTATTATAGAATTCACAGGAGGTTATCTAGGGCCCGACCCGCACAATGCTTGATATTATTCAAAATAGGATGAAAATTATTCAATGTATGATGATTTTACCGGGGACTATTTAGGACCAAACTTGAAGAATGACTTCCGTCCCTGACGGCAAAATTTTGTTCAAGTGCATATAACGAGGGTGCTTGGACGCATATAAGACCTCCCGTGAAAATAGTCATGAAAAACTACCTATAGGTACCACATTATCTTGTTAGCTTATAATTAAGTTTAGCAATAATTTTTTATGACACTTCATTTTTTTATAATTTCAGATAAATTGTCTCTGTCAGGATGCAAAAAGGCTAGCTAAGCAAAGAATGAGTTTAGAAACGATGCAGAAAAAATTTGAAGCTATATGTACTGAAGTGAGGCAGAAATTAAAATCGCTGCCCTCGTTCAAAATTCATCACTCTCAAGGGAATCCTAGTCTTACTGAAATGAAAGCGATTGAGGCGAGGGATTTTTTGAAATATACTTGGTCCCTTGCTAATTCAGGTCTGGACAAGAAAGCTAAGAAGAAACGATTTATGAGTATAAGAGGTATGAAAAGTTAAAAAACATGTATTAAATAAAGAAAAATACTATGTATACAGGCTGTACTTATAAAAATGATTTATATTTGTATTGCAACCTATCTTTCAACACAAATCAAATCGTAGTGGGAAACATACCAATAATACCTATTCCTGTATATTATATAATAAATTCCAGTCATGCAGCATGATCGTATGAGCAAATTTTCGTAGATTATCGTATTACATTATGTTACTTCGTTTTGCAGTTTGAGCACTTTGAGTGCAAAGAAATCGTTAACCACAAATTTTGTGGTGGCAAATAAACTCGTTCTAAATCATATACAACGATTCAAAACAAATTCTTATGTTTGGCAACTTTTCAATTTTTTTAATCGCTTTCTCAGCAAATATTAAAGAAATTTATGTAAAATTTTCGCCATAATTTTGTGAATAAATTTTTTAATGTTCTAGTTCATTTTTGCTAAACTTTTTTTTACTACGATTCTGATAAAAATATAAATTTAAAGATTTCTGGCTGTTTTTAGTGATTTTTAGTGATTTTTTTAGCACATTTTTTTTAATGAGACCAATTTGATATACAGCTCAGCTCAAAAATATTGACCAACGAACTCATCCTTTCTTTTAGAAAGCTTGATTTTTTGGCGCAAGAACGGAATGTTTATCTTAATCTAAGGAGAGTTATCCTCTGGAATGACACATATATACACATAAATGTATATATATACATATGAAAAAGCGTTAAACTCTAGGACTCGTTTCAGAATGTCTCAAAACGGATTTCAATGAAGAAATTTTTCGAAAATTTTGATTTAAAAATTTTTGGACCATTGCTATAGTTTCATTTTCTACAAAATTCGCTAAAACTGAAATTATATGTATAATAAAAATATCGAAATTACCTATCGACCAACACGTCGAACAGTTATAAAATTATAGGTAACTATTTAATAATGAAGTCTGGTGATTTTCCGTTCAGGTATCAGCGCTGCAGATTATATCAAACAGCTAATATCATTCAGTGATTACATTCAGCATAACTATGGAAACGAGTTCCACCATGTTGAATGCTCGGCGCTCTACACGCATTTAACGCGACAGGTAAGCACAGAACATTATAACCAAACCACTTGAGTTTAAATTTGTATAATTTCACAATATAATGTAAGTGCAGGTAGTTTAACTTTATGGATCAATCCTGCTATAGATTTACAAACAAACTTTCCTCCTATTAAATGTTCTTAACTCCTCGTTTTATGAAGGAGTTCCTAGTTACTTCTTCTTCCCAGTTGCTTTTCATGCTTTCAATTTTAGATCATAACTAACTTAGCGGTAACTTTCACAATGCAAAATTAAAATCGATTAAATCTTTGTAATTGACCAAGAGATCTATTATCCTAGTTAATGGAAAATAGTGGAATATATCTCAATAATTGATATTAATAGCACTAAATTATGTGGTAGGTACCACCAGGTAGTGGGTAATAGGCACTAGAAAACTTATTGGTGGTTCGTGTATTACAGTTTTGTTTGACGGGTTTGAAGTAGTGAATCTAAATTATCCGCGCTTTGCAGATTAAATGGCTTCAACAGCATGCAAATATTACGATGTCCCCCTCATGTCCCTATAAAACTCAAGTCTACTGAGAATGATTTCACAGAGGGACCACATAATTTGAGCAAAATCGTAAAATATTCAAGCAAAACAAGTAGGTAGGTATCACACAAATTGGATGAGAAAAGTACAAATCATTTCCCTCTTCATCACTCCGTCATCAAAATGAAATCACCGATTTTTTGCACATCTAAATCATAGGATTACCTATTGATTAAAAAAAATCAACAGTCATGCAGCATTATCATATGAGCGAATTTTCGTATAGATATATCGTTTTATATTTGTCAAATTGTTTTGGAATTTGAACACTTGAAGTGAAAAGAAATTGTAAACTATTAATTTTACTGATGTGGTTAAGGTGAGTTTTCGCCTTATGGCTGCATAGCTAAATGAAGTAGTGTAGGTGTAAATGTAGGTGTTTTTCTTGTTAGGAATGACGAATGTTTTTCTTAGTTAGTGTTTAGTGAATGTGTTTCTTAGAATCTTTTTCTTCTTGTTAGGAATGTTTTTCTTGTTGTTCCTCTGTTCCTCTGTGTACAACTCTCTGCAGTTTAAGCATGACTAGGGCCCTTACCAACGTTGGAGGCAGAAACGTTGCAATAAAACCAATAAAAAAAACTGGCTGTCTATCGTCATTCCTAACAAGAAAAACACCTACACTATTAATTTTACGGCAAAAATCTAATTTAAATAATCTGCTATTCAAAAAAAGAGTTTGGATTGTCAGCAGTTTTGCAGTTTCTATCTATTTTACACATAATATTAAAATTAAGTAGCATTTTCAGCATAATTTTGTTTATAAATTTTTGAATATTCTAGTTTATAGTTGATGAATTTTATTTGATTAATATTCTGCTAAAAAATATAAACACTGATTTTTGGTCTTTTTTAGTAATTTTTTCAGTAGGTACATGTTTTGAAATTTGACCGATTTATCGTGCTCAAGAATCGCTGCCCAACGAACTCACCCTTTCTTTTGGAATGCTTGATTATGATTTTTATCTCAATTCTAAGGAGAGTTGTCCCGTGGAATGACTCGTACATTCACATAAATATTTATATACTGGGTGTTAAAGTTACTCTTGGAGATTTTTTTAACGCTTTGTTTTCGAGTTATTCAATTTCCAATATTTTTTCGTGTTTTGCAGTAAAACAGCAATATCTTTCTACATTTACATGAAAATTCAAAAATGATTACACTGTTGGAAAGAGCGTAAAATTTCCTATCTACCTGACGGGAAACCGCATTTTTTGAATGGGCAAAACGGGTGAAAAATTGACTTGAAAAATATAATTTATCAAATGTCGGAAATCTTGACTTTTTTAAACACTCATAGTTTCCTGTAACCCGGCTCTTGAATTTTTGCCTGTATGCCAAAAAGTTTTGCAAAAGTCTCAGTTTTCCAAAGGTGTAGTCAATTTTACTTTTACTTGGCTAATTAGGGGAGAAAACTATGTTTTAAGGAGAGAAAATGTCATTACTTTTATTCTTTTTGTTGGTCCAACGTAAGGTTTTGAATAGTGCCGTAAAAATTATTATTGACTCGTAAAACTAGGTGAGTTTGTCGGATATCATATTTAACGCTCTTTCCAGTGGCATATTTAATTTGAATTCAAAGAATAGTTTTGATCAACTTCTGAGAAAGAGGAAACGAGCCGACTCCCTAAAACGGTGTCAGGGAGGGTGTCAAAAAATTCTAGGAATTTTCTTTTTTTATAGGTAACTACTACTAATTGTTGAATTGATCCCTTAAAATATCGAAACCTTACCTGTTGGTAGGTACTCCTGTTTTGTTTCTTCGCCTTCAAACTAAGGGTAGTAAATTAAATACCTTTACCTAGTCAATTTAAACAGACAAGGTGGCCCCCGAATGGAAAATTTAAAATTCCCTGACATTTCCCTGACTTTTTCCTGACCGAAAAAGTCAAAGTCCTGTCAAAAAATATCAAAGTCAAATTTTATTATCAGTTTTTTTCCTCGTCATTTTAGCGAATTTTCATATAAAAAAATGAGCTATTTCATTAGAAAGGATTAGTTCGTTGGACAGCACATTTTGAGCACTTTAAATCGGTCAAATCTAGAAAAAAGAGCTTGATAAGCACCAAAAATGGCAAAAACGTTCAAAAATAGTTACATTTATATTTTTAGCGGAATATTACTCAAATAAAGTTTATCAACTATAAATTAGAACATTCAAAAATGTATGCACAAAATTATACCGAAAAAAAAGTCCTTGAATTTCAATAATATGTTCTAAAAAATCAACAAAAACTTTTGAACAAGCTATTAATCTTGAATAATTTTTAGAATAACAGACCATTATTTAGAATAAGTTTTTTGCCATAACATTACAACATTGCCATAACAAATCGTAACATTACCTAAGTGCTCGTATTTCAAAACAATTTAACATAAATGCAATACAATAATTTACGACAATTCGCTCGTACGTATATATATATATATATAAATATATATATATATATATATATATATATATATATATATATATATAAAGCGTTAAAATCCAGGAATCATTTCAGAATGCCTCAAAACAGATTTCGATGAAGAAAATTTTTATTTTAAAATTTTTGGAGCCATTGCAATAGCTTTATTTTCTAAGAAAATTCGCTAAAACGCTGCAAATAATTACATAAAGTTTTCATTAAAAAAATTCCAATATTTGGTGGTTTTTGCTAAATTCCCTGACATTTTCCGACGCAAAGAATTCCCAGGCAATTCCAGGTTTTCCCTGACTTTTCCAGTTGGGTGCCACCCTGACATAACATTAACCTATTGCTCATAATTTTAAACACATCACCTTAATCTTTCAAAATAATGTCACGCATCCTCACCTATAATTTGTTGTTCTTCTTTCTAATTTTAGCTCCAAGGCTTGCTAGTGCCAGAGATGGTTAAAGGGGACATGATTGAGTTCTCCTCATGTTATATTAGCCTTGCAATGCCTGCTATGATTACCTTCATCTCATTCATCAATACTTACGTCGCTAAGCCAAGGTAAGTAACAGCTTACGTATGTATATGAGTAGGTTGGTGATAGGTACCGCTCACATACTTAAATCATATTCGGGATTCTTTGATGATTAGTATTTTCTTATTAGTATAGTAGGAATTGAAGAGTCACATTCCTTAACTTAAAATTGTGTTCATGTTATTTATTTATTTTTTTTTCTTCCAGGATCACAGACTTGAATGACCTCGCCAACGAAATTTTTTATCGTGGAGCTGTTGTTTCCAACAGGCCGTGCAGAACTCCAGCAGTAAGAATGCTAGCCTCTCTTCTTCGAGGGGATCTCCTCGGCCTGGAGGCTGCTAACAGCACGATACCTGTAGTAGAGGGAAGAGCCACAAAGTACGCAGATTCAACTAGTCACAAAGCTCTTTTAAAGGGCCGTCATGCAGCATGACTATATAAGCGAATTTTCGTAATATATACATATATAATTTGATGTTTCTGTGACTAGTGAGATTATAAATTCAGGATTGTAGAATGACCAGTCTAGTCTTGAGTTTTTTGTTCTTTATTGCGACGTTTCAACCCAGGATCTGGGTCCTATTCATGCATAATTATATATTATATTGATGTACTGGAACTTCGAAGTGCTGGAATGACTTAGGCATTTTCATATAAATATTCACATACGGAATATATTAGTCAACACATGTTGTTGGTGAAGCCAGTCTTACAATATGGTCTTACCATATTGTAAGACTGGCTTCACCAACAACGTGTGTTGACTAATATATTCCGTATGTGAATATGTATATGAAAATACCTAAGTCATTCCAGCACTTCGAAGTTCCAGTACATCAATATAATATATAATTATGCATGAATAGGACCCAGACCCTGGGTTGAAACGTCGCAATAAAGAACAAAAAACTCAAGACTAGACAGGTCATTCTACTATCCTGAATGTATACATATATATATATATATATATATATATATATATTTCGTATGTACCTACCTGTTATAATTATATTTTACTTTTTTGAAATTTAAACACTTTGTGGACACAAACCTTCTCAACTAGGTAGGTAGGGGAAAAAAAACTTTCTCAATATTATTCTGCTATAAAAATAACATTTTAGATGTTTACCCTTTTTGCTGTTTTATATGTGCACGTATGGAAAAATATGAAAATCCGGGAATCGTTTCAGAATGCTTCAAATCCGATATATACGAGTATTCTGAAGAAAATTATATTTTTAAAATTCTTGGAGCAATTGCAGGTGCTACTTTTTCTTCTAAAATTTGCTAGAAGCTGTTAAGAGAAACTATAGTCCAAACAATATACGTACATAAGTGGTAACTACTCAAGGGCTTGACACAAATCCCCCGCTCAATAAATACTCTTCCTGATCAGTATGTGTAAACAGTTGAAAAAGGATTGGGATAATCGAATTAAAAAAAAAAAAAAAAAAAATACCTATTACTTTCTGGTTTGCATACCAAAATTTGTTGTACTCGTATTCTGTCATAATGCTAGGTTCTCTAATGTTGAATATGTAAATTGATCTTATCAGTACGTAGTAATCACTGCGTAATACTAGGTAAGTAGGTACCTATTTTTCTTTGAATAGATACCTAGTTTTTATCTCTCACTCTTATTAAATTTACCAATTGACTATCGTAGAATCACTCAAACAGGTGTTTATGGTAGTCACGTTTTATGGCAGTAGTAAAAAAACTATTCAATATTATTTTTCAGTGCTTTTGTTCTTAGCATATTTTAAATTCCCTTAAGAAGATGTTCCGCTTACAAAAGATGCCAATCCACAAATTATATGATATCCGTTTGAGTCAAGCCAATAGTCGGATCGCCGTTCCCTGAAACAGTAGTGCATTCATTCTCACACTCTAATTTACTGTGTTTGGGAGTGAGACGCTTCAACATCTAGGCCTTTTTTCGCCTAAGTGTGGTGGTGGATTCACACATCTCACCAAAACTGAAAATAATATATTCTTAATGTTGAATAATAATATATTTAATTTATATATTAAATGGGATGAGGATGTGAACCCTTTTATGTTACTGTAGATTGATACAGCGCTCTTCAGCTTTAGCTCTGCTTCAGTATACCTACGTAATACAAATGATATAGGTAATTATAATGTACCTATGATATAATTTCAACAGAATGAAACACTGGAAAGGAAGTTTCACAAAATGGGATCAGAAAGGGATAACAGTGTTGCACACTTGTCTCTTGTTAAAGTTTTAGAGCTCTGCAATAGTAGGCAGTGCAGAGACTGTGGGGGGTCCTTATAAATAGAAATGAAATGAAAATCAGGGAAGTCCGTTTAAAGGAGATATTCCCCACCACATTTGGAGATAAATACGTGAAAACCGACCCCATACTCCTAGGTTCATAGAGGGTCATTTTTCAGGAAAACCTTTGATTTAATTGAAAAGTTCCAGTCATGCAGCATGATCGTATGAGCGAATTTTCTTAACTAAATTATTTGAGTACAATTGTTGAAAACTAATTTGATGGCCAAAAAACTAGGTAAATACATAAATCGGCGATTCAAAAAATATTAGGAATTTTTAGATTTTCTATGCAGTTTGTATAGATTTTTCGGCAAATATTAATGAAATTTAAGTACGTTTTTCAGCATAATTGCATGAAAATATTTTTAATGTTAATCTTTGCTAATTTTGCTTTGACTAATATTCCGCTACAACATATTAAATATACTAACGATTTTTTGCCGTTTTCAAGGATTTTTTTTTTAGCGCATTATTTGAGCTAAAAAAGTGCTGGTCAACGAACTCATCCTTTCATTTGAAATGGCACACACACAAGCACGCGCGCGCGCGTGTGTGTGAAAATGCGCAAAATTCAGGAATCGTTTCAGAATGCCTCAAAAGGATATCAATGAAGCAATATTTCAAAAATTTTGATTTTGAAATTTCCGAGCCATTGCAATAGCTCCATTTTTTACGAAAATTCGCTAACAGGCGAATAGTGTGTTGTTTATAGTGTAATTGGCGAAAATCGGCCAAGTGGCTTACTCCCAAACGCAGTAAAAAAGATGAAGTAAAAAAAGAATGAATGCACTGCACTAGAAGACGGCGATCCGATTATTGGCGTGGCCCCAACTGGATATCATGCATTTTTTTTGGCTTGGCATCTTCTGTAATTGGAGCGTCTTTTCGGGGGAATGTCGTACATTTATGGTGGTCTGGGAGGAAAAGTTGGAACGTACAGACTACTCAAGATGGAGTCAGTCATTTCATTCGACTCAAGTTGTCCGAGAGATGCTCCCTGTCAAATTTCAATTTCCGAGGGTGAACAGGAGCAAATTTAATTCTCTCAGCTGATCAGGAAAGAGCCCGTCAGTTCGTTCCCAGAGATGTTTCCATCTGCTCATAATAACACACATAACTGATCAGGATGGAGCCCGTAATTTTGTTAGTCTCTTACTGTCCTAAAGAGGCTCCCTATCAAATTTCACATTCCTTGGGTGAAAGAGAATTTAAGTAACTCAGCTGATCAGGAAAGAGCCCCATCATTTTATTCGTCTCTTAATGTCCCAGAGAGTCTCCAGAGGCATAGAATCAGGGTAGACTAGGTAAGCGCCGCATACCAATTGATTCTGGCGGTAAGAAAACTTATCCGGGCATCACCTTCAGAGAATAAGTAAGGCTCTTTTGTAATGAAAATTATATTAAATGCTGTCCTGGCTGAGGTGAGCTGTTTTGTTGTCCATGCATGTTATTAAGTTGCGAAAAAAAACAAAAAAACAATTTGGACCACTGTTAGTTATAATTTGTAACAGGTTGCACGAATGTTGTGATAAAGCATCAAAAGAGCCAGGATGTCAACATCTTTGACATTAATGACGTTTGGAAAGTCAGCTTGAGTTAATCTTGGGTTAGATAAACAACAGTCATTAAATATCTCATTGCACAATGAATCTAAAGAAAAATTGGGAGATCACGATCATTTAAAATTTATTTTAAGCTTCATTATGCAATCTCTTTCAATGTCTGTCTGCGTGGTCGAGTGTGCTATGTTCAAGGAAAACTCCCACAGTCTTGAAAGGTTTGATTACATCAACCTCATAGCTCATCTGGTTCGAACTCATCGAGATATGAAATATTTGTGGGCTGTGACAGCAAAGTGAATTTACAGATCCCACGATTTTACAATTGAAACTTGAAGTTGGTCTGTTGCCCATTTCCGAAGTAGTGTTCTATGCTGTTGACTTTCCGGTATATCACACCGCAAGTGAAAGGGGTGGGCAGGGAGGTACTTGCTTGCTGACGCCTTCACGCTGGTGAATCTTAGGTAGTGACTTATTTATCCCAGTATGAGTTCATGCAAAATGTTTGTTCTTTAGCTTGAGTGCTTTATATTCAAACAACATTCGGGCATGTAATAAGCTTCCTAAAAACTGCTTTAATCTTCAACTGCTTATTATGTGGCCCCATTACAAATGGAATTTGAAGGTCACTCACAAAAAGCGATCAAGGTTTCAATAAAACTACGGAGAATTTGGGATTTCTTTTTACAATTATAATTTTGACAGACGGTTAAAACGGGTTCATTTTAACCTTAGCAATTCGTGCTCCAACAATGTTCGAACACCTACGATTTTGAATACAACGCCAAACTTTAACATTGAAATAGTTTTTGTAAAAAAAAAAGAAAAAAAGGCATTAGAGTTATGATGCATAATGCAGCCTGTATTATTGAAAAGGGCTTTTTAGTGTGTTCCACGTTCCTGACTTAAGCATTACAACGAATTCAGATCCCCCAGAGCCGCCACTGTTAGGCAAGTTTCCTATCTCCTAGGAATGGAGGTAATGGTTGTGCACGTGTCCAACTTTTTACGAATACTCAGGTCGGAAGACTACGCTACGCCACTGAAAGTCTTCCTAGAATTGATTCACTCTTAGCTGATCGGGAGAGAGCTCCTGAATTTATTCGTATCCACGATGTCCCACAGAGTCTTGCTATCAAAATTCAATTCCTAGCGTGATCAGGAGAGAATTTCATAACTACCCCCTGTCTTACAGCCACCCCACCACTTGGTCGTAGCGACTCCAAAACCCCAAAAGGCACTTCGTCAGGTCAAATGTAGCCTACGTTTCAAATTTCATCAAAATTGACTGAGGAGAACTTATAGAAGTGGATGGGCAAAAAATGAGACCTGAAATGAAAAAAAAGTCCGAAAACATGCATTTCGACGCCTCGTTTTAGCTTACTTAGAATCTGTATACCATTACATATTTGGCGTCAGGCGACTCAGAGAGCATGCCTCTCCTAGGACATGAAAGAAAATTCTCGGTAGATAGGTAGGTACATGTATAATACGTAACATAAATGAAAATGAAGGAAAGTTTGAACAATAATTATTGTCGATGAATTTGGCCTTCAGACTAGTGTGGGCAGTGGAGCTCATGAAGTAGGTTGTGTAATGGAAGATTCTTGAAGCATACGGGCTGAATGATAAATTTCATGATGTTCCACTATCTATCCAAGTATGGGAACTACTCTCCCAGAAATGTGTCAAATATACGTAGAAATTTGATTGCTTCCCCACAGGTGAGCGAGCAAGCGCTGCACTGCATTTACCCTTCACCCCCATTAAAACTACCTTTGAACTAATGTGTCTATCTTGTATTATTACAAACGAAATATTTCATAATTTCAGTTTTTATCAAGTGGCGGCTCAATTGGCCCAACACCTCTTGAAAATGAGTGTCCAACCCCCTGAACCTCAGCCTACAGTGCCACTCGTTCTTCTGGGCCCAGGTCTTTTGGATCCGAAGTAAGATATGTCTGATTGCTAATTGTATATTTTGGAAGCAATAGGTAGGTACCAACTTATCTTGAACAAATTGAAATTGAATCATATTTGTTGACTGGACTGGACTAGAGCATCACAGATAATACATTTAAACTGTAGCTATCTATACTTTTGTTATGTTGAGGTTTCAAAGTGGTCTACCATTGATCAAGAAGGCGCTTCCATCTCCAGTGCCGGTAACACCACAACCAATTGTTCCTTTGGAACCCACTGTGAACATCATCAGGACTCCAACTCCTAGAGGGCGTGGTAGACCAAGAAAGAGAGCCATGTAAGTTTCGAATAAGGACCATCAACAACTAGGGAAAGAAATTGTTATTACTTCAGTGTGTTAAGTACCTACCTAGTAATTATGCAGGCATTGGGTACGTGAAAGAAGAAAAGAATGAAAGAAAAAAGTTCTTGTCATGCAGCATGGTCGTATGAGCGAATTTTCTTAAATTACCTATCTTAATATTGGTACCTATAATATGTTAAATTTTACTGAACTTTTGAGCGATTTCAGTAGAAAGAAAGTGTTAAAAACCAATTCTAAGACAAAAAACTCATACTCAATAAAATTTGGTAATTTAAACAGATTTCGAATTTTTTAGATTTTTTTTTTTACAGTTTTTATAGATTTTTCAGCAAATATTAATTAAATTTAAGTACCTACGTATTTCAGCGTAATTTTGTGCAAACACTTTTTAATGTCCTAGTGAATCGTTGATGATTTGGTTTTAAACTATAACTATGCTAAAAATTAGAAATTTAACGATTTTGGCAGATTCACATAGGTACTTACATCTCTCCGATTAGTAAAAACATTATTTCAACTCTATAGGGCTTGTGTTTTGAGGGAGTTCCAGAAAATTGATTCATGGATTGCTCACTGTCAATTGAATTTTCCAGGAGCCATTCCGACAGACCTGTACCCAATGATATGGATTCAACTTCAGTCCGACGTTTAATGTTTTAATGCAATACTTACGTGCTTGTCTAGTTACCGTGCTTTACATTACCATAATTGTTATCAGAATAGAACAGAAATTTGGAATATGTTAATTACTGTTCATTAAATTATATATAAACTATTATTTACTGTTAATGTCTATAACGTACTGATCTTAAGGGGGGAAAAAATCCGTCCGCCACGCTATCGCCTTAGTTTTTCTCTGAAACTACTGTGCCAGTTTACGAAATTCGTCTTAAACATCACACATTGGCCGGAGATGTGCCTGAAATCGGTTTCACTTTCAATCAACCTAAAGGGGTTGAAAGGCCAAAAAATCACCTTTTTTTAAATAATAGGGTAGGTAGTGTTTGATTTATAATAACTAAGAAAGATTTTAGCCCCCCCCCCCCTCGGTACCCTGGAAATTTGTGTGTTTACGTTTCAAGTTAGGTGCATCATTTTGCAGGATGTTTTGGTAGGTACCTACCTATTAAGATTCTCAGCTCGGCGTGTAGAATCCAAATCAATTTTGTAAACTGTCATCGATTTTGCCTCATTTTAATGAGACTGGCAAAATGCGCTCGGGACTGGCAAATTAGGGAAGCCCAAACCTCAGCACCAGTTTCAATGTAACTAAAAGAGTACAATTTAATTCAATTCATATTTTTCATTTACAATATATTATGGGGGGGGGGGGGGGGGGGGGGATCCCCATCAGGGCATCCCCATCATGAAGACCCGAATCAAGAATGTGTTGGTGCTACATTCCGATGTTGATTGATAGTAAAATTGTAAATATTTCCTACATTCATTCGTGTACTCTTCTTTTAGTAAATGTTTAAATGCTCAAAATTATCAATACGCACAAACATACGAATGCGTATACATTATATTGTGACATCATCATTGTTTGTTAAAAATTTTATTAAAAGGAGCTACCACTAGATCTCGTAATTGCCTCCAGTCTTCGAACAGTCCCATTCCTGCCGTTTGACCCCCTGGAGGATATAGAGAGCGAAAATGGAAAACTTGACTTCTTGCTAAAGTAGGTATGCACAACCAAGTATAAATGAGAACTAAAATACTTGAGAAGGAATTCGTTTCCCAGGCTAGCTCGGCAGGTTCTGAAAGAAGTATATGTACCTTTAAAAAAATATATATAAAATAAACTTATATAAATATATATTTTGAATGTACGTAGATCAGAGAGTTAAGAACTAAAATTAAAATGATAAACTTGATTCAAAAATAAAAAGGAACTGATTTATTGTGTCTACTAACGTAAGCTTGATGATTTGAAAGAGAACTGAGATCCAGTGATTTGGCGCAGAACTGAAGTGGCTCTGAGAAAATGAGTGGGGGTACCTACGAGCCAATCAAATGCAATCTCTAGGGACCAGAGCCGAAAACACTCCCCGTACGGGGGGGCCAGAGAAAATGTAACTAAATAAAGGTGTTGCGAGATAATTAATGTGAAATTGGTAATTATTGGTGATACACCTTGATATATATATATTTATATATATATATATATATATATATATATATATATATATATATTTATATATATATATATATACATATACATATATAGTACTAATAGCTTATATGTAGTAGCACTATAGCTTCCCCGAATTTAACCTTCCTGTTTTCACCTCCATCAATTCCAGGGAGGGGATTCCCCCCAAATACAAAATTAGAAAGGGGGAACTACGTGATCTAGCAGCGGCTCCGTTAACATCCTTCCACCTTCTGATTGTTAACATGACAATAATTATATAGATACCTACTGCTCAGCGCGATATGGCCAAAGCGCGTCCTCACATCAATGGAGGACAATAATTGTGATATGGATAGTTGGGATAAGTTACTGGGCTGAGCAAAAAACAAAAAAGACTCAACCAAGAGTTTTGGCATTTTAGATTTAATTACAATTTCACTAAATTTATATATATAAAATATACATAAATTTTTATTTATAATCTTTTTTTGTAAAAGCCCGTTTCTAAGATGTGGAAAAAAAATCTGTTTTATTTTTATTTGAATAAATCATTGTTTTTGTAGAAAAGTTTCTTTAGTCACCTTTTCCGATACTCAACTCCCTTCTCATTTTACTTAAATGAGAGAACATTAATCTGGTCATTACTTGGACTTCCAAGGGATCGATTCTGCAACTAACTTTGCAAGAAAAAGTTCCTTCTTTCTCTTATAAGAGCTTTTCAAGTTTTGAACAAAACGCAATTAAATATTTCAATTTTACTAAACGTTTTAGGGGGTCCAAATAGTTTTTTTTAAACATCATAGAAATGACAAATAACTGAGTTATGTCGGATTTTGAGCACAAAGGTGAAAACACGATTCAAATCGTAAAAGTACAAATAGGTAAGTACCTACCTGATAAAGTAGGTAGGTACATAGGTGTAAACAAAATCTCTTTGTTGCACTTTAAGCTGTTAACTTTATGCTAATTAAGTGCTGATCAGATGAAGTGAAGGGAGGGGAACAATTACTCGATCTGATTTTAACAATGTGAAGGGATAATTTCAAGCGTTATAGAAATCTTTATAAGACTTATTTTAATGGTGGAGTTCTCATTCAAACATTCACCAATTCTGTCACTTTTGATAACGTAAGGGGCTTGTAGAGTAAGAATCAATTGTGTAGGTATGTATATAGTATTATTATAGTTGTCCGTTCCTAAGTAGGGTGATTTGTCTTTGCCTTGGAGTCGAAGCAAGCGTCATTAGAGAGTTCCTAAACAAGTCAATTGAGATGAGGTGCTTGGGGATTTTATCGTCTAGGGCGAGCCACAGCAGATGCTAACTTGATAAAGTCAAGAGGGTCGAATTAGTGTCTTATCTTAAAGTGACGCTACTTATCTTCAAGTAATGCTGAACCACCAAGGGGATTTTCCCGCCTTTCCCATGTGTTCAGTTTCCAGCATTTCTACGTTTCCTAGTTCTTTTCTAATTCATGGAAAGGTTTTGCAAAGGCAGATTTTGAAAATTCATGAACAAGAAAATGAATATAATATTCATGAACCATGAATACAAACAAGAAATGAATATCACTGTTATTGGTGTCTAAGGTTACTATGTGACAGGGAGGAGAAGATGAGATAGGTAGGTTTGGGATAAAGTGTCTTATGTATAGGGTGGAATAAATCTGTCTTATTGGAGATGAGGTGCCTCATCTCCCCGCACATGTGCAGTAGTGTTTTCCGTTCATGATAAGACGCCTCATCTCTATCTCCATATCGCTTTAGTAAGTAGAGTGTGGTCAGCACGTATCCTTGGTTTGATGGCTGGATGGAGAGTGATATAAAAGTTTGATGAGATTTATAGACAGGGAGGTGGTTGAGTTCAGTTCAGTTACTATTGTCCAGTCAGTTGTGTCAGTGATAACCAGCGTTACAGACCTTGGGGTCCATAGTGGTCCTGAGGTGTGCAAAAACCCCAAAAATGAAAGTTCTTCTGTAGTAGTTTTTTAAAAACATTTTTCGAGACCAAAATACCTCTGGGTAATGGATCTGTGGCTAAATTTCTCTCAAGATAGGCCTTTGTCCGTTGAAAATAATCATTTTTGAGGAAAATCAATAAAATTGGGCTGTTTTTTTCTGAAACTTGGAGTTATTTTTTCCTGCAACCATCAGTGTCTTTGAAAAATCGTTTCTTCTACAACCGAACTCCGGTTGTAATCTCCGTGCTTTGATGCAACATGCCATAATTCCAAAAGACTTATGCAAAAGTCATTGAAAATTGCCAGAAAAGAGAAGTTTACTGAGCCTTATCTATCTGATTATTTATCATCCAAGAGTTTATATAACACTACTAAAAAAAATTAAGCAAAATAATTATGACAAACGTTTGTTGGAAGATTTGGCGAATGTCAACAACTCGAGTCTTTTCTGGGCAGCATTCAATAAATTAAAAAAACATCAATGTAAACCGGCCTGTCCTATCTCTGGGGAGGAGTGGTTTTCCTTTTTTTCCAATTTGTATACACCGAATATTGAAAGGTTTTACATTGTAACGAATTACACACATCCAATTTTGGATGATGTCATACAGATCTCTGAGATTCGACAAGTATTAAAAGAAGTAAAAAATGGGAAATCGCCTGGGATGGACGGACTTGGATACGAATTTTTCAAAAATCTACCCGACAACTGTGTGGAGTACTTAACTGAGCTATTTAACAAAGTTTTTCTTAGTGGTAGGCTTCCAGAACATTGGTGTCACTATAGCCACAATGATTTTCAAAAACGGAGATGTGTTTGATCCGTACTGTTATAGGGTGATCAAGCTAGATAATTCTTCACTTAAGTTGTTTACAGGGGTGTTAAATAAGAGAATTAATAGATGGGTGGAAGAGTTTAAGTTAATTCCAGAATCACAATCGGGCTTCCGAAGTGGAAGGTCATGCGCTGACAATATATTTGTTCTCAATGCTATGGCTCAAATTTGTTTATTAAAAGGTAGACATTTATTCACAATTTCGGTCGATCTATTTCGAGCCTTTGACAGTATTAATCAAGTACTGTTATGGAGTAAATTAGAGAGCTTTGGGATGAGTAGGAAGATGTTAGGTATTGATATTGCTATATATGAACCCGCCTTGATATCTGTAAAAACTCCAGCTGGTATATCAAATAGTGTGGGAGTAACAACTGGAGTTTTACTAGGGGAAACAATGTCTGCTACCTTATTTTGTTTGTTCATCGCCGATTTCAATGGATTTTTTGAGGATAGGTCAGTGTCTGGTATTTAGTGATGGCAAAAGAAAATCGATGTTTTCGAAAAATCGATTTTTTTAGTTTCAAACATCGATGTTTAGACATCGATTTTTTCTGTACGATATTTATCTAACATCGATGTTTTCATCCCAAACCATCGATTTTTTAACTCGCCGGAATAAAGCTTTTACTTCTGTAGCTTTACCGACAATCTCGAACCGGAAATTCAGATATACAAGCTCTATATTTTGTTTTGAAAGAAATTGTCTATTAAAATATCCAGCTGACTGCATCAAGATACAAATGGGAACGATCTGCACCATCTCCTCCCCACCCCCTCACCATAGATTATTCCTCTCATCTCATCCTCATACCCCTTCCATTTCCACTCTCACATGAGTCACATCCGCAAGCACTTCCGTCCATCGGACACACTGATTCTACCTCTGTTGCATGGTAATTGTCTGTCTGTCTGCCTGTTATGTTTCAAAACACCCAGGGGTAGAGAGGACTCTTAAATAAAAATTTTGTCTCGAGAATATTTAAGTATCGTAAATTTGAATAATATTTTTTTTTTTTTACTATACTAAATTATTGGTTTTTATTTTTTTTTATTACATTTTAGGTTTATTATATTACCTTAAACACATAACATAGTGTGTTGGGTCTAAAATAAGTTATTGTACTTATTATCATTATTATATAACTTTGATTAATCTATTACTTTAGTATTTTCAATGCTAACAAATACAGCAACAAAATGAAATGATTGTTTTATTTAAACCCTTAAATGTTCGTTTTCAGAAACTACTATTTTGTAGCCTATTACCTTACTTTCTTTATATTAAATTCAAGTACTTTATATTTCTTTTAACAAAATTTGTCTTCTTCGATGTTAAAACATCGATGTTTTTAAAAATCGATATTTTGGGCTCGATTTTTTGTATCCCATCGATTTAATGAGCTCGATACATCGATGTTTCCAAAAATCGATTTTTCATGAAATATTGCCATCACTACTGGTATTCGAGTTGACTCAGAAACAGACATTCTTTCAATTTTTTTTTGAAATTTAACAAAACATTTATTTCGACATTTTAGTGCGGGATAGTGGTCTGATGTAGCATTGGTGATTGTGGTTCAAAAGTCGTTGGGGAAAGGAGGGGTTTGATGTGAATAACTTGGTACTGTTTATGATGTGTGTGTAAATATGTCGGTAAATATCTCAGTGAAAATGGGTTGCTGCGCCGTCATAAAACCCAATAAGTTCTTCTGCACTTCGCCAGCGTTTGCGAGCTCCATGTATGCACATGCTGGATGCGCGCAGGATGGCAAAGGCTATTCTCGCGCGAATCCATCCTCGCACCACACCTTGGGGCCGACCCCACCTATCGCTCAATCGCTCAGCCAGCACCTTCACAAAACTGCACATTTGTGGTGCAAAGTGAGCATCAACCGAGCAGACTAGCGGAGTAAAAGATGCGCGTCGCTCTTCACATGCCGCTGCATACTTCCTCTTTTTTTCTTCTTCAGCTGCAATGAAAACTGCTGTGACAGGGCGGGAAACATAAGAGGGAGCGTCAGTGTCAGTGACACGTACATCAAATAACGCCTCCCTCTGTGGTTCCCACACCCCTCTGCAAGCCAAATCCCCCTTGAGCCCTGAAGATTGTTCATTTGCCTCTGAGATTATTGGTTCTTTCACGCAGTTGCCCCATGCGATCGTCATCATCTCACTTAAGAGGTCTCTTACTTCATTGTGACGGCCTGTGATCAAACCTCCAGTTTTACAACTTAGAGCGTGCTCAAGTTGAACCTATCTGATCCACAACCATCACAAGAAGTCGGCATGTCTACTGGTATCCGCTTATACCTCACTGCCAGTGCATCTCGGAACTCTGATGGGGAAAGATCAAATATGCTGATGATCAAGCGATATTGGCTGATTCAGTACCTGATCTGAAGAAAAAAATTAAAAATTCTGAGCGAATATTGTGCGACTAATAGCCTCCAGTTTAATACAGAAAAAACTTAAGTTCTAGTAGTGTTCCATCGTGGGAGGTTCAAGTATGGGAATCTAGTGCTTGATGTTGATGGGAGACCGATTGAGATAGTTAAGTATGCAAATTATTTAGGTGTAACCTTTAGCAGCTCATCTTTGTTTTGCGAAAATTCAAAAGTAATGTGTTCAAAAGCAAGAACGGTGTCCGTGGAACACTGGAATCATGCTGTTCAATTCCGTTGTCCGTTCTACTATTCTCTACGGAGCGGAGATGTGAGCGCTGAGATATTGTCCTGACCTAGGAGTCCAGGTAAAATTTTTCAAACGGCTTTAAGGTCTTCCCCTTAGTACACCCAGTGCATACGTCCGATTAGAAGCGGATGTCCCAAATTTCATGGTACCCATTAAAAAAAAAAAACAGTCTCAAGTGGTTACTAAAAATTACACAAATGGAAATCATAGATACTCTAAGAGATTTCTCTAAGAGACTTCTCCACTTGAAAAAATGGAGAAGTCCAACAATAATTCTATAAGATTTAATTGGCTAACTAAACTTGAGGAACTTCTTATAAAATGTAGAGTGCAACAAGTACTGATAACTTTGGATTGTGAAAATCTCAAAATGCTCACTCATAAATTTGTAGAGCCAGATGCTGAAATCTTTCTTAAAAATGAAGATGTTGATGCGGTATTTTCTGGCTCCTATAATGATTACTATTGGCTTGTGATTTGAATTACCATAATGTCCCTTTTCAATTTAAAAAGTTATTTGCACAAATAAGATTGACAAGTAAACACCATTTTACAATTAAAATTAGGAATTGTAATCACAAAAATTTTCCAAATACTGTATGTACTGCCTGTGACACGGTTCTTCTTGAAAACTTATTTCATGTTCTATTTGAGTGTCCTATGTATAACTGGATCAGAAAAAGATATATCTCTGACTTGGTGGGGGGTACCGGAAACTTGATAAATCTTGTATCAGTACCAAGTGAATTCGACATAAAAAGGCTAGGTATATTTCTTCTTAAGTGAAGTTTGCAGTTTGCAAACTGAGAAATTTATGTTTGTTTGACTGAAGGATTAACTCGCTTATATATACTGGTACTGCCTATGTTAACTGCTTGAATGTTTTTTGAATTGATTTATGAAGTTCATTGTGTGTTTTATTTTATTGTTGTTTCCAATATTCTTAAGGTGAAGAGAATAAGCTGAATTAATAATAAAATTTCTACTAACTCTGTAATACTGAATTACATTAATTGTGAGAAAATCATGTAACTGGTGTAACGGCCCAGAAATATTTGATACCTCGACAGGAGTTCGAACTCGCGTCTTCACAACTACGAGAAATTATTATTAATTTCCCGGAATCGCAACGCTCTAACTACCAGAGCTAAGAGGCCAGGGTGATCAAACCTCTTCGACTGTGAGAGTTATTTTCCTGGAGCGTAACACTGGACACCACGATCAATTTCAAAATATTTTACTCTTATAGTTGATTCAACTGGGAAGTGAAAAAACTACGTTAATGATGTTTATACTACAACTGTTTCAATTATGTATTTTTTGTAAAGCATACTCGAATGTAAGGGACATACGCGTTCAAATACATTAAATAAATAAATCGTTTTTCTTGTGAAGGGGATGCTAACCATTGTAAAACATGGAAAATTTCAACCGGTTGAATTTTCCCACATTTAAGCAAATTTTCTTGGCAAAATACCTAAAATTTAGTATTTTTGTCTAGGTTTTGGGCTGTAAATTATCGTCGTTATCATTCGTTTCGAACGATCATTCGAGGTGAACGTAGTTCCGTGCAAAAATTACGGTGGTAAGAGGTTTTTGCACTTTTGGGTTTTCGCACTTACCAAAGTGTATGGTAAGTGAAAACCTTTTCAGTTATTTGAAAAAATACTCCCTTTAATGTAGCCGACAGTAAAATAATAGAAGCTTATAGGACATATCTTGGGACGGATAGTTAAGTAGGGGTTGAACAAACATCATTTTATCAATAAACTTACCTCGTGAGATATCCAATATACTTTCATTCTGCGTACTTCCCGATTATCTTCTTATCAAGACAGGAATAAGATCATTAATGAGTTCAGGCGTCAACCATTGTTTGACCGAGATATGGACGTTTCATTGGTGTTAAGTAGTGCCAAGTTAGTAGGTTAAGTCAGCGCCTCCATCTAATAAATGGAGGGATGCCTGGAGGCGTGTGGAGTATTAAGCAGGCTCCCGAAGGTAGGGCTTGGGGATCACCTGGTAAACAGAACTAAGTCCTCACAAGTGGTCCTTCCTGCTAGATATAGAACTTACAAATGGTAGACTATGCCTTGTTTTGTCCAAAATATTGGCAGAGAGGGAGAAAATCATTGAAGAAAACATTGTCTTCCCTCTTAAACATGAATGTGAACTCAGAAAAATTACCGTAGAAAATAACCTACACCTTTTGTGGGAAGTAATAGAATGATAAATCAGATAAGGATTAACCTCATATCAAATACATTAAACATACCTCCCTTTGGACAAAAATTAAGAAATTCTACCAAGTCTATGTCAAATCAAAAGTATATCTTTGATTGGATTTCTTAAGATGTTTTGTAAATGTGACTTACCCTTATTTTCCCTTAAATCATCTTCATGCTCTTCTACTCGTTCCCAGAATTTCCTACCAGTTTGAGCACAAATAGCCACAAGAACATTTTAGTTTGTAAGCACCACTTTTATCCTGAACATTGAATTTATCTATAACGGAACCAAGTAATTCTCTAAGTCAATGTTTATTTTCAAAAACCACTTTTTAACCCCCTCAATTTTAGAATTATACCGATTTTATCAGAAATTTTCCCTCTTCACGGCGGTCTCCCGCTAATTCACCAGTCTCGCTTCAGCCTGCCACTGCCCCGTCCAGCTCTTTGTGCACTTCTACAACCTGAGAGAGGATCTTACTTCTTATACTGACCTACCTTACTAACGTATACTATACTTAGGAACTTACTACTTACCTCATAGTAAGTACCACTAGTCCTGAAGTACCTACCTTAGTAGTGAAATGAAAGGTGTCTACGGTTGGGGTATTACTAAACCATAGAAATCAAGGCGAAAAGATTATTTCATTTTTCTATCATTTGAAAATATGATTTTATAAAACCATTCAATTTCGGAGATCTACTATCTCGTATGTTTCTTAGCTCAGTAAACAACCAGTTTATATTAGTGGATAGAGTAGAAGCTAGAATAGCTTTTTAGGCGGACATATAATAACTCAATGCCATTATGTTATTGACGAACGAAGTGAGTCTCTACTTCTGTCTATTCCGCACTACAGGCCGCAATTTAAAAGTAAAAAGTTAAGTTAAAAGCAAAGTTGAAATTTGTTTTTAAGACACCCCAAATATGCTGTATATTTTTTGGTGCTGATCCGACCCAATATCTTAAGTACCTTGGAGGTAGGTAAGTATTTGGCATGGAATTTGATTGTACTTGACGTCTTTCATAGCAGTTGCCAGCGATATTGGGCGACAAATGTCAAATCATACGTATTTATTGTAGGTAGTTTTTTTATTCTTAATCGAATGGATTAGCACTGTCCAAAGGTGCACTAATTCTTCATTCTTATTAACAATAATGCCCAAGGAGTTACCGATTTCGGGTTGAAAAATCTGTATATTTTCTTGAACATAGCGAGCGTGCAATATGGAAGTTAGTTTTTCGTTTTTTGACAATAACACAAGGTGCTCTGGTAGTTACATCTCGTTGATATATGTTTGGTTTCTGCAAAATGTGAACTAAAAGCAACTCAACATGGAACTGGTTTCAAATGGTAACTACTGTTTTCACCCTATTTTACTTTTTGGTTTATTATTTTCAATAATGAACCTTTGTATTCCTTCTCGAGGTTGTTGCGACACACCTGGAACCTCTACGCGACCCACCATTTGGTAACCAACGTATTTTAGATAGTGAATGCCGTTGGATTGATGGTAGAGTGTGCGCATGCACAAACATAAATTTCGATTAGCATGTATACACATTTAAGAAAATAACTTATATTTTGCATTCAATCATTTAGAGTCGTAATTTGTTCTTCAACTAAATCTTGGTCCTTGTTGCATCAAATGAGGAAGCGATACTGCCTACCCAATTTGGCTGACTTTTTGTCCTTTTTGACATTAACATGTTTATGTATTTATTCAATCTAAAACAAATACCTAAGTATTGTATTATAATGTAAGTACATATATTTACATACGTACTAGGTATTTACATTGTTACTTAACAATGAAAACATTGACACCATTTATCAAAAAATCATGTATATTTTACAAAAAATTTTAGAACAAAATTACAATTCAATAACAACATTTATGCTGTATAATAACAGATTATATTTGTAACATGTCTTGGAACGTTGCGATTTTTTTCAGAACTCTATACTTGAACATTATTATCTAGAGATTTTAGTTACCAAATAAATTTAACCTATTTATGTATTGATTCTGTCTAAAACACATTTTATTATAATTTAGGTACATATAATTACATATTAGGATGTGTTGCTTTAACACAAAAATTAAAAGAATAACATCATTTATCAAAGAAATCATTTGTCTATTTTAAAGAACAAATATACATATAAATTTATAACATTATATTTGTAACATGTTTTTGAAAGTTGCGATTTTTTATAATTCAATATTTGAACATCATTATCTACAGATTTTATTTACCTTATGAATTTAACCTATTCATTTATTCTATCTAAAACAAATCATACTATAATTTAGATACATAATATATTTACATATTAGGATGTTTTGAATGTAGCGATTTTTTCTTCTTCAGAATTTCGTTTTAACCCTTTATCCCGCCACGCATAGGGCGGGATAAAGTAATTGGTAGTAGTACAGTAGTTTTCAGTTTTATTTATCTGTTCATAGACAAGAACCTCCGAATCGTTGGTAATAATGTTTTTCAGCTAGATACTTATTGCGATAGATGAAGTACATTCCAGTACATTTTTTATAAAAGTCTGAAAGTTTAAATTAGTAATGTACCTACCTATTTTGAAAAAGTTGCAGTGACCAAATCAAATCAAAGTTGCAGTGACAAATGCAAATGAGATTTATAATTTGATAATGCTATCAGTTGTAATTTATGTGAAGATGTAAACTCGTTCGTTATGGTAACATGAATAAAACATTGATAATGTTCATCCATTAATGTACATGTTTCTTTAGTGTAACTTGTCTTCGACTGAATCAAAATCTATATACATGTATAAATGAAAGTCGTGTTAGTTACGCTGTTTATAACTCAACGGCTGAACCGATTTTCATGAGGGTGGGCGCAAATTGACGTGCAAGTTGCGGAATAGAACATAGGCTATAGTAAAATCGTCTAAACATCCTCCTTCATCAAGGATACAATGTTTATGGTTTCCAAGGCCAATCATATGTTGTAAAGTGATCTATGATCTATTTCGCAGACAAAAAATGAAGGCAGTTTGAAAGGTATAGGTAAGACGATTAGGACTTAATTAGCTACGACGATGCCTAAGGCTCATCAGCTGAAATTTGATAGGGAGACTCTCTGGAACATTAAAAGACAATTGAAATGATGGGCTCTTTCTTGATCAGCTGAGTGAGCTTGTTGGAAATTCCATGTTATGGATGTTCATTTGACTCCATGGTAACATGTAGGTATATTATAATCTAGGAGGTTTATCCAAGTGATTTTTGTTTTTAGATTGTGGCTGCATTGTCTTTGTCCATTGTCATTGTCATTTTTTTCTGTTCGCGTTCGGATGTTCAAAATTACCACGTTGTGCTCACTCACTGCTCGGGGTTACCATTGGAAAAGAGTTTCAGGCACCATGAACGGCTTATACTCTCCCTCAAAAAGTGGCCCCTTTAATTTAAAAGAGGATTCCGCCGGTTACCCCGAGTTGGAGTCGTCGCAAGCAACTTTTGTTAGAAGTATAGAGGTTTTGTAAGGTGACCAGGCACTTATTGGTAGCATATATTTCTGATTGAAATACAGTTACCTACAAATTTGTCAAGGCTGTAAGAATCTGCCACTTGAAGGCTGGGTATGAACACACCAGGACCAGAGGAAGGTTCAGCGCCCCTATCTATCTTAGGACCATCAGTGTAGCAATGTATGGTGTCTATAGTGTCAACAGGGGTTTGTTGATTGTTCCACTCATTTCTGTCTTTTATTTCAAAGGTGGATTTCAAGTTCCAGAAAAATCTGTTCTTCATTTCATCGGAGGGCATGAGGGTTTCTGGAGCATAAGCATTAGTAGCTTGTGTGATGTAGGTGTGTCATACTTCTGTGTAGTGAGAGAGATGACTTGTGTCATGCACCCATTCTCCCAAAATATTCAACCTGACCACGGCTTGCATGGAATAAACCATTGCGAGAGTATCCAGCGGTGCCAGTCCAAGGATAATTTGAATGCTCCTAGTTGGGGTAGTACGGAAAGCTCCACTAATAAGCATGCAGGCTAATCTTTCGATTTTGCCCAAGTTTTTGTTGTTTTTAAACCCGGCCACCACACCACCACTCCAAATAGGAGTCTAGGCAGAATGCTGGCTTGGTAGATCCAGTGGACTATTCTGGGGGTAAGTCCCCACTTTTTTCCGATCGCTCTCCTGGCACAGAAAAGGCTATTGGTGATTTTTTTGATCTTCCATTCAATATGTGGTTTCCAATTGAGTTTGGAATCCAGTATAATACCGAGATACTTCACCTTACTGGAGGGTGAGAGATTAGTGTTTAGGTATGACAGTCCTGTTATTTGTGGGGGACGTCGTTTCCTTGAGAAAGTGATGATTTCAATTTTGTTGGGATTAATGAATAGTCCCTTATTTCTACACCACGTTGTTCAATGTTTGATTTTTTATAATATAGTTAAAGTATTCCAGTTATTATGTTATGTTTGATTATCTACCTTGTGGTCGGAGTTTAATTCTAATAGGTTATGGGTTATGTTATGGTTAGGTTATGAGTTATGATGCAACTAAAAAAGCAAAACTTGAGGATAAACGTAAGGAACAAGATAATACTGCCTTGGCTAAAATCTGTTTGAACCTAAAACCTTCTTGTTACGTACATGTTCGGTCAGCAAAAACTGCGTTAGAGGCTTGGAACGCCCTTGCAATTGCATTTGAAAATAAGGTTTTAACAAGTAGACTGACTCTTTTGCGATCTCTTTTAGCGTTAAGGCTCGCGAATTTTCCTTCAATGGAACTATATGTAAAGGAGGTAATATCGGTTTCTCAAAAATTAGCCGACAATGACAAACCTCTTGATGACGAGTTGGTTGCAGTAATTTTACTTAGTGGTTTGACTGAACAATATGACCCCATGGTAATGGCTATTGAAAATTCACTTAGTACGTTGGCTACTGACTACGTGAAGGGCCAGTTATTACTACAAGAAAGAGATCCTGTCGGGAATGATGAGTCTGCTCTGTTTACCATGAAGAAGGGCAATTTCAAGAAAAGCCAACAACGTTTCAAGTGTTATATATGCGGTTCGTATATGAACACCTGAAACCTGCATACCCTCAGCATCCAAAAAATCAAGATAAAGGAAAGAAAGGCCGTGCTTTGCATGTTGCTCTTGGTGTTGAGGACACTTGTGATCAAAATTTATTTTATATTGATTCAGGTGCTTCTCTCCATCTCACATCTCGTAAGGATTGGTTAGAGAATATCAAACAGAGTGAAGGTAACAACATAATTGTGGCTAATATTCAGCGTATGAAAACATGTGGTGTGGGTTATGTAAAATTACCTCAAATTTCCCAGAAATTGAAAAAATTTCTCATGTCACCTATGTGCCTGACCTCAGAGCTAATCTCTTGTCCGTTAGTGAAATTACAGAAAAAGGATGTCACACAGCACACGGTATTCACAGCCCACGGTTGCACTGTATATGATGATACATGCTCTATTGATGGAAAAGCTCTTCTAAATGCTAAGTTGAGAAATGGTTTGTATTGTGTGGACCTTGAAAAAGCTGAAAAATGTCTGATGTCGTCTGAACCAAATACAAGTTCAATGTTGTCTGAAACTTGTTTGATGTCATCCGAGAACACTCAAAAACTATGGCACCTACGCCTAGGCCACATGAACCGAGTTTCCATGAACTTACTCCAGAAAGGGTTGGTGAGTGGAGTTGATTTCAGCTCGTATCAAAATAATCAGCAGTGTACCTCATGTTTGGAAGGGAAGCAGACCCGTCTACCATTCAAGAAGACATCTGGAAAGAGAGCTTCACAAGTGCTTCAAATTTTGCACTCAGATTTCGTAGGTCCTATGCCAGAAGCATCATGGAGCGGAGCACGATATATATTCACCATTGTAGATGATTTTTCACGGAAAGTTTTTGTATTCTTCATCAAATACAAATCAGAGGTTTTGCGAATTTTCAAGGAATTCAAAGTGATGGTAGAGAATCAGATGGACAAAAAAATTAAAATATACAGGACTGACAATGGTACTGAATATATCAATTCCAAGTTTGAGGAATTCTTGAAGACCAACGGCATTCGTCACCAGCTGACTGTACCTTTTACTCCGGAGCAGAATGGAGTAGCCGAGCGTGCTCAGAGGACACTATGTGAAAAAGCCCAGTGTATGCTAAGAGATGGAAAATTAGATAACAGAATGTGGGCGGAAAGTGTCAATACAGCTGCTTATCTTTATAACCGCTGAGCTCATAAAGGTATTAAGTATTAAAACCAAGATTCCTGAAGAAATGTGGACAAATGCGAAAGTTGATCTTTCTCACCTGCGTGTATTTGAATGCACAGCCGATGCACATATACCCAAGATCAAGAGGAAATGGGACTCAAAAAGTAAACCATATATTTTTGTGGGTTGTAGTGAAGAAACCATATGTTACCGGCTATTTGAGCCAGAGAAGCCTGGTTCAATAATCCCGAATATCCCTGATCGATAAAGTGATCTGTGCTCCCGAAATTGTGTAATTAAGTCAAGTCAATTGTATTCATGCTAATATTTATGCTTCCCGTAATTATTCAGTAATATTTAGAAACCAGTGAACTGTGACTGGAGCGCTCCCGGCCCTGTTTGCGGGCAGAGAAAAAAGAAAAAGGTGTAATCATTATCGTTTTATATGTCTTTCAGTTAATCGCTCTCCCGTATTATTTGTTACCTACCGTTGTAATTACAATAAAGTTGTATTCAGGATCCCGTTAAAAGTTGTTTTCTGTTCCCGTGATTATTCATTGGTGCCGTTAAACCCGGAAAATTAGTGTTCGCGGAGCTGAGTTTAGTTCCAGTCCGCGTAACAGGATCCCGTTTTTTCATCAAAGCACGCTACGTTCGCTATATTGAAAACTAAAATCGCATTCTCCATTCGGCTTTGGATCTCGTGGTGAAGTTTATTGTGTTGTAAATCTGTTTGAGATTTGCATCCAGTAAAAGGATTCAAATATTCAGGATGCCGAAGTCGAAGCGCAGATCTCGTCAACCTTCCCCGCCGCTCTCGTTGACGTCGATAGAGAATCTCAACAAGACGGACACCAAGCCTAAAGGTTTCCATATGGATTCCAACAAGGTGGACAAACTACCGGAAAATATTAAAACCTTATACCGCAAAATTTTATCATGGCTAATGACACTATATCAGAACCTAAACGACTGTAATCAGGAACCTCACTCCGTAGTTCAAATAACCACGGACGTTCTGAAAGAAGGGGAACAACTCTTAGAACAAGTAGACGGTTCCGAAATCAAGGAAGAGCTTAGATTAGCTTGGATCCCGCACATCATTGAGGGTTGTCAAAAGGCCAAGAAGCTGATAGCAGAAAAGGAAAGGGCCGACGCGGCCGCACGCACAAACAGTGAGTTTTCATTCCATGATGTTAAAACTCCCTATGAAGCCATGAAAGTCATGCATATTTTGCTTCCATCCGTTCCGACTTATGATGGGGACATTACAAAATTTGCTCATTTTATCAGAAGTTTCAATTCCGCAGTACATAACGTACCGCATCTTCCGGATCCCGTGAAATTCGAATCCCTTAAAGGGAAGTTAGTCACTCAGGCGGGCACAGCGCATCAAGCTGCTAATTATGACCAATTTTATCAGTACTTGTGCTGAACTCCGGAAGGTACAGAATAGCCAGAGCCACCTTTGCCAAAAGATCTACGATTCCGAAATTAAATCGGATGGATGCCAGTACGTTCGAGCAGTATTTGTCTTCGGCCAAGGCGTGGATAGGAGCGATTTTTTCCGTGGAAGCTCTCGACCTAACGGGCTTCTCGAAAATCGACTCCGCTCTTCAGTAGAAATTCAATAGGGAACGAGTAAAGGATGAGGGCTTTATCCCAACGTACGTGCAGTTGTTAGAGTTTCTCGAAGAGGAGCTGAGGGTTGTGCAGTTACAGCCTGTGCCGCCAGAGTCCGCCACACGCTCCAAGGGGGCCCCCACTCCCGCTTCCTCCGCTCATCCCTCCGATTTCCAAACAAAGCCAGGACCATCCCGCCAAGTGATCCCGTATCCGTGTGCGTTCTGTGACCAGGAGCACTTCCTTTATCTCTGTCATCGTTTCAAACGACAATCACTGGCGGAGAGAAAAGATGTAATTAAACGCAACAATCTTTGCATAAACTGCTTTTCTCCATACCACCGAGTGATGAACTGTATGTCGAAAAGAAGGTGCAGTGAGTGTAACGAACGTCATCACTACCTAATATGTGATCCCGTCATGAAATCTAAACCACGACGCAGCCCAAGTTTTGAAAAGGGCTCGACATTTCCGACCAATACATCAGGTGGTCCGGAGAGGACATCCCTACAGCCTCAGGATTCCGACAATTACCGAAGTCAGTCTAGTGAAGTTAGTTGTCCAAGTGCAGTGAGTGAAGGAAGTGTCGACAGTGTTTCAAGTCGCGAGTTCAGATCACGTAATCGTCCGCGACAACATAATTCAAGTTACTGAAGTTTAGGCCACGCCTCTTCTAGGCGTGGCGAAAATGTATCCCGCAATTTCGCCCACTGTCCTGCTACAATTGGTGAGTTTAATCATGGTTTTCATTGTTCCGTTCATGATTGTAATTCCACTAATTGTATTTCCGCCAACCCAAGTAAATTCCAATCTCCTACTAAATCTAGCTTAAAATTTCATTCAATTAATAGTGTTTCCAATGAGCGACGTAAACTCCCACCTCTCATTAGATCTATTTTAAAAGTTCCCTCGATTAATGATCATGCAAGAAAAGCCATCAAATTTAATGCTCCTAGCCTAGTGCCTATGGCACTAGTTCATATATCCCGACCTTGTAGCTCCCGCTTGCGACGTATTCGAGTATTATTAGACTCTGGTGTGGAAACTAACATAATTTCTTTAGAAGCCGCTCGAAGGGCCATACTCCCTCTGGATTTAGCTACATAAACTATAATTGTAAATGCTGGCGATATATTAGGAGGTAAATGAACAACTAGTAATTTAGCACATAAACAGGTTGTTGAGTTTAACAACCATTGTTTCATGTTCCGCCCTGACACGTTAAATAATTAATGTTAATGATGAAATGTATCAGTTATAGATGATACTCCTCTACATATCGAGAGAAACGATTCTTCTATAATAGCACAGCCTGGTTCATGCCTAACCTCAACTGAAAATTCTGGAACTATATCTACAGGTAATGTGCTGTGGGGCACACCAACCCACATGTGTACTTCTCTGAGCTTATTGCATTGCCTTTAAAAAATTGTACCTAATACTTATTGAAGGATTAGCAACTAGTGGTTCAATAAGATTTAAAGATCCATTGTGGAAAAATTTGAAACCTCGACTAAAAATAATTTTTACTCCAATGGCCATTGTTTCACCTTCTAAATATGGTTTTTGAGAGCTCATTATTACAGGGTGTCGTCATCCTTATGGGTATAGTAATTCAACTCAGAAATTTTAATTTTTTGTATCGTCTCAGCATGTTGCTTTGTTGTTTACAAGTTTCATGCATCGTTTACTGTTAATAAATATCATTAACTGTTTAACTCCCACTATCACATCTACGCCCTATAGTGGTTGTGCATAGTACAGTTTATAGTAACCAACTGGTCATTTAATTTCATTTGTATGGTGTTTTGGCAGTAACACCTGTGTCATCGAAGCGCAAGTTCAGGTACTTTAAAGATTTTGCTACTCCAGACTTGGAAATCCCTCGACGTAAAAGGAGATGCCTCCAGTTGGGAAAGTTACAGCTTGCCAAATATCAAAAACGAATGAATGCGATGTATCAGACCAATAAACGATGTCATAACAAACTGAATAAAGTCAGTGAAGCTTTAAAAACTCTTCAGAGAAAATGATTTATCTCTGAATGTGCATTTGATACTCTGAAGGTATTCTTAAAACGATGCAGATCTGTTAAGCGTGTGTGTATCTATTTACAATGTGTCTTTCCTGTTTATGTGTCATTAGACAACTCCTTGAGTGTAAATAAGTCTTATTTATACTCCAAGAAACAAATCGATGCCACACTCATAACTTGTGAGCCTTAATTGATTTCAAGCAGCACTTAGTGTTTAAATTTCAGGGTATCACAGATCGTGGTGAAGTACAGATGGATCTAAATAAATTTTTGGGACTCTATCAGATTGTGGGGTCACATATCATCGGAACTCATATCTATACGTTTAATCTATGTAGTTCATTGTACGTACATGGATGTGTTTGTTTGTTATGTATTATTTATGTGGGTATATATAATTCAGGATAATCTTCTTGACGAGTAAAAATTCGATATAAACGAGATCTTTTGAGGTAGTGACCAAGCTAGTCTAGTTTTTTTATTTTTCCATAATAGCGACGTTTCGGCTCTTGATTCGAGCTCTATTCATGCTTATATATTGCCTGGTAGCTAGTTATTGATAATGCATTGTAATTAGCTGATAGAAAATAGAAATACTGGGTCCCATCAACTCGGAAAACAAACATTACAATTGTGTATAAAACTGACTTGGGATGGCATTACAACATGGCGGATGAGTCTGGTGGGCGGCATATTTAGAATAGAAGTTTTTATTTTTTTTTTTTATTAAGGAAGTAGGACACGTTTATTCATCAATCGCCAAATGGGGTTGATAGGATTAAAAACTATTTTAAAACTTCAACAACCTCCTTTTTCTGTGTAGAGCCTCAAGTGGACGCAATGACCTCAAATCTGTCTATTTATCCCACTATCTGGGTTCTACTGATATTGTTTGACCCATCAGCACTGTTTGACTCTGTGGCAAACATGGACCTAGCGACAGTCTTAATCAAACAAAACCCAGTGTGGATCAAGGCCTTCCATTGGTCGCATGAATTTGATGTGCACATAATGGATCCAACAAGCATCCAAACACCTGCATATGAAGAATCTATAACTGATACGTGTACAGGGTTATATAAAGCGATCAATGAGGCAACGAGACTCTTAAACCAGGAACCCATAACTGGAGAGCCTATGCTACAGGCAGATTCAGTGTCGAGAACACTGGTTGCTCTAAGGAATGATCTCATTGACAAGTACAAGCATGTGAAACAAGCCTTATCTACATCGAAACGCATGCATGAGAGTCTAGTCTATTATTTTGAGCAAGAGTTCAGCAATAAGCAACAATCGCAAAGGAAACGGGAGGGGGGGGGGGATGGGGGAGGTTTTAACACCCACTGCGACTGCCAGTGATGTAAATTACCAATCACTCCAGTTGATTCAAGAGTTAACAAGACAGCTCAAGGATCTTCAGAATGCTCAGCGGGCTGTTCCAGTACAGCCTGTTGGAAATTGCGCCATGAGTCGGTTAGTGGAAGCTCCCACAGGAACTGCAGGTACGAGCTATACCTACCAACCTGGATTAATTTAATTTAACCTGGATTAATCTCAGGAGGCAGTACCTTGAATCAGCACTACCAACACAAATACTTTCATTGCTCAGGGGTTCTGAATTAGCTGATCCCATTTCTGGAAGCCAGGCCCTATTGACTTCTTTCTTGGTGCAGACCTCTTCCCAGAAATATGGATGGGTTCTGTTGTTACCATCAAGGAAACCTGCTCAAGTTATTTTCTTCTATTTTTGGTCACGTGGTCATGGGTAAATTCAGAGGATCAGACACTCTCATTTCTACTAGTCTCCTTGCTATGAACACACAGGATGACCTATTCTCACCTATTCTCCCGATCAGCAAACCTGCGACCACGGTACTTGCTGCTGACCTGGATACTATTCTGTCAGAGGTATCCTGTATGCTACTCCACCATACCTCTCACCACGTGGACTCGCCTTGCGTCTCGAGACCAGGGTTTCGAATCACCATCATCCCTACAAGGACTTCGGCTCATCTATTCTCCCGGTCAGATCGATCAAATACTTTATATCTATATAAATATCGAGATAGTATCAAAGGAGCGTTCCACTTAAGATTTTCTATGATATAATGTCGAACAACTATTTTATTTAAATTTTAATTTTTACTATTTTATTTTTAATTTAATTTTCTATTTTATTTTATTTTATTTTAATAACTGGTACCAAATCCCTTCAATGAGGCGAGGTATAGTCAAAGTTTGTTCCAAAGCTTTCTGTGGCATTTTGGGTACATCAAATCGCAGAGTTCAGAGAATTTGTAAAAACTTTGTCGAGAAAGGGGAATCTCCAAGGGAGCGGCGAGGTGGTACCAGACATTCTGTCAAATACGCCGAAAAGAAGGAAGCTGTGAAGCAGTTTATCAGCAAACTTCAATTCGTCGAATCCCACTACACACGGGAAAAAAGTAAAAGGAATTACTTACCCAGTGATATGAACGTAAGGACTCTGTGGACCACTTACAATCCAGAAACAACCTCTGATATGACAGTGAAGTACTCTTACTTCTTGCACATTTTTAACCACTGCTTTAATATAGGCTTCAAATCCCCTGCTACCGATCAGTGTTCAGAGTGCATCCGTCTGGATTCACTCCTTCGAGTCACCCCAACAGGAAGCAATAAAGAGGTTTTGATGGCAACAAAAAATGTTCACAAACTGAAATACAGATCGTTTTATGACAGGTAAAGGCAGAAGAACTACCTAGCCACCAACTGTACTAAAACTGTCATTTGACTGCCAGAAGAACCTCGTGCTTCCTAAGGTAACCGACCAGTCTGCCTATTACAGCCGCCAGCTGTACTTGTACAACTTTGCAGTGTGCGAGGGTTCTTCTACAGGTAAAGGGGTGCAGGATCCTAAAAACGTGTTTTTATACACTTGGTGTGAACATGAGCGTCCGGAAGGGCTCAAACGAAATTGCATCCATCCTCTGGTACCACTTGACGTCTCGTGACTTGGAAGGGATCACTGAGATTAAGCTACTCTGTGATGGATGTCCCGGCCAGAATAAAAACATAACAGTTGTTGGCATGCTGAGTAAATTCCTGGCTGAGTCTATCTCTTCATTGAGGCAAATAACCATCACCTTTCCTGTGGTGGGCCACTCGTTCCTCCCTCCCGACAGGGTATTTGGTAGAATAGAAAAAAAAAAAATAAGAAAAAAAGAGGCCATTATACTCCCTGACGATTATCTGGAGACTTTTTCCAACCATGGAACCTTCCGTCGATTGAAAGAAGAGGTAGCCATTCACGACTGGAAGGCAGCAGTGGCACCTGCCCTGAAATCTACATCCCAACTACATTTCCAATTCGCCCAATCAAAGCGAATTGTTATTCAAAGAAATGCCACGGGGTCTATAAAAATTAAGGGTGAACCTCACTACCGAAATGATATAGGAGTCTTTCTACCAGTTTTTAGAAAAGGCAAATCAGCCGTCAGTATAACCCCACAAGTCTTGCCGTATCAAGTTGGGGTGAAAGATGCCAAACTGAGGGATGTGGCAGCTTTGCTGAAGAAACGTTTTGGGGACGATTGGATTCAGAAACAAGAATTAGCTTTCTACAAAACCGTCATCAACAACAATGATGCAGAAGCTCCACTCACAGATGACCATGGAGATGAAGCAGGATTTGAATTTTACGAAGAAATTACTGATCTTAGGATCTAAATTTTATCCTTAGTGTTAAAACTTAGTTGCGCAAGTTTCTGTGATTCCAGACTAAGTCTTTCCTACGCTAAGTATTTGTAATGTGTCTATTGATTTATTTTTTATTGTCTTTCTCTGGTGATTATCTAATTTTTTTGTGGTAAGTAGGTATTAGCATTTTTTGATCCAAGAAACATCGCTAGATGGTTCTTGCGAAGAGGTGATTCAAGTAAAATATCTAAGGTTACCTATTTTTTGCAATTCATAGTCGATGTTGGGTGATTAACAAACATTTTGAGTGGTAAGTATTAGCATTCTGTAATTGAAGCAAAATTTTAACTCATTTTTTAAAAAAGTGATAACAAATGTTGGGAAAGTAATGGTTAAATTATTATTAAAATGAGAGTTTATAAATACGGGTTTAGTCCATTTTCTCCTAAAAAGTCATTTCTGCGGTAGATAATTATCACCAGGAGGTGAGTGTCAAAACAGGATCTTTACTGGATCAATAGTTGCAAAAATGCTTCTTTACGAAAGTTGGTAGCAAAAGTGCTTCTTTATTAACGTTATTAACTTCATTCATTATTATTTATGATAATTTCTGAGCCCGTTAGTTTTCAAGCGAATCCATCTAGTAGTGATAGTAACCCAACCCAAGTAAAAAAAGAAAGATAATAGAAAACTAATTTTGCTCAGCTGTTATTAGGCCGTGTCCTACGTGGACGACCAAAGCGCACGAGCGAGCGACCAGCTGATTTCAAACAAGGTAAAACAAACGAAGTGTCCTACGTGCCACCGCCTGACGCCGCAATTCGAGCTGAGGTCGCACGCTCGGGTTTGATTTTCAAACCGGTTTGATTTTGGTCGCGCACTCGCCTGGTCGGGCTGCCGGGAGGTTATATTTGAGTTTTCAAGTTTTGTTTGTGTTCCCGTATTTTTATAATTCTTTCCCTGGAAATAGAGAGTTCTTATGTCGTACATAGCGACGAGTCGGGCAACGACTCAGAATGGCGGTAGGGCGAGCAAACGAATGCTAACCTCCCGAGTCGTTGGTTGCTAATTGGTGAGTCATTGAAGCCGATTTCACATGGAGCGGAATGTCCGGAGACGGAAAGACGGAACGCAATGTGATTGGCTGTTGGGACGACAGTTGAGGATGGTGGCAGCCATGTTGCCATCGACGCTCGGCGGTAGAAATTTGTATACCGTCGCGCTTGCCGTCGAGGTTAGCGCAAGCGCAGTAGAACTTTTGATAACTGCAAGAAGGTTTTCTCATCGTTGTCGTTCGTGCAATTCGTTGTATTTAATGCTTCCTTGCCCTCGTGTTTAAACACCCTCGTGAAATACCGACAAATCTATTTGTTCACATTTCTCTTCGCTCGTTGTTCGTGCAGTTCGTTGTGTTGTGTTCTCGTGTTGAACCCTTCGCTTTGTTCCTTCAACCACGGGTTGCATCCTTGCCCTTGTGAAACACCCTCGTGAAATTCCTTCATATTTCTCTAGCAACCCATCCGCCCGTCTACCAGGTAAGCAATCAAAACTCGTTGTTAAATTTCGAAGTTTTCCTACGTGAACGAGGAATTTCGTTCTTTGAATCTATCGATTTTTTCCCCACCCGAAGGGCCTCGTGAAATAGCACTACGACTCAATAAGTCACGCTAAAGTGAGAATTGATTCCCACTCACGTTCTGCTGTATTTGTATGTCAATTCTATACATCCTTTCGTCGTGTTCTTTCCTTGTGTTTTATTCAGTTTCATTCAAATTTCGTACACCTTAGATTTCATTTCATATCTTTTATTTATTTTAATTTATTAACCTTTTGATCCGTCGGTTATGGAAGAAGTTAGGGCGTATGAGGAGCTGTACGTCTACGGTGTAATTAGTGCACGGGAATTGGAGTTGGCGTACGAGGGATTTTTCCTATCGCGCGAACATCGAACAGCGCCTTGGGTGCGCGAATTGACCTCGACAAAATAAACGACCGGGACGTTATGTTAAATTTTCGATTCAGTCGGGAACATTTAGTCAAACTAATTGTACATTTTGGCATTCCAAGTATCGTCAGAAGGGGAGGTCCAGGAAGCTGTTACAGCATACCTGCTCTAACCGCTCTCTGCATGATGTTGAGGTAGGTATTAATATACATACATCATAAATAAGATGGTAATGTAATAAATAATAATATATGCCAAAATCTGTGCTCAGGTCGGGGACCCCCTACAAATTCGTTTCATACATACAGACTGAGTACTTATTTATCTTTTTTTTTTCAGAGGAGGAATTAAAAGCCAAATGGAAAAATTTGCGCGACAATTTTAACAAGGAATTGAAAAAAATTCCTGTTCAACGATCTGGCGATGGCGGGGAAGAGGCTATCCTTGAATACCGTGGAAGATGGCAGCATTTTACACAATTGCTGTTCCTAAAGGACATTCAAATTCCCAGAGTAGGAAGGGAATCTGACAGAAAGCCCGGACAGCCAGGGAACTAGTATTACATCGCAGCCAATTGAAGTAATTGACTCATCTCAAATGCCAATTCGCACCGAAGAAAGTATTTTATGAGTTCATTGAAGCAGAGGATTTTGAACTTTCACCCACAACAGGTATTAAAGAGTTAAAATCATTAAAAGCTACTTCGGTTTGTTAAAAAAAAAAGTTTGATTCATGCAGCCTCAATTTTCAAAGAAATATTTCGAAGAATTACTTCAAATTTTCAAAGAAACAAATTCAAATTTTCAAAATTCAAAATATTTACGATTTTTTAAAGAAACAGTTTGACCAATTTTTTACTCATAGTGAATTTTCGTAGAAATATGTGAAACTATTGCAATGGTTCGAGAAATTTTAAAATCAAAAATTTTTTGAAAAATTTCTTCATTGAAACACGTTTTGAGGCATTCTGAAACAAATCCTAGAGTTTCACACTTTTCCATATATATATATATATATATATATATATATATATATATATATATATATATATATATATATATATATATTTTGTTTGTTTTCCAAGTGTATATATATATATATATATATATATATATATATATATATATATATATATATATATATATATATATATATATATATATTATTTTGAGGAGTTACAGAAGGTTGGAAAAAGATAGGAAACACTTAAATAAACTTACAAATTTGAGAGAATATTTCGCTGTGTCAGCGTCGTCAGCTGACGACGCTGACACAGCGAAATATTCTCTCAAATTTGTAAGTTTATTTAAATGTTTCCTATCTTTTTCCAACCTTCTGTAACTCCTCAAAATAATATTACATGCGAGTGTTTTCATTTTTCATCAAAACTATATATATATATATATATATATATATATATATATATATATATTTATTTTTATTTTTCCATGTATATGTATATACATATATATTGCAATAGCCGACTTGCTTAGAGTAGGTATATAATTTTATATTTTGTTCTGTTACAGATATTCCTCGACAAGATGAGGACCACGTTGGTATTTTACATAATCCCTCAACTGCTTCAGCACGCGCCCCCCTGTTAAGAAGCAAAAAAGCAAAATGACTCTATTTGAAGAAAAACTACTTCAAATGGAGGAAGAGAAACTGAAATTAGTAGGGAAGACAGCGAGACTAGAAGACGAGGATACAAGTTTTTTTGATTCCTTTCTCCCGTAGTTTGAAAAGTTGGGGGACATTCAAAAACTTGAAGTCAGAAATGAGTTTCAAACTATTTTAGTAAGGGAGCTTTCTCTAAAAGAGAACACCCATGATGAATAATCAACTAAATTAAAAATATAATGTTTTATAATTTATTACGTGCGTACTTACCTGATTGTTAACATCAATCTTTCCTCAGCTCCTACGGGCCATTGAAAATTTGTAACTTGATATTTGAATTCTCCTTCAATTTGTTCAACAATACAACCGAAGGTAGATATGTTCATTCTGGAGTAAGCAAAAAATGCCACCCCATCCTTCCTGAGTTGCGGGAACAAATGGTGGAACTCACCGTATTGTTCCCTCATTGAATAAATAGCCGAAACTGGCTTCCGTCTCGACGAATTCTTCTTTGCCAAGTAATAAAGCATTGCTGCATTATTTGAAAGAAGTAAGTTGTTCATATCACAAAAATAGAAAACAATTTTACACTGGTAACCTCGCAAGGATTCTAGACGCGTACTGTGGACACTATAGCGGCGCGCGCAAGTGACTTGAGGTCGCTCGCACGGGCGGGTCGCTCGCTCGTGCTCTTTGGTCGTCCACGTGGGACACGGCGTTAGTTTTTTTTATTTTCTCAAAAATTGCTCGGCAAGTAAAGAAACACTTTTGCAACTCAGTGCCTCAAATGATGAAGTCAACATTCCTGCAACTAAGAAGAAAGGGAAAAAGGAGAAACGTAACAAGAAACCTGCGTTCCACCTGTCATCTGATGAATCAAGTGAAGAACTGGAATTTGAGGAAGTGATGAGAACGAGTGATGACAGTTCTGAAGACATTAATCTTGAAGAACTATGCGGAACTGACGAGGAAGAACGCGATTTTGTTGGATCTCTGACAAAAAATATGAGTGATGCAGGTTTGGGTGATTGGGTCCTCGTTAAATTAACTGGAGCAAAATCAGAAAAGGTATTTCTTGGCCTGATAACTAAATCGGAGATCTGCTTGGAAGCCAAATTTGCGAGGAGGATATAAAAATCTTCTACATTCCACTGGCCTAATGTAGAAGAAAAAAGCGTACTTCGACCTGATGAAATAATTGTTTTCTTACCAGCTCCAAAACCAGATAAAAGAGGAAAATTTACGTTTCCAATATCTTTTGTCCACTATAATATGGGATGATTAGTACGGGATGTGATTAGGAGAGTGAGTGACCTAGGAGAGTGAGTGACCTAGAAGACTGCTGCTTGACGAGACTTTTTTGCCTTCAATTTTTTGGGAGTCCATTTTTTAGATTTTTTCCTAATTATTTATGCTCTTTTCTATAGAATTTTGTTTGTTCACCAATCTCAAAGTCACATGTACTAAGTGATCGAGACTGATTTTCGCTTTTCATTTTTAAGAGAACTTTTTTAAATTTTGATTGGTAAGTAGTAATTTGTTTAAACGAAATTGATGTTGTAAGTTCCTATTCAGTTAGTCTGTTCACTGGCCATTAATGGTCCTTAAATTTAAAAAAAGTATTTTTGGTTAAATTTTATATTGCTCCAACAATGTGATTTTGTAAGTGAAAATGTGATCAATAGGTTAGCTTTGGACGGAGCGTTATAATTCAACTCAATTATCTTCCTAATTTATAGTTTTATGGCCGTCCATAAGCGCAACAGAAAAACGATGACTGAAGCTATTTTTTCTAAATTATAATTTACCAGAAAAATTAGAATTTTAAAAATTGAAAAAATATTTTCTGGTCCATTTTTTTCAGCGTTTTTTTTTTTTTTTTTTGTGACACTTGCCCCGTTCATTTTCCTATCAATCCAGCCAGAAAACGAGCTGTGTTTCCACTTACCCCGTAAGCACCCGGGAAATAGGAAACCTGACGAGAAATTTTGAAACTTATGATAGGGAAGACTGATTGAAGCTATCAATATCAAATTTAAACCAACGATTGAGGATAGTTGAGAAAACAACTGATGAAAATTTGAAAGGAATTGGTGGAAGATTGTGTCTTTGTCGAGGGTTGAAAGTTGAATTATTGAAATTCTAGGCTCCACTTCCCCCGGTGTACCTAACGCTAAAACATTTTTAGCGATTGAAAACCGCCAAAAATGAGAAACTCCAACGCACTAAGCTCACTTGCATAGTTGAAAACGTATGTTATCAAAAGCCATCCAATATTATAATAATTTAATTTTAATATCCACTTGTTTTTCTGTGCTACTAGATGAGTCAACTGATATATCTGGGGATATGGATTTATGTATAATGGCACGTATTTCCATGCTCGGTATTATTAAACATTATAGCGATGGTTGATAGCTTATCTTCTACATTTGAAAAATCCCTGAACGATAACAATATACCGATAAATAATTTAAGGTAGGGGTACCGAATTAGGCCATAGTCCCAAATAAGGCCACTGCTAATTACGACAAAAACTCCCAGTCTTATTCAAAAGATCGCAGCATCTGCATAGCCGCCATAGCTGCCTTAGTAATAAGAGATAACAACGGAAGACATTAGTCCATGTGTTTTAGTTGCAAAAGCGATTTATTAGTTGTGGATCGATCTTATGAAACGGTAAGTGTTACTTAAGCTCTAGAGTAATCAATCAGTGTAGTAGCTCAATGAGTTGATAATTTTTTTGAGCATTTGTTATCGTAGAATAGGTATGCACTGTTGATTTTTTAAAATAAAATGATTAAAAAAATTAGAACCACTCAAGGAGAAGAGAAGTTGTATGTAGCCCAATAATGCCAGGGTTAGGGGCACAGTGGCCTTATTAGGATCATATCTGGATTTTTCTTCCAGTGGTATGTTTGATTGCATTTTTAATTATTTCGTTGAGTTTCTTTGATATTATTTTGCTGGGAAATTTTTAAATCTCTATCTTGGGTTTACAGTGATGGTTCGTGCTAGAGGAGGAAGAGGGAAGAAAATTCCAAAAACAAGAAGACATTGGTCTTAAGAAACTCTGAGGAGAGCTATGAAGGCCATAAGGGAAGGAATGGCGGTACAACGTGCCACTGTAGTCTACAGTATTCCTCATTGGACTTTGAGGAACCACCTTGCTTCTAGTTCTGAGCTACAGAAGTTAGGATGTCACGCATCCCTTACTCCTGCCCAAGAAAGTGAGTTATGTTCAAGAATAATCAGAATTGCTGAGATTGGAATGCCCATCACCCCAAAGTTAGTCAAACGGTCAGTGTTTACATTCTGCACCACAAATAATTTGCCTCATCCATTCTCTCTCCAGAAGGGTTTGGCAGGAAGAAAGTGGTTTCGGGCGTTCATGGTTCGCAACCCAGAAATAGCCAAGCGAAAGGCACAAAACCTGAACCCTGCTCGAGCCATAAAACTGAATAAGTGGATTGTTCATGACCACTTTACCAAATTACGCGAGGTGATGCGTGAATCTGGTGTGTTTGCCAATCTCCAGTTAATCTTCAATATGGATGAAAAAGGATGCAGACTGACACTAATTACATCATGCACCAATGGTTATGGCCAACAAAGGGGTTAAAAACGTGCATTTAGTGGCTCCAAAACCAGGGGAAAATGTAGCGATTGTTGCTAGTGCCAATGCTCTTGGCCAAACAATCCCTCCCATGATATTGTTCGAAGGACAAAAACTGAAGCCTGAATGGATCGATAACTTACCTCCTGGGTCAGTTGCATGCATGACAGCCAAAGGTTCCATGACAAATGCTATTTTTATAGAATGGCTCAAACATTTTGCAAAACATAAACCTGCAGGAAACGCCTTATTGATCTTCGATGGAGCGTCATCACATCTAGATGCAAATATTGTTGACGCTGCAGAGGAAAATGGCATCACATTATATTGTTTTCCAAGCAACACTACTCATACCTTGCAGCCAATGGACAAGTCAGTATTCAAGCCCTTTGAGTCTTTTGGGATGATGAAGTCTTGGCATACTGGGACAACAATCCTGATAGGAAAATCACAAAAGCAACGTTTGGAATTTTGTTCTCGAAAGTGTGGCCTAGCCAATGCCAGCCAACATTATGGCTGGTTTCAAGGGGACAGCGATTTACCCCTTTGATCTAAATGACATCCCTCATGAACTTTTTGCACCCAGCAAAGTGACTGATAAAGAAATCTCGGCTGCAGATGGTGAAGCGACACATCACACTGCGATTGCTGGTGAAAATTCATAAGGCAAGCAATATTGAGAATGACGATTCCCAAGATGCAGACACTAGTGATCTACCTGATGACATTTCGTCGCTAGCTGAACCAGAATTAGTTACTGGAGCACCCATCAATATCGTAACCCCTGACGAGCCTGCATCCTCCTGCACTTCAACGTCCAGTGGAAAATCCTTCTCAGAAATTTTAATGACCCCTAAAATAAGGAGGGCTTTTAAACAGAGGAAAAAAAGTTTGTTTTGTTTGTTTGGCCCAAAAAATTTGTTTTCATGCAGTTCAATAATTATTCTGAGCAGATGTCAAGTTTCAAAGTAGTCGGCCTAGTAGTTTGGCCATGAAAAATCAGCAAACCTTACTTAACATGGCCTTATTAAGCGTACCTACCTAGCTTAGAAGATAATTGCTCTGACAACGGTCCTGTCATGATTGCTCAGTGGCCGTGAAAATGTAGGAAAAAAACAGCCAAATGCTGGTTATTTCCTGTATTTGCCACATGACTCACCTAATTGCAAGGGTCGCCTGTGACAAGCTTCATAGAAATTACCCACAGTTATTACCCAGGAGGGCTTATTTAATACCCATATAGTTTTCTCAAAGCCCCAAAAGACAAGCATATCTGTAAGAGTTGCAAGCTTACACGAAGGCACAAAAACAAAATAGTGAACCCCATCAAAACTAGGTGGCTCGCCATAGTTTCGTATGTCCTTGTCGCTGCAAGCACCATAATATCGGATCACATGTATTGAGTGTCAACGAAAAAGAAGAAAATGTTGATGATCGAGATTTTGAGTTTACTGATGAACATCAACAGGTGGTGCAAAAAGGCGATGCAGCATTGGAGTTGGCACAGGCTCATAATCCATTCTATATTGCAGAAGATGAAGCAAGATTTATTGACAATACTACCCCTGATAATGTTAAGAGTGGAGAAGATCTGATGAGTCCTGGCACTGTTGTACTTGACGACAACTGTAATTATTCACGAGTTCCAAGATGTTGAATTCAAACAGTTCATCGACCTCACTGTCTTATCTGGATTGTGTTACCATTGTGGAAATTGTACTAATAGCAAGAAAGCGGGACTGAAAAAATGTTCCATGAAGACTGTAAATGATTGATTCCTAGTTTATCCATAAAGGAGCATTATTGCTGCAAATTATTTGCTGTGAAAGTTGCAGTGATATGTTGTTCTAGTTTAGTCTTACTTTTTGAGATTGACAATAATTTAATGTGATGTTACCAATTTAGTGTGCTTCAAAGCAGCTAGTCTTTCTCTATCGTGTGCATTCTATTGTTTTAAGCTCGTTCAATGATATTTCGGGATTGTTCTCATTTCGGTACGGACCTGTTGGTCAAAAAGCTAGTTCATCAGGCATGACCTATTAATTTCCCAACATTTCTTATAAAACTGAATAACGTTTAGGTTAGGTATCTACTACTAAAGTTTGATTCAAAACAATGTGATTTTGTAACTTATTGTTCTCGTTTTGGTACTGGCTGTAGGTACTGTTACGGAAGGGATCCCTCTTGGAGGGGCGAATATGCCTAGATCAGGCCGTGGTGCCTTCATTCTTTTCTCCCCCCTCGTGAGACTCAGTTCTGCATCGGCCGATTCCCGGCCCCCTCGCCCGTCTATGTTCTAATGCCCAGCTAAATGGTTAGGACCCGAAACCAAAGCAAGGAAGCAGCTTTAGAACAGAACAATATTAACAGTAATGATTGTGACGAAGAATTGCCGCCCTCACTGACGGATCTGCTGAGGATTCATCAACAAGCTCTTCAATAATGAAATCATTGGGGAAAGCATCAGCGTTGCTCTGTTCTATAGCATTTGTTTCAACCCCAAAAGCTTTAAAGGCCTTGACAAAGTTGGAGCCGTTGTCGGTCACGGTTGAAACTACCTTTGAAGTTGTCAAGCCAAAATCCAAAAGAATAATATAAATCTTCTGCATGCTAGCGCTGCAGATTCCCTCTCGTATTTATGATTTATCCAGTGAGCTGTTACTCCTATAAAACTCCTCTTTTTGCTCGACCATATATCGGCTGTAGTACAAACAAACTCAACTGTTGCCAATGTTTCTTTCAATTTAGCATTGCTTGCGTCAAAAATGTTTGTTAGTTTTCTCACAAGTGAACGCCTACTAGGTACATGCAAGCCCACGTCATCAATACCTAATTCTTCGAATATTTCTGCTAGGTACTTATCTTCAATGGCTCGAAATGATACCATGGCGTTTATTACAAATTTCAACAACTTGTTCTCAAAGCCGTTTTGGTCCAACTTCACTCGATTTTTGGGGAGTGACACTTTTTGTTTTTTGCCCGCACGCTTTTCCTTTTTCTTTTTTTTATACTCTTCATACTTTGCGACTGCTGTCTCACCATGCTTCCTTTTCATGTGTGACAAAAAGTTGTAAGAAGTAGATTTACTCCTTTTCACTTCGACTTTTAGAGGTTCACACATTTTGCAAATAGCAACGACAGAATTCCCCTTACTTTTGTCGGGGATCACTTGGAAAAACTCACCATCAATGATCGTCAACAAGTCTGCCTGAGACGTACCTCCAACTTCTGCTCCATGGCTTTCGAATCCAGCACCATCTTCATTCTCATCCGTTGAACGAATTGATTCATTGCCGTGGACACTGTTATTTTCCACTGAAACAGCGGCTACTTGGTTTACTAAGAAGCTGCAATTACTTGCCGACGACCGACTGTACTCTTCCGAATCACTCATTCCGTCTCGAAGCGATACTCTTCATATATATCACATACTCTTCATCTGTGTGCAACCAAAGATGCCACTAAGGCTATTTTTCAAAACGAAAGTCTATCTGCATTACATAAAAACACCATGCGGAAATGCACTTATCTATGGAATGGTCGGCCAAAGTCTGCAGAAGTTTTGCAGGATGTACTCGGTCACACTCTCTCACGACCTGGAGACACTCGCTGGAATTCCTTATTTGACTCGCTCAAACAAATCTTAAGTTTTAAGGAACGACTCCCTCAAGTTTATAGAGCATTGAAAAGTAAGCCGCAGCAACAACTAGGAGATGCTGAGTTTCTGTACATACAGGAATACGCAGAGTGTTCTGAGCAATTGGCTGCTAAACTGGACATTCTTCAGGGCGAAAAAAACGTTTTTTTGGGGATACTTGTTCCTTCTCTCTTCACGTTGCGAAAGAAGCTACACTCGTTGCAAGAACGCTCATGGGTTCATAGTAGGCCTATACTTGATTCTTACATATCAAGTCTCGAGAGAAGATTCGAGGAGTTTTTTTCCGTCAGCAGCACGTTATCGGAAGCAGGTGTGGTTGCTGCGTTTTCCCACCCACATTTCAAAAGAAGATGGTTAACTCATGTCGACCCCAGCCTTCACGATAGGTTACTTCAAATTTTCAAAGTGGCAGTTGTTAAAGAGGTTTGCCATGATTCACAAACATATGCCTCTTCCTCCACACCTGCGTTATCTTCTCCACCCGCTCAATACTTGAGTTTCTTCGATTTCGAACTCAGTGACCGGCAACCGTCATCCACGAACCATCTTGAAACCACAGCTGAAATGCAAATTTCTAACTACTTCTGCGATGGGTCTATAGATCACAAGTGTCTCGAGAACTACCCCGCTATCAAAAAAATTTTCTTCAAGCACAATACTTCGCTCCCATCTTCCGCGCCAGTGGAACGACTTTTTTCCTTCGCGTCAATGACAAACACTCCGAAAGCAAACAGGTTGTCGGATAAAAACTTCGAAATGAGAGTGGTGCTGAAAGCTAATTCCTTTCAATTCGACTGAATCTATTTACTTATATAATCCGTAACATTGTCTTTTTTTTATGCAAAGATTACTTTCCTTTCCATCGTAGAAATTTTAATAGTTTTTATATTTTATTTATTTTATTTTTCTGCAACATACAACATACTGCTCAGTCAACAGTCATCCACATTACGACTTTTATAGTTCTAATAAAGCATAAGGTAACTTAAATTATTTTTCTCATCAATAAATTGATTTTTATGTTTTCTTGCCTTTTTTCTTTATTTTTTGAAGAACTTTCAGATAAATAAATCAAACAAATGACTACCACTAGGTAAACTAAACTATTTTAAAATTCACTGAATATACGGAAATAAAAGTATTCAGTCATGCAGCATGGCAAAAGCGAATTTTCAAAAAAAAAAAAAAAAGTCGTAAATAATGTCGAAACCCAGTGACTTTTGTATGGAAGAAATAATCTCTGTAAAAATTCGTTAATTGTCATTTTTCGACCTTTTTAAGCCAAAAAATCGCATTCTTTAACCTCTAAAATGGTTTTTGAGATGTGGGACTGGTTGCAATCGACTCAGCGAGAAAAAATACATGGAAAATGACACCCCTCATGCCCCGATTGATAAAAAATTATTTTTCAGCCATTTTTGGACCACTAAAATGTAAATTTGGCCCATTAGAACTGGGCCGACCGGGCTGGCCAACGAACTCAACTTTTTGATTGCTGAACCGAAATTTTTGGCGTTGGCACGGTATTTTTATCTTTTTTTACGGCAGTTATCGCCTGGAAGGACGGGATATATGTAAATATATAGTTAATTATATACATACGATCAAAGCGTTAAAACTTAGGATTATGAGCTAAAACATAAAAGGTTAGCTTAGCTATACTAGCTGTGTGGAAATACAGTTTTTCATTAACAGTTAGCTTTTAGCTATTAGTTGTCAGCCACAGCTATAGCTATTATCTTTTAGCTGCTCATGACAGCTGAATCACCGCAGCTAAATCTGTTAGCTATACGGTTTGACTAATAGCTAATCTACCTGGAAATTTTAGCTATTCCTCAACAGCTAATAGCTAAATGTATCTTTTAGCTATTAAAAATTGTAATAGCTAATTTATCTATTATTCGAAAAATTAACTAGCTAATAAATTAGTTAGCTAATGCCCAACTCTGCTACTGGGCATGTGGGATCTACCCAGTCAACCCAAACGTTTTCAAGGACGACGATTTTACTTCCTCCCTTCCGTCAGATCGTCCTGATCCAAACACTGGCCTCTCTAGCAGTCCACGTCAAACCACTATATCTACTTCAAATGCTGAAATGTCCGTGAGTCAAAATTCACAGCTCTATGCTGCAGCCACAGTTGAGGAGAGAACTGAATGTCGTCCTGGTAATGTGGTCCTCCTCCCTATGCACGCCCAGTCCTTACACATACTATGTGAGCCCAGAGCAAGTTTGTCCTCTACCCAAGGTTCAGCCCCGGGCACAAACAACAAAAGGGCGCCGCCTGGGAAAGTCTAGAATTCTCACAGACACTCCCGAAAAGCTAGACCTGGAAGCAAAAGCTGCAGAAAAAAGTCTGCTGAATCCAAGAAAACTTAACGCCAGCTGTTTGAGAAGACTTCTTCAGCTAAGAAATCGAAACTCTCGAAGAGGGAAGAAGTTGAATCGTCTGAGGAAGATGAATCAGGTTCGTCGATTTTCTGTAAATTTAACCTATCTCTCGATCTCCAACACCAAGATGCCAAAAAGATAATGTTTCTCCTCACATTTTGAAAAATTCTTTGTGAAGCTAACATTCAAATAATCATCATCTAAAATATTTTGGTTTGTTTCCAGTTTCAGATTTTGAAGTCTCCTCCTCTGAAAGCGAAGCGAACTTACAGGACGGTAGAGAACATATTGTTTTGAAGCCCCACTCTTCAAAATGAATCGGAAGTGGAGACGCTCAAGGTCAAGGCAGCAAGGTAATCTGACGACATCTTTGTGAGTAGGATGTAGGATGTTTTTTAGAATGGCTGATACTCGGGCCCCCTACTTCTCTCGGAGGTGCGGTTGGTCTCATTTTGTTTCGGACGAGCGGAAGTTTTTTTTTAGGTTAGTTGCTAAGATGACTTGGACCAACAAACAACGTGTTTTCGCCGTCACACGGTTTTTGATTAATGGATCAATTATTCAAACTCAGCGCGATTTTCGCACTCATTTCTCAATTCCACCACGTGGCGTGATCCCCAATCGCAACACAATCCTTTGTTGGGTAACAAACTTCAACGAAACAGGCTCTGTTTTGCGAAAAAGGAGTGGTGGGAGCTGTACAACGAGGACGCCAGAAAATGTGGAGAGGGTGCGTGTTGCAGCCTTGACAAGCCCTAACCGTTCGATTCGACGTCAAGCTGCAAATCTTCAACTCAACCCTTCAACTGTTCGTCGAATTTTAAAGCTTGATTTGAAGTTCCATCCATACAAGTTAATAGTGAGTCAAGAATTGAACGAAAGTGATTATGGACAGCAAAAAGAGTTCTGTAAAAGGATGCAACAAGTGTTTTTGTGACGACAGGGTCATTTTGTTCACCAGCGATGAAGCCCATTTTCATCTTGACGGCTTGGTGAACAAACAACATTTCAGATACTGGGGACCTGAAAATCCCAGAGAAATTCACCAAAGACCGCTACACTGCCCCAGAGTAACGGTGTGGTGTGCTGTTGGGGAACAACAAGTGATCGGGCCTTACTTCTTCGAAGAAAACAGCGCCACCGTTTCTGTTAGCCGTCCGATCGTTACGTGAACATGCTTAAGGAATTTTTCTTTACAGAACTTAGACGTCGTCGTATCCCATTGAGATGTGTGTGGTTCCAGCAGGATGGGGCGACGTGCCACACCTCAAACACCACTATGGACGTGCTCAAGCAAAAATTTCCTGGCCGCTTGATTTCTCGCCGCGGCGACGTTTCCTGGCCCCCCCGCTCGCCTGATTTGTCGCCTTGCGACTTTTTCTTGTGGGGGTTCCTAAAGGAAAGAGTTTACAAAGATAAACCAAGATCCCTGGAACAACTGAAGGAAGCAATCACCACTGAAGTCAACAACATTTCTCAGGACACCTTGGCCGAAGTGATGAGGAGCTTCCACCAAAGGTTGGACCAATGCATACAAGCCAACGGTCGTCACATGCTTGACGTCATATTCAAAAAATGATATGAAATTCAAATTTCCACTCCTAACCCACATTTTAAGACGAATAAAAATGTTTTAGCTTGAGAAATTACTGAGTTATAATTTTTCAAAATCCGTCCTATTCTCTTGAATCACCCTGTATTTGGAGGGCTTTAAGTCTCAGATGGAGGTAAAGTTTGGTTTACTACAGTCAAGGTTATCCAACTTGGACAGCAAATATGTCTCGCTGTCCCAACTTGTGAAGTCAAACCAAACCTCGAATCCTACCCCGTCTTGCTCTTCCCAAAATCCAAATGGTGATGATAGGATTCCTCCAGATTCCCCGACTGGTTATGTTTCGGAACACCTAACTGTTCAGAACCCTGGCGTAGCTCTGGTGAACCAACCGGTTGTGTTACTTGAAGATCCCAATATGGAAGTGGAAATAGGTTCAGGTTCTGGAGCTCAGATTCAGCAGAACCACAACACTTCTCCTCCTGTGACTCCTAGTACTTCAAATAAGAATAACTCTAATTATTTAGTGCGAACCAGCGAATGGCACCTACAGCCTCGTGTCCAAGCCGGGTCATAAAGAGTACGTAAAATTCATACTGTCAAGCTAAGGCCTTTGGATAAAAGACTTGACAAGGTAGAACAAGAATGGGAGCAAGACTTCGTAACCTGAAACTGAAATCTGGCAAGCAGTTACTACCTGACGGAAAACCAATAGGTGGCCTAGGCCGTTTGACCAATGTAGTTATAGATAAAAGTCAAACTTATTATGGGCTGGCCATCACAAGAAATACCAACGGCACTGTTGACGATATGAAGAAGGCAATTTGGGAAATATTTTATCACCTTTCGTCGACTGATGCTGAACCAGCTCATGGCTTGTGCACTCCAGGGCTGGATTCATAGTGCAAGTACCGTAAATGCCAGGAAGAGAAAAAAGAATATAAACATACTCATCTTCCCAAAGTTATTATGGAGAAATTGAGGCCTATATTCAAGGATTTGGCTGATCCGGAACTCTTGAAGCGTTGTCTACATGGTAGTACCCAAATTCAAGCGAATGTTTCAATCATGTCATATGGACTACAGTCCCAAAAAGTGTATTTGTATCTTGACCTACACTAGAATGGTGTACCTAGGAAGCAGTTATAAAATACAATGAAGGGAATGTAGGAATTGCTTATCATGGTTCAGATGTATTCAGTTTCTGCACTGTGGCAGAAAATCTCTCTCATGACCCAATCGCAGTGACAGCTCAATTGAAACCCATCTTGAAAATTTTGGAAGCACGTTTCCCTTGAGTTAGGAGTTTACACTTCTTTTCTGACAGCCCGAGCCACCAATACCGAAACAAAACCATATTCACATATGTCAGTAAAGTTCTGCCAAAGCTTTATCCCAATCTCCAGAAAATATCGTGGAATTACTCAGAAGCCGGCCACGGTAAAGGAGCAGTCGATGGTGTCAGTGGAACTCTAAAAAGGATAGCTGATCAAGTTGTTAGTCACAACAAAGACGTGAACGATTTAAGACCATTTCTAGATGCCCTGAAAAAAGCAATCATAAAGGTATTCATCACTCACATCAGTGAAAGCGACTTCGTCAATGCGAAGATGGACTTTCCTTCAGTTCTTTAGACTGTGAAGAAAACAATGCAAGTTCACCAAGTTAATTGGTCACAAAACTCACTGACATTGCACTTCAACACTCTAAGTTGTTTTCAGTGTGAATTTGGGGGGAAGTGCTATCATTTCTCTACAGGAGTTTCCGTTCCTGTCCCCATTGATCTGACTCCAAACAAGACTTCATCTTTCATTTTAGAACAACAGGGTGTATACGTTGATTTCAAACACTTTGGTGTCTACTATGATGAAAATTTTATGATTAAATACAGACACACCATACAATTAGAAGAGACTATGTCACTGAAATGTAACAATAGTGATATAAATAAATTGAGACAACATCATAATGATCAGTACTACAAACAGGAGGCTGACAGAGCAAGAATTCGAAGTGCAGTATATAAAAAAATACTAATAACGGAGAAAAGTGGAATTGGGATGCAAGTTAGGACGCAGTACTAAGCAGTGGTCATGGAAACAAACATAGCGAAAAAGCTGAGACATATTCTCCATACAACAAGCCGAATTGTTATAAAGAGAAACCAACATGACAGAGAGAATTCCCAATATTGTGGATGCAGTGGAAGATCCAATAACCACGAATGACACATCTCAGGTCTTGGTTAAGAATTATGAGGACTTGGCTCTATATTGCTGGCACAATGCTCTATGGAAAGTTGTGTATCTGTTTGGATTTTAGAATTTTACGCCACTTTTCCTACCTACCTTACTTAGTTTTAGCATTTGTTTACTTTCAATCAACCTGTTGTTGTTATCCATGTTGATGATCATATTAACTTCGTTGTTGCTTGCTTTTCTTGTTACCATCACTCTTTTTACCCACTAATTGCACGTATTTTGATGAATTCAACTCACTTTCCACTAGATGCATGAAACTCAACCGGCAAATTAATATTCTGAACTTCTGATAACAGAAAAGTTCCCTGCTCAATGCAAGGACGGCCATTGTCGTTGTGCTTTGAAGCTTGATTGTGTGCCAACCAATCAAATCGCATCGTTTGGAAAACACCCAGGGTTACCATCATAAATTCATTTCATCTACTGGTATCCTGCTCTATTCTATTTATATTTATTTGAATTAAATTGAACAAAAGAACGATTGGGGCGGGAGCCAAACAGTATTTTGTTAAATATCCATTTTTGTGTGAATTTCACTCAAATCACTGTTCACTCCCACACCAATCGTTCTTTTGTTCAATTTAATTTTCTTTCCATTGTATTCATCACTTATTTGCTTCATTGTATTCTATTCTATCTACACTTTACATTATTACACTTAAAATTAAACATGGCTCAACAACCTCCACGTCACATTCCTCATTTTATCAGAGGAATTTATGATAACGCACAAATGAGGGCAGCAGCTATTCCTGCATATAACCCTTTGCAGGAAATGATTTCAAGGAACTTGCATCTCCCATTTTCTGAGTTGGGGGCCAATAATGAACTGTATTTGTCACTTTGGTACCTATACTCTATAGGTCTATGTGAACATATGCAAGTTGCCGTAAGACAAACTGCCATCTCAATTGCTATTGCTGAGACCATTGGCACTGCTGTACCTAATGAACAGTTTCTTCCGACACGTCAATCTAGAATTAGATTCATTGAAGGACTATGTTCTTTCTTCAGGACCAATGGTATCAACAATGGATACACAGAATGTAGAGGATTTGATCCCAATCTTTTGATTAATGCTGATCCTAATATCCAAGTGCATATGAGATCTTTTCCTCTAAATCCATTGAACATGAACATAGATGATATTGCTGCCCACATACGAGCAAGGCACACTGTCCAAGTAGCAGGAGCACCTCACCAACAATGGCTACTAGAAAATGATGTTCCGTTGTGGAGGAATTTGAACGAACACTCTCTTGGGATCACGTGTAACGCTTTGGCTCATGTCACACTCCACATCATAAGCACAAGTCCAGAGGATATAAGGCAGCGTAGTACAGTAATGTTTTTGTACATTATATATTGCCATGTCCAAACAAGGGACTATCACAGAGACTAAATTGGAGAATGTGACTAGAGCTATAAATCTTGCTACGGGTAGGCATATACGATTGACAGCTGAAGAGATAGCGCAGACCTACAACTCATTGTCACAGTTCGTCAATGAAGAAAATGCCCCTCTTCTCTTTGCTCTTTGGGAAAGAGATATGGCTCACAGGAATCTTAGGCTACAAATCACTCTTACACAAGATTCTCAGTCAGGACTTACCACATACTGGACAGTCCGTACTGCTTTTAAACTACACAGATTCTTTGAATGGTCCACTGTTTCAAACAGTATTATTTATACAGGAGAAAAGAAAACGCCAAATACATGTACGGAGGGGGGGGGGGGGGGGGGGGGGGGGATTTACGCCGAGTGAGTTGTTGATGAATCGACATCTGCGTGAAAGGCTGCCATTTTTTGCAAAAGCGTTGGAAAATATCCCTTATTACAAAGGGCTGTGTGAGGAAAAGGACAAATATCCACGGAACTACCAAACAAATGAGATAATACATATTTTACAACGACAACCAAGGCCCACAACAACTCGCGAAGAATAATCCTTACCATTGGCGTAGGTAGGTACTAGGCATATAGACATTTTATTAACCTAGAATACTAACTAAAAAAAAAACTGCTTGTTACTAACTATACGTCTCTTAGACGTACAAGTTATAAAAAATGCATTTTGCTTCTTGAAATAATGTGTTTTCTAAGAAAGGACAAGGGGCTACTGAATACTTCCAGCACATTAAATAAAAACGTAACGTTAATGACTCTTTTACGAATAAATTGACACGTTTACAACAGTCTATAATGCACATAAATATTTAGCCAATGTGCTTATCAGTTTTCAGACTTGTAAATTCCCTTAATATCTTACCCTGTAAGGAACTTCAAAACTAAAATTACCTAGTTACCAACGTAAAATGAATAGAAACACACTCGAAAAGAGATCAGTAAAACTTGTACGAAAAAAAAATGCAAAATGCATCATATTGAGTAGACTGAAAAAATACAGATAATCAGTAAGCAGGTATAACACAGCAGAATTGATAAAAGTTGAGAACTGTAAAACCTAAAAGACTCAATAATAGAGTGAGTGATACACCTAAGATGGTACTTTTCCGTTATCCCCCCCCCCCCCCTCCCCCCAGTCAATTTGTCTTCAACACGCCCGCCCGATGTTTCCAGGCATTACTTCTTGCTTAGATTACATATTTACGTAGAAGTGGTGACAATCTCAAGCTGTGGGAAGAAATATATTATTTTTAAAAAATAATAATAATAAGGAAAAAAAGAATTATTGTGTTTTCAGAAGTTGCCGATGTCGGTGAGGATTTGTTGAAACAAATTGGCGTGGTTGTGGTTTGATTACCTCCACATGAATTCGCACAAGTAGAATGCACATGAATTCGCACAAGTAGAATGCACATTAATTCGCACAAATAGATCAGAATGCTGTGTATAGGTTGGTGGTCTGGATGCTCGCAAGCTTGCATCTCAAAATTACATAACATCAAGTAGTCAATCCCTTAGTAAAAATACAGGTTAGTTGGACATGTAGGTCAGAATGATTTGAATACTTTGTGTCTCAAGAATACATAATATAACATAACATAATCTAAGTAAGAAGTAATGCCTAGAAATATCGAGCGGGCGTGTTGAAGACAAATTGACTGGAGGGGGGGGGGGGGAGGTATACCGGAAAAGTACCCCTAAGATTACTAATAATAAGTCTAAGAGACTCATAAACAAACATGTATGATTACTAACAATACGTCTGACAGGTGTAGAAAGATACAGTTATCATTACTAACAATACATCTGAGAGACGTAGGAAAATTTACGTTAGATACTAACTATGCGTCTCAAAGACGCACTAGGTTAACAAAAATGGTACAGTACTCACCATATGTGAACAGGACCGCGACTGGGGCACAACTGGCGGATAGAAGACGAGCTACCTGAGGCATACCTAGAGGGAGGGGGAGCTGACTTCAAGGTCAAAAGGGCTACTACTCGTTTGAACTTCCTACTACGTTTCTGAGACGTATAGTTAGTATTCTAGGGTTAATTATCAATATAGAGATAGAGATATAGAGATTTTGTTACTAATTATCAAAATTGATTATTATCAAAGCACTTTGCTTCAGGTTTATGTAAAAGAAGAAGACAAACTCGGCCTTTCAGGCATCGCCAGGGCATTCTGCTTAGAGGCTACGGCGAATATTTAAAAACTTATGTTTATAACACTTATTATAACAATGATTATGTAAAGCAGGACTCAGGCCCTCACAGAATTTTATTGCAGAACATTATAAAACATTATAACTAACCATTAACCACCTTTAAAGGAAATATTCTTTACTCATATCATTATATTACCTGTACAAAGACTCAACCTTTTCTATAGAAACGTCTTCGTAACCAGATCACAACTTATTATGTAATTTTAACCCTTATCCTGCCGAAGTGCACTCCAGTGCACCATGACTTCTAAGATTTCTCAAGGGATTTCATTAGTGGTTTCAACTTAGGATCCTTTCTAATATATTCGTAAGGGCTGGCAACACTGTTTTGTTACCGCCAAGTGATAAGAAGCAGTTTATCATTGACAACAAGCGAAAAGGTCCATCCCAGCAACGTTCGTCTCGCCATGCGTGACAAGGTAAGTTGTTTTCAATTATATTTTGTGAAATCCCTGTTTTGCACGATTGAAAATGGTTGAAAATAGTAGTGTAAAAGATGATCGAATAGATGAAACTAAGAAAACCTCTCAAACGGAAAAACTTTGTTCGCCTCACGCTTTAGACGTTTGGTGAACTGAAGTGCACCTTGGCACAATAGGGGATTATCAGTACCATGAATTCTACAGCCAGCAAGATTTTCGATGTTGATTCACTCTGACTTCAATGTTTTTCATCAAAAACAATATTGTTGCAGAATATTTGGCCCACCAGGGCATCCCGAATTCTCGCCCTTCAACCTAAGGAGGGTGTTGGGTCGGCGGGAGAAGAGAGTGATGGGGAGGAAAGTGAGACTTTTCAAGCCGATCAGATCATATCAGAAATTGAGGAAGTGCTATCCTCCTTCCAAATCATCAGTTCTGAGTATGAATCACTTCAATTGGAAGCAGTCTTGAATGTGGTGGACCAGGACGAGGAAATGACAGCCCAATTTGATCCTGAGCCTCTACATGGAGAAGCTAAAGCTGTGAATCCGAACGTCACAAACGAGGAAATGACTGCCCAATTTGATCTTGAGGCTCTACATGAAGAAGCTACCGCTGTGAATCCGAACGTCAGGAAACGAAAGTTGACACGTATTGTCAGAAAGCCATTCCAGTATGTACCTAGCAATCAACAATTGTATACTTGGTTATTTTATGTTCCCTTAGCTAAGATTGCTCTTGTCATGCTTACATTTTTATATATCATCACTTCTTCTTCTTATAGGTGGCTAAAAACAACTTTCACGAAACAAGAGCTACTTCCAAAGAAGGAGAACTTCGAAACAAACCCTGATAAACGACCAGTCACTTATTTCTTTCAGTTTTTCATTGAAGAGATGTTGGAGTGGATTACTCTCCAAACCAATTTGTATTGCACTCAACAAAATGCAGGTATTCCATCAATGTCCTTTACAGAGTACGACATTTTAGATTTTATAGCAATTTTGCTCATTCCAAACCAAAGTTATTGTGACTTACTTTAAACACTCTGTTAACGCCATGGATGCACTCAGAGCTGAGCAGATAGCATCAGGTAAGAAGGAGGGTGAGGTATTGATTTTAATCCAGGCTATAAGTACTAGATCCCTGGATATGATGGAGCCCCAGAGGCAAAAATCCTCTCCTCCATGAGTGGATGCAGCTCAAGCCAAAATGTTCCCGATATGATCCCAACATCTCAACTAAAAGTAATGCGAGAGTTAATATCACTACTCAAGCCTTTCAAACAGGCAACTGAAGATATTAGTGGCGAAAATTATGTTACAGCAAGCCTGGTTATTCCTCTTGCCAGCCTACTGAAACAGGAAATGGGGGCAAAGGTAACACCAGAAGTTGGCAGTCCATGGAAAGCAGTCTTTCTAGAATGGTTGAAGAAGTATACCCCGAAACACAAGTTGTCAAATCTGTGGCGAAAAGTCTTCTGAAAGGGGAAAAAGAAAGATTGGAGCCGTTGCAAAACTAAATGTTTCTGGCAAAAGCCAGAATCCTGGATCCTCGATTCAAGAAACTTCATTTCTCAGATGCTTTGGCCGTTGGTGAAGTAATGACGGCCCTTTCTGCGGAAATTCGGGCAGAACATAAAAGGAGGGGGACAGCTATCGCCTGAACATAAACAATCCACTTTAGCACAATTCACTAAGGGTCTTCCTTCCATTTGGAGAAGGCACGAAGAAATTGTCAAAACTGTGACTCAGAGTGGCGTCCTCCCGAGTGACTTCAACAATATTTGGACCAACACATCCTGCCAAAAGACTCAAACCCTATACAATTTTGGATTGACAGTCGCCACTTAACCCCTGTGCTCTCAGAAATTGCCCTGAAGTACTTGATTCCTTGTGCCTCGTCGGTATCATCTGAGAGGGTTGCTCCAGTGGTGAACCTGTGTGTACCATATCTGAGAAGTCGGCTTAGTGGGGAACACATAAAGCAACGAGTCTTCTTGACTTCAATCCCAAAGAAGTATTGATTTGATTGACCCAGCATAATGATTCACTTCTTTATTTTTATTCACTTCTTCTATTATATTCAGTTTGTGATTATATTTTTGAGTAAATATATGTGGTTTTTTTTTTATGTACCTATACCCACCTAACAAACATTGAGGTATTTATAAATTGGAATCCTAATTTGAAATTTTGAAATTTAGATTTGTTCTGTTGGAAAAAAATAGACAAAAAAAATCGAAGACCGATATATCGAAATATCGATAGTTGATAAATATATCGATATTGTTCTCCGATAGTTGCATCCCTAGAAGAGTGAAGTGTGAAAATTCAAGTTGGAGCTTCTTGATGACACTTCAATATTGTTTCACCAGGTGCTGGGTAATATAATCAAGGAGAGGCTTCCGATTCCCTGACTGTCACCCCTTGACTCTTCCATCATGGAGTACGATCTGACGAAGGGCACAGGAGCTGGAGCTATGTCAGTGCTGTCTACACCTGGCTTCGTGGTTACTGATCGAGGGGACACTGTCACGCACGCGCCTACTACTCTCCATCTTTACTCAACCGGGTTGGCTCTCCCCCACTTGAGTTCCAGCTTCTATACAAACAAGCCTTCTCAACTTCCTTCCACAAATATCTATAGTTTTATAGTAAAGTGAGTGATTATTTATATACAACTAGCCTAGTTTCCTTGCTCGCTTCGCTCTCTCAGTATGACTGTGTATAGATCCGATGGTCTATATTGTTGAGTGGGACATGTAGAATGATTAGTAAGATTAGATCACTAAGGATGATTTGAAATGTGTACGCGAAGGGTTTTCTTGCTCGCTCGGGGTGGGATGAGCAGATGCGATGGGATATATTGTCCACATACCTTTCAATTACAATCCCAAGAGATCGGCAAAAAAATTAAATCTTATAACAACTATGTGGAACCACGAAACGTTTAGTTTTAAGAAAATTTCAATTCTTCAACTAATTGTATACATCCATGTTACAATATGTTACAATACAACTTGGCAGACGTTTTTTTCTTTTGTTAATGACTATCGAACACGGCACCTTATGTGGAACCACGAAAAGTTTAGTTTTAAGAACATTTCAGTGCTAACAGAACTAACGGATGTTAAATTTTCGTAGGTACGTGTTTGTTTTCCCCCGTCATTTGGGTGGGTTCCCCACCTTGGATATGTTCCCTCTCGAGCTGTTTGCATTATTAGTTCCAGTTTTATCAAGGATTCGTATATTTACAGTTCCTATTTTCACATGAAATCACGGAAAACAATATTCATACATAGGTAGGTATTTATTTACATTTTTTTATACTTATTTCAATTTAGATAGGCCATTTATCTGTGTAGAAAGGCTACCAAATAAAGAGTATACTTTGCACCACCAGAGGTGATTTTGCACCAAAAAGTAGGAATGTTCATTGCCCTCTGTCATCGTTGCTGTAGCATCAAACCAACTTTTCAATGTCTTGTGTCATCCGTCACATGTTTAGGAATGGAAGGAATGAAGAAGAAGAAGAAGAAGAAGAGTGAAGGTATTATTATCATATAGTTGTTTGTTCGAGAGTGAAATTCGTCTTGATTTTCAGTGCTTTTAATAAGGTGTTTGTAGAGGACTGACTGGGCTCACATTCAAGGTAAATAGCTACATATATATAATATATATATATATATATATATATATATATATATTGTTGTAAATTTAATTGAGAACAATATCCAATTTGAAATTTTGAAAAAGAAAGAGATTTACGTTTTTTATAACCGAAATACCACTTCAAGTAACATTGCACCACCTAACTTTGCACCACTTGGAACCATGGTGCAATGTATCCTAGCTCCTCCAAAAAATAATTATTTTCCTTTTAATTAATTTTTGAGCGGTTGATAACGATAATTACGACCTATTTCCTACTCTAATATCTCAAGCAAATGTTGCTGGAATGTTGATGAAGTATTGGGGTGTCCATTTGAGAGTTTGAGAAGTTTGTCTTGGCTCTAAGTAATTTGTTTGTTTTGCTTTCTCACAGATACCTAATACCCATGTCCGCAAATTGGGTAAGCGTTATTATAAAAATTACGACGAGGACACAATGCAAGAGTGCCGTGCTGCTATAAGGGAGTTGGAATGCACCACGAGAAAAGCGGAAATCTTATACAAGATCCCAGGAAGATCAATCATGAATAGGCTCAAGGGGAAGCACTTAAAAGCAGTGGGTAAACCCATCTGTTTTTTTCTGTCGCAGAAGAGGATAAGTTTGTTTCTTGTATTGAAAAATTGTCAGAGTTTGGTTTTCCTATGACCAAATAAGATCTGAAGGTAACCATCTCTGACTATCTCACGCAGTTAGTTAGAACTCTGCCTGCATTCAAGAACAACAAACCGGATGGGGTGTGGATGTATACTTTTTTGAAAAGGCATCCACGACTATCAACGCGATTTGCTGCCAATATAAAACGGGCCTGTGCTAAAGTTTCAGTTGATGACGTGAAATCGTACATCGAATTCCTTTCAAAAGAGTTGGATGGGATCCCTCCCTCCAACATCTGGAATTTCGATGAAACGAATCTAACGGACGATCCAGGCAGAAAAAAAGTCCTAATAACAGGCACCAAATACGTAGAATGTACACGAAACCACTCAAAAGGTGGGGTTTCTATCATGTTCGCTGGAAGTGCCAGTGGTGAACTCCTCCCTCCATAACGTCACATTCACGTCTTACACTGTCACATATCCGTGGATCTTACTATTACCAGATGTGGCATGTGGTAACACCAAGTTCATGTAAGGAATCCGAGACATAGTTTTATAGAAATAATAGATCTGAAAGAATGTTTTTGTTTTATGTTATTATTTTATCCTTTTGTCCTAATATATCGTGTATTGTAGGCTACGACTGTAGACATCCAAAAATTGAAACTACCATTATTGATGCAGAATCCATTGCACCATGCAAAACTATTACAGATAACATCAATGTTGTTCAAAAGAAGATACAGTTATTACAGCACGATCCCTTATTACCTATTGACGTCTTACAGTGTCACATATCCGTGGATCTTACTATTACCAGATGTGACATGTTTCCACACCAAGTTCATATAAGGAATCCGAGACATAGTTTTATAGAATTAATGGATCTGAAAAACTGTTTTTATTTAATGATATTATTTTATCCTGATTTCCTAATATATCGTGTATTATAGGCTACGACTGTAGACATCCAAAAATTGAAACAACCGTTATTGATGCAGTATCCATTGCACCATGCGAAACTATTACAGATAACATCAATGTAGTTCAAAAGAAGATACAGTTATTACAGCACGATCCCTTATTACCTATTGACGTCTTACAGTGTCACATATCCGTGGATCTTACTATTACCAGATGTGACATGTTTCCACACCAAGTTCATATAAGGAATCCGAGACATAGTTTTATAGAATTAATGGATCTGAAAAACTGTTTTTATTTAATGATATTATTTTATCCTGATTTCCTAATACATCGTGTATTATAGGCTAAGACTGTAGACATCCAAAAATTGAATCAACTGTTATTGATGCAGTATCCGTTTCACCATGCTAAACTATTACAGATAACATCAATTTAGTTTAAAAGAAGATACAGTTATTACAGCGCGATCCCTCATTACCTATTGACGTCTTACAGTTTCACATATTCGTGGATCTTACTATTACCAGATGTGGCATGTGGTCACTCCAAGTTCATGTAAGGAATCCGAGACATAGTTTTATAGAAATAATAGATCTGAAAGAATGTTTTTGTTCTATGTTATTATTTTATCCTTGTTGGTGCGAGAGTGACATACGCACATTCTCTTGGCTCTGACGCGAACTGTCATTTGTCTTGGTTAACAGTGGCTTTTTCAATCACGAGAAGATAAATACTACTGTTATTGCAGTTCCACATGGTGGAGCAGGTTGCCTAATTCCGAAAATTGAGTACTGCTCTGTAATTGTGTAATTCAATCCCGATCCACTTCGCATTTACGTCACTAAGCCCCATTACTGTAAATTCAATAACGTGGTCGCCTCCTTTATAAGGAGCGGCGTTTGCGCAGAGTTTGGTGACTGTATGTGCTACTTTCATCAAGTCAGAAGATCCATACCCTTCAGCCTGATCAAGACATGCAAAACAGAGTCTGAGACGCTATTTGGTTCGCTATCCATTTCAGATGGCCAGCAGTTCAAAGACCGAAAAAACAAGAATGTGATATCCAAGCCGACTGCTGCTGCTTCAAAAAACGAAGTGACAGTGTAGTTTCAAAAGATACTTATTTGAAAAAAAAGAGCCTGATTTCGTCCCAAAGTTATTTAGGGAGCCTGAAGTTATTATAAGAAATAATAATAATAGTACCAACAACGAAACACCCTATGAGGGGATGTTCAAACACCACCGCAGATCTACCAATGGTAACTCATTACCCACTAGGCAGGTCCCATCATCCAAAGTTCTGATGAAAAAGCATGATCGCTCTATAAGTATGAACCAATGGTGGAGGAAGTACAACTTTTAGATGGTAATCCAAAATAATACACCAGGGTTCAGCTGGATGACGGACGGGAGATGATGGTGTCTCTGTAACATCTTGCACCATGTGACGACGTCCTTTTGGATCATCTGAATAAACCTAATCTCTATAAAATTCAGGAGAGAAGTTTTAATCAAGAAGCTGGACTCGAAAACAGTGCATCTTCAAATCCAAGACAAGCTCTTCAGCCACCAGAACATGGTTCTCCTCCTCTAGCAGAAAATGTCCCTCCCACGCCAGCTCACAATGACCTAGACCTTCATCTCCGACATTCAACGAGAGAGCATAGGATGCCCTCACGTTTCAAGGACTATGTACTTAATTCTTGAAGGGTGGAAAGGATGGAAACGATTTTTTTTTTTATCCGATCGACATATGTTAATTGACTGGTGATAGAGGGGAAAATGTACCCCCGGCCCCCGACTCAGCGAACGGCTCTATCAGGAGAATCTGATAATTTTGCGTGTCTTGACCCTCCTGATGAGGGTCCAGATGGGAATTTGCCTTGGTTGAGAGAAAAATGAAGAAACAAGATATTTTTGTGCACCCCACTGAATATGACGCAATATTGAGGGTAGTTGGTACTCTACATTCAATGTATGTATGATGCATACATGGATGGAGTCAAGAAACCAATATTGAAGACGGAAGATAAGGGATTGAAAATCACCTCTTGTAAATTTGTTCATATGCACGATCTTGTAGTAGATCGTAGTCCTCAAAAATCGCATCAGGTTAGCCAGCTTGGCCTAAGTGATCAGTGTTCTCAACAAGATTGAGATGCAAATGATTCTAATTGCGGATTAGAACGATTGTGTTCGTTTTCAGAGCCCCAATCCAAAACCAATCATGAATTGGAGTGATATCAGTCAGCAGATCCCAAATGTGGTTTGGGACAACCACGATCTCAGGGTCCTAATTAATAAAACGACTGATACTCTTACATATAAGATATGGAAGCTGGTAGCCTAGTACACCACCCCTTAGTGGAGGAGTTGTTCAGTGGCTCCCTCCCTACTAAGCAAATCGATGAACAGTTGGATGAAATATTCGATTTGGGTGACAGTTTTGAGGTCGCCCAGGATGATTGTCACTTGTATTCCATCAACAAGTGGCATTCAGCAACACAATTGCCGCCAGTTGTTGATTCTAGCTGTGAAGAAGAGGGTTTTTCAGAAAATGAGGAAGATCTGGATGCAGATGACAACGGTAATGGTAATTTTTGCTGGGTTCGTTCAGAACCAAACAGTGTTTTTCACGATTTTGCGAATAATGATACTGGGATTTTGACCCATGTTATCAAGGATCAATCAACAAGACTCGCATACTTCAGGTTGTTTTTTACCGATGATAGTGTTAGCACCATCGTGACAGAAACAAATGAATACTTTACTTATTTGAGTGAAAAAAGACTCCTCAAAGAAGCATTCCGCAGACGGTGGAGAGATTTGACTTCTGACGAATTTTTTTTCTTTTTTGGCACTCTCTTTATTGATGCCATGTACGCAGAAGCTACGTATTCAAGAATTTTGGACTACAGACTCCTTGATACTTACTCCGATGTTTGGTAAAGTTATGACCAGAGATAGGTATTTGAGTATCCTTAGAATTCTACATTTCAATGACATTCAACTAGTGCCGGGTAATGACCCACTTTTCAAAGTACGATCAATTTATCCTCCGAGATATTTTACCTCCGAGATCGATTCAGAGCTGTTTTTGGCCCTTCCCAAAAAGTGTATATTGACGAATGTCTGTTACTGTATAAACTTATTTAAATTAATTCCTTTTGTATTGCTATACACTTTATATTTATTGTCGAAACCCATGAAGTAAAACACGAGTCACCAAAATTGGCAACAGAAAGTTATAAGCCCAATGGATCAGACTATAAAGCCCTCGATAGAAGAAAGCTAAGGCAAATACCACTTAGCTTGAAGCCTAAGCTAATAGATCCAAGATTCAATCCATAAAAGTTTTTGGAAAAAGGTTAATGAAACCAACATGTCTGCATCTAAATCTGGCTTCATTTCTTCTTCGAAGCTTAATTTTTCCATACCCTAGTAGAGTAGGGTCAAACCAAGTACAGTAGACACAAAAACCTGTAGCAAAGTTCAGTAGAAACAGGTTAATGCAACAGGTTGTTGTGTCTATTGTAGATAGCTTACTTGGTTTGACCGAACAAGAACTGGGAATCACAAGAATGTTGCCCTTATCAGCTCGCTGGGCTCATCAAACAAATCGAAATGAGAAACAAATCTCTTGATACCCAACATCTCAAGTCACCCTTCTTGCATGGTTCTCATGAAGCCATTGAAATGGGGGTATTGGAGCCACCAACCACCATGGCCTTGGTTTGCGGCCATTGGTTTTTTGCAATTACATTCGTAATAACTATTCCCAAAGCACAGGTATCGGAAAATCAATTCGTCTTTTCTATTTTCTAGGTTACAAACCCTTGGGGGAACTCTTGACTGATTTTAAATAACAATTTTTATAGGGGGGAGCCCCATTCGGACCATGTATATTGATTCGGACCACCTGCCTGGAGCTCACGGTAACTGGTATAATGTAACAGTGACAAATGGTACGTGTTCCAGGTTGGCGACCGGATGTGGCCCTGCTGGGTAGGATGGGGGCCCCTCTTTGTCCCGCAACGGGTGGCTGTTGCCAGACTCGAACCCAGGCCTCTTTCGGGTGGCTCTGGGGTTTGGTAGCAGTCACATCGAAGTGGCTATAATCAATATCCGGAAGGGGGGGCTCTGGGTCGGTTCGGTCGGGGACGGGTCTCCGTATGGGGCCGGTAGTCACACATACATAACAACATACACAACACACAAACACAAGTAGTTGAGTAGGAGGGTAAATCAAATAAATTCAACATGAGCACCACAAACAAAAGTAACAAGTCTAACGTGTTAGGTGCGACTGGGGTGACCAACGCCCCAAAAACAGATAGTAAAGCGGAGAGTGGGAGTGTGAGCGAGGAGAAGGTGGTGGAGGATGTGGGGAGTGGAGAATTCTCTACGCCGGTTGGGGGGACGGCTAGGAAGGGGAGGCGGAGGTTGAACTCCTTGGGGTCTCCGGACCTCAAGGTGGTCAACCTTGAGCTTTGGAATAGGGAGGAAGGAAAGATTATACAGGCGCTGAAAGAAATCGAAACCTACGCCACGACCAACTTTTCGAAGGAGAAGCATGGGGGCTATTTTGAGAAGCGGTTGACAATGATTAAGGAGAGCGTGGGGGTGGCGAAGGCTGAATTCGAGCGCTCAGCAAGACTTGCGGGGAGAGTGAGAGGAAATCAGGAAAGGAGTGGAAAATGTGAAGAAGAGCGTGGGGTCGGGGACGGATAGGTTGCAGAAGCAGGTGGAAGGAATGGGTAAGAAGCTTGAGGAGAAGGTAGGGGAGACTGTCGGAAAGGAGAGAGATGAGGAGATGAATGCCAAAGTATTGGAAGAAGTGGTGGTGAAAGCGATAGGTAGGGCCGGCACGGAGAGGAGTGAATCTGCAAGAGATCAGGGGACGCCAGGGGGGACTTGGTCGGAGGTTGTTAGGAGAGGTAGGGGGGCCAGGATCGCGGTTAAGCCAGGGGAAGGAGATGCGGGAGGTAGGCGTGTGGTAAGAGAGAAATTAGCGACAATGTTAGGGGACAAGGAAGCGGATATTAGGGTCAGAGGGGTATGGAGGGAGGGTGCGGGAATGATGATAGAGACGCATGACAAGGAGGAAGCGGAGAAATTTATTAAGAAAGCGGCTGAGGCGGGACTGAGGGTGGAGTTGCCGAAGGGATTGAGTCCGTGTATAATACTTAGGGGGGTTGACAACAATTTTACGAGAGAAGAGTTAGGGGGAGCAATTTGGATTAAGAACGGGAGGGAAATAGGGATGAGTAGGGAGGATTTTGTTGGGGGCTTTACGCAAATTAGGACTTCAGGTAAAACTAGATATGGGAGAGGTAACTGGGTTATAAGGGTAAATGGGAAGGTGTTCAGGAAGATGGTAGAGATGGAGGAGATATATTTAGGCATGGGTAGGGTTAGCTGTGGGGAATATATAGATGTAGTAAGATGTTGGAGGTGCAACAGGTATGGGCATATAGGAGCTAGGTGCCAGGGGCAGTTACAATGTGGGAGATGCGGGGGAGTGGGGCATACATCGATGAACTGTTCAGGGAAGGAGATTAAATGCTCTAATTGCCATAGGGAGGGCAGAAGGAGCGATCACGTAGTGATCAGCTCCGACTGCCCCCTGTACCAGGCAGAAATTAGGAGGGTAAGAGGAAAGATCACCTATGAGTAGCTTTAAGATCATGCAGTGCAACGCGGATGGGAGGGAGGCGGTTTCGGCAGAATTAAGGAACAAGGCGGTGCGGGAGGGTATAGGTGTCCTCCTTATGCAGGAACCTTACCTGCATAAGGGTGGGTTGGTAGGGATGGGATTGCAGAGTAGAGTGGTGCTGGCTGATGGCTCGAGGCCCTGGGCGGCAGTGGTAGTTTTTGATCCGGGTTTGACGGTGGCAAAGGTGGGTCCCTTGTGCGATGAGTATTGTGTTTGTGTTGAGATTGGCGGGTTTGGGAGAGAGAGTGTGTATGTGGTTAGTATGTATTGTAAGGCGGGCGTAAATTATAATTTATATTTAGAAAAACTTAGGCTAATTAAAAGATATTTAAATGGGAAGGGGTTAGTAATAGGTATGGACGCAAATGCAAAGAATATAAGATGGGGTAGTCTATTTACTGATGAACAAGGAGAGAGATTGGGGTTGATGGTGGATGAGATGGGATTCGAGGTTTTGAATGATGGGGAGCAGGGGCCCACCTTTGTGTCTCCCAGAGGCCAGTCATTTATTGACATTACCTTGGCTGCTGGGGGTGCAAAGGGATTGGTTAGGGATTGGAGGATTCGGAAGGACTGGTCGACCAGCTGGCACTTCGTTTTAACTTTTGAGGTGGGGATGAGGGAGTATCGTGGGGCAGCTCAGGTGGAGGAGGAACTAAAAAGATTCAATGTGAAGAAGGCAGACTGGGATGTTTTTAGGGAGGTGTTAGAAGTTAGGTTAGGAAGGATTGGGGAGGCTATTTTAAGGAACAGAGGGGATGCAATTACTAGGGTTAGGGAGTTAGAAGAATGTATTTTGGCTGCCGCTCGGGCCTCGATGCCGCTGGTCCGGCCCCACCCGAGAGATGTTCCCTGGTGGTGCCCCGAGCTGGAGAGTAAGAAGAGAGAAGTACTTAGGCTGAGAAGAGCGTTTCAGAGGGAAAGGGAGTCGGAAAGTAGAGAGTGGAAAAAGGGTGAGTATAAGAGGGTTAGGGTAGAATATAAGAAAATGATTAAAGATAGGAAGAAGAAAAGTTGGGAGGAGTATGTTACCAGGGAGATGAAGGATAATGAATGGGGAATAGTGTATAAGATTTGCAGGGAAAAGATCAAGCCTAAAGATGTTATAGGGTGTATTGGGGAGGGGTCTATTAGCTTAGAAGATTCGGCTGGGGTTTTATTGAGGGAACTTTTGATCGATGACGATGTGACTGAAGAGGGCGATTGGCATAGGGAAATTAGGGCACAAAATAGTTTATATAGAAATGATAGAAGAACGTATATTAGAGAGGAGCATGTAAGGGAAGCGGTGTGGGCTGTCAAACTGTCGAAGGCGCCGGGGTATGATAGGATAGTGGGTGAATTCATTAGGGAAGGGTGGGAATTGTTGAAGAATTTTTTAGTCGAGTTATTCAGAGGTTGCATTAGGTTTGGGGTTTTTCCCAGGAGGTGGCGGAGGGGTGTGGTCGTTGCCCTGCTCAAGGGTGAGGATAAAGATCCTTCCTTGAGTAGGTCTTATAGGCCTCTTGCCCTCCTCCCGGTACTGGGAAAAATGTTTGAAAAGGTTTTAGTCGGGAGGATGGATGATGTGTTTTATGCAAAAATTAGTGATAGGCAGTATGGGTTCATGAGGGGTAGAAATACTGAAGACGCGATGTGTAGGATAAGGGGTTTTATTCAAGAGGCTAGTTCAAAGTATGTAATGGGGATTTTCTTAGACATGGAGGGCGCCTTCGACAGGGCCTGGTGGCCCCATGTCCTGGGCTGCCTAAGGGAAAGGGAGATTACGGGGGATTTGTGGAGAGTGTTTAATGATTATTTGTATAATAGGACGGCGGAGATGAATATAGGAGGGAAGAGGGTATGGAAGAAGTGCGATAGGGGGTGTCCTCAGGGATCCGTTCTTGGGCCGCAGTTATGGAAACTAATTATGGACGGGTTAATTGAAAGTGTGTTAAAGATGAATGAGGAGGGCTCAGATAGTTGGGTGGATATTGTTGCTTTTGCAGATGATGGGGTTATTTTAGTTAAAGGGAATTCGAGGGTGCAGTTAGAGGAAAGGGGAACAAGGGTAATGAGAGAGGTGAAGTTATATTAGTTAGGTTTAGGTAGGACGGTATGGTGTAGTAGGAGCAAAATGAAATTATCAAGTACTAAGACCTTAGGAATGATGTTGAAGGGGAAATTCGATGCGGAAAGGCGGCCCAGGGTGTGGGTGGATGGCCAGGTCCTCAATTTTGTAGGTTACACAAGGTATTTGGGGGTGATTTGGGAGGAGGAATGGAAGTTAGGCAGAAGGCACGTAGACCACGTAGTGGAAAAGGGTAGAAAGGCTGTTGAGAGATTAGTAAGAATGGCAACGAGGGAGTGGGGCATTAGAAGGAAGGAGCTGATGAGAATTTACCATGGGGTGTATGTTCCTATTGTGGCCTACGGTGCCGGGGCTTGGGGGGACCTGTTGACAGCCCACACCAGGAGGTGGTTAGCGAGTGGACAGAGAAGGGTGCTGGTGTCGATGGTTAGGGCGTATCGGACCATTTCAACTGATGCGGTGTGCGTGGTGGCTGGTGCCTGCCCAATTGACATCGAAATCGGTAGATGTTGGGCTAGGTACTGGCTGAGAGTGAACGATAATGTTGAATGGCTGGGTAAGAGGATAGTAGGATGCAAAAGAAAGGGGATGTTAGGGAAAATGTTATTGTGGCAGAGGAGATGGGATGAGAGTATGAAAGGCAGGTGGACGTACGAATGGATACCTTGTGTGAAAGAGAGAGTGGAAGCGGAATGGATGGTCTTCGACTCCCACATGACTCAGATGATATCTGGTCATGGGGACTTCGAGGACAAGTTGCATGGTTTTGGATTGAGAGAGAGCAATTTGTGTGAGTGTGGACAGGCTGGTACTGTCCATCACTTTGTGTTTGACTGTGAGCTGTTTGTGGAGGAAAGGAGCTGGGCAGAAAGGAGGATGAATGAGATAGGTATGGAATGGGACAAGACGGTGGTGAGAAAGGAAGAAAGTTATGAGGTATGGAAGAAGTATGCATGGGATGTTTTGGGTAGGAAGGAGGAGTGGTCCGTGCGTCCGGCCATCGGGGCCAGTAGGGTAGAATAGGGTTAGAATTAGCATTATAGGATTAGGTAAGACGGGAGGCTGACGAATATCAAGTAGCCAGCCTCCCAAACAACTGTGATAGTAGGTTAGGAAGTCATATTAGTTAGGTTTAGGTAGGACGGGAGGCTGACGAATATTGAGTAGCCAGCCTCCCAAACAACTGTGATAGTAGGTTAGGTAGATATTTTAGTTAGGTTTAGGTAGGACGGGAGGCTGACGAATATCAAGTAGCCAGCCTCCCAAGCAACTGTGATATTAGGTAGGTAGTATGTTAGGTAGGAATGAGTGAATGTAATTTAAGGTATGATTGTAAATTATTTTGAATGACTGGGTTAGGTTAGGTAGAACGAGGGGTGGGCCCCTGAGTTCAGACCTCTAGACTCAGGTGGCGGTAAAACAACCGGGACCGTATCCATCATGGGACAGTGAAAGGGTGGCAAGTCCAATCCACACGATCACTGGCTCATGAGAAGCGGTAGGCCCTCCCATTGGGAGGGTCGAGCCTGCGACCATTCTAGGCTTAGGGGGCTTGAGACGGGGGGGTTACTGGGCTTCTGCTCGGTGCCCTGCAGGCTCAAGTCACCATAATGGTACCACGGGCGGAGGGAGCCCCAGGCCACAGAAGCATCGCCTTTGGCAAAGCTTCACCGGCCTGCCCTCCGATAGAGGTTGGATTCGTGGTGGCAGTGAACTCGCTAGAAGGTAGGCAGCAGTCCCCCTCCCCCCCATCTTTTGTGTTGATGGGGCCCTCTGGCAGTAGACGAAAGTCAGTTAACCAGAGGGTCTCCATTAATTCAACATAATAAATTTCACATGTTCTTGATTCGGACCACTGTTTGCCAATGCTGTGAGCCTGTTTTTTTTTTTTTTTTTTTTTTTCTCGAGCTGAAAATGTTAGACTTTTTTCTTTTTCTGCACACACCAATGGAGAACGGGAAGAAGAAGAATGGGACAACCAGCAGGAGGAGGAGATACTCAAAGGAACAAATGATAGGAGCAATCAAGATGGTGAGGGAGAAGAAAATGAGTTACCAGAAAGCAGCAAAATTATTTCAGGTACCAAAAACTACTCTAATAAATTCGACTCTCTGATCCTAAACATGGGGAGCCAGAAGTGGCGGTGTTGACCAAAATAGGGGGTCCAACAGTACTCACTACTCACTTAGAAGAGGAACTTATAAATTATTGCTTAGAAATGGAGAAATCATTTTTTGGTCTCACCCGGACAGACTTAAGAAGGATGGCCTACCAGCTAGATGAACGCAATGGTTCATCTCATCCATTTGCTAACGAAAATGCAGGGAGAAAGTGGATGTGCAAGTTCATGAAACAGCACGAGAAAAAACTTTCATTTTGTAAGCCTACTGGCACATCGTGTGCGCGAGCGGTTAGGTTTACAAGGAAAAATTTGAACTCTTCAACATTTATGAACCGTTCCTTGAAAAACATAACTACCCCCCAGACAGAATTTATAATGTCGACGAAAGTGGGCTAACTGTCGTTCAGTAAAAAATTCCACAAATTATTAGCCTTAGAGGGAAAAAACAGATAGGGGATCTCACAGCAGCAGAAAGGGGGTCCTTAATCACCATTGTGGTTTTGCATGAGTGCTGCAGGACCCCCCATATTCCCCAGGAAAAACAGAAGCGCTGTTTTAGAAAAAGGAGCCCCAGTTGGAACAATCTTTAGAACCCATAAGTCAGGCTGGATTCAAATGGAATTTTTCACAGACTGGTTCAATCATTTCATTAATTACACAAAGCCTTCAGAATCCTCACCAGTTCTTCTTGTCCTCGATGGCCAATAAACCCATACCAGGAACGTGGATATTGTGGATTTAGCCCGTCAACATTTCGTGACAATAACTTCCTTTTGCCACCCCACTGCACTCATAAAATGCAGCCTTTAGATAAGACCTTTCTAGGGCCACTTAAAACCTACAATAGTGAAGCCATTTATAGACACTCACGTCAGGAAAACAGGCCGGTAGATAATCATATCATGACCCTCTTTTGCGATGCCTATATACAGTGCCAAATGGCACAAATTGCCATAAATGGTTTCAAAGCCACTGGCCTCTATCCAATAGATAGAAATAAATTCAAGGAGGACGAATTTATTGACGAGGCTTATATACAGGTGGATCCTCTTTACGACAACATTGAGGATGAATTGGAGTTGGAAAATAATTATGCAGATCCCAGTGACGTTCCCATATCAGAGAGTGTTGAGGAAGCTATCCTCCACTCAGTACTCTCCACACCAAACGATAACCCTACGACATCACTTTTTCAACCTACTTCACCAGCTTCTCTACCATCTACTTCGTTCGAGAGAACACCTAGTCAAACAATGCGTCGCGTGGTCCAAATAGAGTAAAAAATTTTTGGAATGCGGAAATGACACATTTTTAAAAACCTTGAAAATATATATAGAAAAACACACACACACACATGGTAATGGCAGAATGTGAGGATGCTATAACCATCTTTCAGTTTGCTTCCAGGAAGAATAGAACATTCAGAGGCACCAAACAAGAACAGTCGAAGAATGATAGGTCCTTCGCAGCTGCAGCAATGGAAATACTGGGGAAGGCAGACCCTGCATTGACTCTTAGCTGCCCACAAACAGAGACCAGTTGCAGCAAATATATAATTGACGCTTTGACTTCTGCACTTCACTCTTCAGACAGGGGATTCACAGCTGAAGACGCATACAGGATTCAGGCATCTATAGCTAGGTTAGAGGGTAGAGAACAAGAGTTTGACGCAGACGACTTCAAGATAATGGATGACAGTGACTATAACTGGATAGTTTATGCATGTTTCAAGCCATTTATACCTCATCCATAATGGATAGAATTTTAGATATGGGCCAGAAACAAAATGGTGGTCCAAATAGGACCCTTTCTCAAATGTTTAAATTTTTTTTAATTTTTAAATTTAAAAATGGTTTACAGGAAAAAGGGGAAACTTTTTTTTTTTTTTTTTTTTTTTTTTTTAGTTTGGCACTCCTGTTGATTTGTCTTGGGCAGTAGTTTACGACTATTCAATATCCACGTTGAAAAGAGAGACATTAGTGCTTTTAGAGCACTTTTTAAAAACAAGGCACACGGGAAAAATGGGGATAATCAGAAACTACAACGGAAGAAGGGGGACGTTCGAATGGTAGCGTTGGTATCCCTGTGTCTTATCTCGTTATCATCTTTGTGTTTTTGCAAGTGTTATCCAATGGTGTCACGCTTGCCTAATACCTATTCCTGTTTTATATAATTATTTGCTTTTCAGTTATTTTATTGTTATTTGCTGAAACAGTGCATCGAACATTGAGTACCAAATACCTACAGAGAACAAAAATCCCTGAGAGCTAAAAACACAATAGCATGAGCAATTAAAGATAATAAAAATGTCTTCAAGAAATACAAGTTGATTAATGAAATGAAATGCGTTTCATGGAGAATTTTTCGCTCTGCCTTTGTTAACCGTTCAAACAATGCTGTTTTCAGAAATAAGGCGAATCTTCTGAAAAAGAAAGTCGAACATGACGTAATAGCTTTTTTCGAAGAAGATGAAGTTAGCATACAATACCCAGGGAAAAAGGACTTCGGGGTGAAGAGGAAAATCAAGAAGCAGAAGAGGTACCTCATAGGCACATTGAAAGCTCTCTACATAAAGTTTTCTGAGTGAGTGAAAGACTACACTCTGGGTTACTCAACGTTCTGTAAGCTCAAACCTTTTCAGGAGGTTCCCAGAAAAGTAACGAAACGAGACACTTGCACTTATAAGGTACACGAAAACATGGATATTCTACTCTCCGCTCTTCATAAACCAAATATTTTGGACGCTGCAAATACCAAAGATGTCTTGACTGCCCTTTGCTGTGACACCAAGTATTTCCTCCTTCAGAGGAACTGCACAGCTTGTGAAGACCAGGTTGTCCCGTAGAAGCAGTTTGAGGCAGGCAAACTCATTTACCATCAGTGGAAAACTGTGCAAGACACATACCTCACAAAAAAGAGAACAGAAAAGACCGTGAAACATACGAGTCTTACAAATATACACGATTACGAAACATACGATATGAGCCACGAAGCTATCATGATCCATCAGGCAAAATCACTGAAGTATCTGAAGCTGAAGCTTGGTGAAGGTGAGGCACTTATACACTGCGACTTCAGTGAAAATTTTGCTGCAAAGTACAGTAGTGAAATCTAGTGTTTCCATTTCGGAGGGAGTAGAAAACAATTCACTCTTCACACAGCTCAAGTCTACTACTGCATGAATGCAAACCATGGTATTCCATCGCAGTCCTTTTGTTCATTGTCAGAAATCAATGATCATGGGCCAGCTGCAGTTTGGGCTCATTTGAAGCCAATAATAGATTTTCTTAAAACTAAGGTTTCTAATCTGAAAACCCTTCACTTTCAAAGTGATTGCCCTTCCACTCAGTATAGAAACAAAACGCTCTTTTTCCTGTTGTCAACAATGTTAGTGACCCACATTCCATCCTTAATTTCAGATACGTGGAACTACACCGCACCAGGCCATGGCAAGGGAGCTGCCATCAGCTGGAATCGGGGGATGTTTGAAAAGAACAGCAGACAAGGTGGTGGCAGGTGGACAGGACGTTAACGACTTCCAAGCTTTTGTCAATGCACTTCGAACCAACACTAGAAACGTGATCTTAGCCATTGTTAATCAGGAAGACATAGATCGAATTTCTGTAGTCATTCCGAAAAGTCTTACAGCCTTCAAAGGAACAATGAAATTCCAGCAAGTCGTCTTTCAAGCTTCATCTCCTGGGTTGTTGACAATTAAATCGCTGAGTTGTGTCCACTGTATAACGTGTGAGAACCCAGATAACACTACAATACTTCTGGAAGGATTTTGGACCCTGTTACGAAAATACCCACAAAAATAAACCTAAGGCTACCCTTTGACCCCAGTTGTTGTTTACCTCTCGTGTTGAACCCTTCAGCTGCAGGAAACGTTCGTTAGTTCGATTCAAGAAGTCAACGAGTGACCATATAATACAGTTTTAGTTGAACCTCTCACATCAATGGATGAGCTCACTGACATAGTCGTGAATAGGTAAGTATTTTTATTTAGTCTAAATAGTGGCACCTATTCTTTTGTGTGGCTTATCATTATTAGATGTTACTTGTTTATTATTGATTCAGTAACCGAAACATAGAACAGTTTTCATTCCTCAAGATGCAAGTAAAGTTCCATATCCTTCCAGAAGGATTGTAGTGTAATAAGGTATAATTTTATCCAACTAGTCGAAGGCTCACTCTCTTTGAGCTCGTCGATATCTTAGAGGCCGAAGATGATGATATATCTCAAGAAGGATTGGATGTGACCCTGTTGCCCCCTACAAATGCTGTTGATGATGTAACAGATGAAGATTCAGGACCTGAGGACAACCCGACGATTGATAATGCCCCGAAAAGTCAGTTACACTCGGAGGTAGTAGTGCGTTTACCTGATCACAACTTGCGTTCTCGACTGACGACGGATCAAAGTATGAGTACTAGTGACATTGCTCCTCAGACCGATACAAACCAAAATAATGTAGCAAAACGTGGCAAAAGCTCCTCTCCTCACAAAGCACAGGCCAAACGAAAAATCGTTAGGAGAGCACAAGCAGCTCGAGTACATGACTGGTCACGAGTTGAACTACCCCGTCCGAGTAAAGTATTTCCACTGCTTGACTTTTGCATGCCAGAACGGGGTAAGTCACCACTTGAGTATTTTCACTTGTTTATAGATGACGAGGTGTTGGATTTGTGAACTTCTCCAATTTATATGCCACTAAGCACAATTTCGCCGGAAACATTACGAAAAATGAAATGCTAGTATTCATTGCAGTCTTACTACTGAGTGGGTACAATGCTGCCTCAAGAAAAGTAATGTACTGGGAGAAAAGCCGTGATTCGCACAACGATCTAATATCGAGAGCCATTTCAAGAGATAGATTTCAGTTCATTATGTCAAACTTGCACGTGTGTGATAATGAAAATTTGAAGGTATCTGATCGTTTTGGAAAAATAAGGCCACTTTTGGATTTGTCGAACTCCAGATTTCTTGACTTTCTTCCTCATGAGGAATTCCACTCTGTTGATGAATCCATGGTTCCATATTACGGAGGTCATGGCACAAAGCAATTCATCAGGGGCAAACCGATAAGGTTTGGATTCAAATTTTGGTGTGGAGGAACGAGTAGAGGCTACTTGACTTGGTTGGAACCCTATCAAGGAGCCAATACTTGTTCAGAAAAATATGCAGAATATGGGCTCGAATACTCTGTAGTTATGACATATATTGATGTACTTCCAAGAATATTCCATACAAGTTGTTTTTCGACAACCTGTTTACATCCATTGATCTTCTCTCAGATTTAAAAACGCGTAATATCCAGGCTTCATGAACTATCCGAGCAAATCGATTAGGGAAAAATTGTCCGCTAACCGATGCATCACTAATGAAAAAAATGGAAAGAGGAAAATGGGAATGCGTCACTGATATGACCAGTAATGTTTCAATTATTCGATGGAATGATAATAACATTGTGTCAATGGCCACAAATTTTGATCGAGTGCATCCTCTCAAAAATGCAAACAGATATTCAAGTGAGAAAAAGAAAAAAGTTGTTATCCCACAACCAACTGCAATAAACACGTACAATGTAAAAACGGGTGGGATAGACAGAGCAGATCAAAATATTTCTCTCTACAGAGTCAGCATACGTGGCAAAAAATGGTATTTTCCATTGATTGCACATCTCATTGATGTATGTGAAAACAATGCTTGGCAGATACACCAGCGCCACGAATCACCCATTGACCATTTGATGTTTCGCCCTTGCCATTTTGGAATCAAATCAACGCATTGTCCCTCAAAAAGGGAGACAGCAAAAAAAAGGAAGTTGAAACACGATTTGACAGAACGGATCACTTGGTGTGCAGCCTTCCAACACTTCCATCTGGGAAAAAGCAGCAACTGGTGTGCAGGTTGTGTAATAAAAAAGCGACAACAAAATGTGTGAAATGTGATGCCACTTTACATGTTGACTGCTTTATCAACTTTCATACAAAGAATTAGATGGCATCAGTAAAAAACTCTACTCTTTTATTATTATGACCATATCCATTAATATGGTTCTTCATTATTAATAGTTATTAATTCATTTATAGTTGTGAAATTTCGAAAAATAAAACCATAATTTGAAAATAGAAGAAATTGAAAAATGAAGCCTCATACCCCTGCAATCCTTCCAGAAGGATGTTCAATTTTGGCGAACATGAGTGTGCAAATTAATTTTTTTGATCAAATTCCAGTTATTCAGATTATATAGCACCATGTTATAACCAAATTTTCAAAAAAAATCGAAAAAAAAATTCAGGATTATCATTCCACAGCTACTGATGACCAAGTATTGGGGGTGATGAGAGAAGAACCACTTATAGAGTCTCTTGAATTTATTTGTGGCTCTTCTGCACTGCCGGATCCAGAGAATGACAGACCGCTGTGCAACTTCTATCGATGATGAATCACCAGGAGCTCAACTGGCTTCTTCATGTTCAGGGAATGATCAATCACCAGTACGGAGCAAGCCTCTAACTCGCCAAGTCCTGATGTCGGAAGATTTATCATTGCTGTGTTGGATGGCTCCAGCAGAGGAAGGAATTACAAAAATTCTGTGTACTACATTGACAAATCTATAGGCGACCATCTTCAAGTACTTTGTCTCGACCCCTTCAATAATTCTCACAGACAGTTCGTTCTGAATGTCAGTCAGAGTCGACTATTGAAACGGTCTGATGTTTTGTTACTATTACCAACCCCAACAATTAAAATTGTTGCTAACAAAGTTATAAGGGAGTTTCCGTTTGATTTGAATAAGATATCCAACAAGTAATTAGGGTAAGGATCTCATATTATTTCGTTGATTTGCTATGTTCAAAGTTCGTTATGCGTTACCACTGACGAAAATCTCGTAAGACATTTCCACTAGTCTTTCTCGTTTCAGATTTAAGAATGGAAGTTACTCAGATTTTGGATATATACTTAATAACTTATTCAAATTTGTTCTAAAATTTTGTGCAATTTTTCTCTGTATTTTAAAAATAATTATTCAATGCACGTTTACCTCATTCTTTCAAGAAAAATCAATGAGGTATCAGATTCCTTGTATTCCTTAACAATATGTTACCTCACCTTGGTGTCACAAGGCTTGATGAGTATTATATTATTAATTGTTGGCGCATGTTTAAATAACCTGTTTTATCAATACAAATATGTTCGTTTTCCAAAATGGTTGTGAATAAAAAATACGCTGTACCAGTATACCTAAAATATTTACTTGATACACTATAAGACTTATTAAAAGTGTGATGAATAAAGATATATTATAACGACTTGTTTTTAGCAATGTTTTTGAATAATATACTGTAGGCACCTGTACGCCTAAGACTTGTTCACACGAAGGGACTTACTATTAAATCGAGACTAATTTTTTTTAAACAATAAATTATTTGTCTACTTAATAAACGTTTATTACACTGTTGAATTGTTCATTTCTTAGCTCTCCTCTGTCCCTCACGCGCTATCTCAGTCTCTCACTTCACAGTTTTCTCTTCTCAGTCCCTCACTTGATCACAGTCCCTCATTTTTACAATTTTGCATAAATTCAAATTTCTCAAATACTATAAACATCTATGATGATCTTTTTGGAGACCTCCGACAATCTTACATGTGCATGTGGAATGAAACCACTGCAGGTCGTGGAGGAAACGAGATAGCTTCTTGTCTTTTACACATTCTGAACGATCCAGCAATAGTTCAGAAAAATAAATTTTACATGTGGACGGACAACTGCACCGGTCAACAAAAGAACCAAATGGTTCTCTTGGTTTACATTTTTATGGTTGCCATAGGGGCCTACAAAACGATTGAACACAAGTTTCTGGTATCTGGTCACAGCTTTTTACCCTGCGACCGTGATTTTGCCTTAATTGAAAAGAGGAAGAGAGTAGTGAAGGCTATTGTACCCTCCGACCTTCATTATGTTGTGAGTTCCTCAAATACCGTAAACCCATTCAAAGTTATTGATATGGACCATAAACCTTTTTATGATTTCGCTGCTGTATCCAAGAACCTACTTGACACATCGAAAGTCAAGATAAAAGATGTGGTAGGAATAAGAATCACCAGGAAGTCCATCGATGAGGGTTGTGTTCTTACCAAAATGAAATTTTCAGATGTATGGAAGAAGGTGAAGGTTTTCAAGAAACGCATTGGTATCCAAGACATTCGCAGACTCACATTGAGCGTTATGGAGAAGAAAGATAGTCTTTCCCAAGAGAAGAAGAATGACCTCATGTCTATGGTGGACTATCTAACGGACGAAGCCCATAAAAATTTCTACAGAGATCTGTGTTTATAATCCACAGAGCAATCTAATTTTAGCTCGGATACTTTCTCTTTCTTTCAGGGTTCTTTTATGACACTTACTTTTTTATAACATCATGCCAGCCTGCATTTCAACATTTTGTCAGCTTGTGTTTTTTTATGACTTTATGTCAGCATATAAGCTTCTTTATTCATACGTACATGATGCTTGTCTTGTATGGGTTTTCAAGCCCCACTTCCTATATTTTGTAAATGTATCTAGTTTTATGTTATGATCTCGGATTTTGTTCTTTGATGTTACATTTTTATACAAATGTTTTTTTGTAATGACTGCTTTTAGTGTAGGTACCTACTAAAAGCCAATATGTTCTGATCTCGGATTTTGTTCTTTGTGATGTTACATTGTTATATCAATGTATTTTTGTAATGACTGCTTTTGTGAAGGCACTTTTTAGTGAATGGTGGGTTCTGTGAGGTACTTCATCCCAGTATGTAGATCGGTAGGGCGCTCGTACCAAGTGTGCAGGATGACCTTGTGCAACGTATTTCAAATCACACCTCGTCGAGTGCAAATCGTCGTGGAGAAATTGAAATTCAATAAAAGTTTATCAGATGGGAGAGGTTCGCATGCAAACAGACCTAACCGTGTCAGTGATGATGTCAGACAGTTAATAAAAGATCACATAATTTCTTTCCCCCTGCAGGAAAACCACTACAGCAGGAGGGAAAGTGCTAAACAATGCCTTTCACCCGATCTTTCGGTGAAAAAAATGTGGAAGCCGTTTTGTGCCAAGTACCACATAAGTGTAAATTGAGTTTTTACCGGGATTTTTTCAATTCCAAGTTCAATTTGAGGTTTGATGTACCAGTGACAGATAACCAATACGGATGATGAAGCAGAGTTAAACAGATTAACTCAAGAAAGTACAATACACCATATGAGAGCAGAACTGGCGTACAGTTGTGTTGTCTCTGTATCCTGTCATCAGCCGTGTACTTGCTTGCTAGTGCGATGATTGGTTTGTGGTATGAGAAGTAAGATACGAAACGATGAGTTGACGATGAAAATTTGTCGAGACCACGAAAGAACAGCCCATCGGTACAAGTGTTGTTTATTGCAGACCCGATTGTGGAATCGTTTATCAATTTAAAGTCCCAAAGACAATTCATGAAATTTTCGAAGTTATGTCCGATGTAGGTGTTCAAATCGATATTGAAATCTCCAGCTATGACTGTCGACCGTTTGTGTAAATAGGATCGTAATCAGAAACGAACACCGCCGTACTGTAAGTGACAAAACGTGCAGTAAGGACTCTGTCTGTGAGAGATGCACCAGGACTTATGTAGACACCAACGAGCAAGGCATTGATGCCGTTGAAGAGAATGTCACTAGCATAGATGTCAACTAAATCGCGCGTGCGATCTCTATTCTCGCCTGGCGCAATTCGCGTCTAGCCGAACGCACTTGTCATTGGTCTAAAAAATTGCCACACCACTGGGTGGTTTCTCTGAGCGCTTGGATGGAGCAATCAGTCTGAATCCGTCAACCTTCACTTTGTCCTCATCCACCCACGTTTCTGGCATCACCACATCGCACTTCGATATGACATAATCTGAGGATAGATACTCGCGATGAGCGTTGAGCGATTGGTCGTTGAAGGAACAAAGCTTCAATTCATCATCACCGCAAATAGTGAAACGATCCTTCATCTCGTTGCCAATGATCATGAACCTATGGTTGTCTAGACATTTGAACTCCTTCAACATTTCGATGTTCGGCGTACCATTCCAATGATGGAAGATGCGACCTCGATCAGCATTCGTGATGAACAGTCCATTGAGTGAACGCACTCGCGTCAGCGCCACATACACCAGTTTGGAGTGTAAATAGCGTATAAATTAGTTGTACGAGTCTCTCAGCTGTTCGGGGGCTTATGCACCGTCAGGTAAAATTCCTAAGGAGTCTACATACAATATTACTGCTTGAAAGTGCAGTTGACCTGATTTGGGTGGTTCCTCAATTTTTCAATCATACACAGCAGGCTTATAGAGGCCCCATGCCAAATTTCAGTCTTCTAGGACTATTAGGAGAGTTATGAGATACCACGCTCATTCAGCTGATCTGGATGGGCCCTAAATTTGTCAATCGTACACAGCAGGCCTATGGAGGCACCACACCAAATTTCAGCCTCCCAGGTCAATTATGAGAAAATATTGAGATACGGAGCTCATTCAGCTGATCTGTGTGGGTCCTCACTTTGTCAATCGTTCACAGCAGGCTAACAGAAGAGGCTCCACACCTAATTTCAGTCTCCATGATCTATTGGGGGAGAAATGAGCTCCCCGAGCTCACTCAGCTGATCTGGGTGCTCCCTCTCTAATTCTATTTTACCTGTCCCATACAGGCTCTATTTCAAATTTCAGCTTCATAGATTAAACAGCGTAGAAATTAGCTTACGAGCTCAATCGGCATATGATGGTGGTTCCGCACGTTGAAATTCTATTCTACCTGTCTCATACGGGCCCTGTTTAAAATTTCAGCTTCAGAGAATTAATACCATAGAAACCAGCTTTATGAGCCAATCAGCTGGTCACAGGTCTATGAATCGTCCAGTACCTACTGCTTACAAGTATTTACCTACTACTCAATAGTACCTACCTAACATATAGTGCCTTCTTTTCGCATTATTAGTTTATTATGGTTACTTAGCAATATAAATTTATCACGTGCATGATAAATAAGCTTTACTTCACACCACAGCGGATTAGGGTTCATGAGATATTGTGAAAAAAGAAAGCATTCCAAAAAGTTGCGAACGATTTTCCTGATATGAGAACTAAGGGAGTTACACTCCTTAGCAACGAATCGGTTGTACGTGAAAATCAACATAAAACGTGTCGGCTCGCTCTGAATTTTGAGCAATAAATCCAGAGGTAAAACATGATACATGTTAAAAGTGGTTTTAAGTTACCAATGAACCTTAACGGTCTTGAATGATGAACATAATATCTCAAAATTTTTAAATAATCCTTCAAATTTGAACGCATACATCCTTTTGGCAGGATTTCCTGTTTCGGTACATATCCCTTGTTTGGCCAATTTTTTACATATAAATGGAGAACCTTTGCAGTGTTTTCCCAATGTAATAAATTAATTTCCATGTAAAAAATACCCCTTACACAATTCCACTGAGGTAAAGCATCTTTCAAACATACCCCCCGAAGTTGTCAATCTAAAAATTGAAGCAATGGCCGTTTAGAGAAGGCCCTGTTAAAAAACTTATATTTAACGATACTGACATACTATACTGCGGGAAAATACTAATAAGAAAATTTAGCGGGAAGGATCAATTAAAAACTATTACAAGTAACCTGAGAACCGTAGCGAACATTGTTCTCAGAATGCGAAGCTTACAAAAAGAGGGGGCTGAGCATATCAGTGGGTTCTTGGCGTGTTTGAAACGATCACATTTCAAATTATTTGTAAGGGCGCTTAGGGACATGGCTGGCTTCGAGAAGGGAGAAGATGAGACGTTTGCAAATCCTTCAACCGTTAACCAATATGGAAGGGTTTTCGGAAAGTTGGCTAAAATTGTTTGGGCCCGCTACCACGGGAAAGAAAAAGACGAGGTGGAAAACTACATCAATCAATGGATGCTCCACTTTGATGGAGCGTTTGCGGAAATGCTAGGTAGTGTTTCACAGAAACAAGCGGACCGCCAAACGTACTTGAAAAGGCAAACAGTTCCCCTTATGGAGGATGTTGCAAAATTAAATGAATTCATTCGAAATATGATACACATCACCGCTGAAAAATTGGAGACTCAATTCACTAAAGAAGCACATTTAGAACTGACCAAACTTTTAATGATAAGGGTATGGGTCTTCAATAGGAAAAGAGTAGGAGAAATTCAACACATTAAGTTGACCGACTGGAATGCCAGAATAATCATCAATGAAGACAGTGATGCTTATAGGCTTCTTCTCCCATCAGAGAGGTTATTTGCGACTAGTTTTTCACGGGTAACAGTGAAGGGGAAGCTTGGGAGACCTGTCTCACTGCTCCTTTTAAAATGTGACGAACGTCTTTTTGATTTGATAATTCGATACCGAAAAGAAACAGAGATTTCAGATGAAAACAAGTATTTATTCGCGACAAAAAAAAAAAAAAAAAAAAAACATATATTGAAGAGACGGCAGTAATGAGAGAACATGCCAATAAATGTGCACAGATATCAGAGGCTCTCAGAGGAACATTTTTGAGGAAACACATTGCGGTATCTTTGCAATACTTAAACTTAACCCGTGAAGACCTAATTCAAGTGGCAAAAACCTTGGGCCACACAACTGAAACACATTTAAAATTTTATCGGCAGCCCATTCCAGCTATGCATTTAGGACGGGTCAGTAAACTACTAACTGCTCTCGACCAAGGTGACATGGAAAATTAAAGAGGAATGCCCCTCGATCAGATTGATCCCCTAATCAACACCTTCCTACCACAGGATGAATATGGAGAACTTGAGAGTAGTTTAGAGCAACAAACACCTGAAGAACACTTCCTTCAGGCTAAACCATCTTGTTCTACAGATATGCTGCATTCTTCTGTAGACCCTCATTCCAGGTCTAACACACCCGCTTCTGATACTCCCGACCGAGAAGGTTCAATCACAACACCATCTTCAACCAACTCATCAAAAATCAACGAAACGCAAATTATTCCTCGGACAAGAAAACGAGCTCGAGTCTCGTCTAAGTCGTCAGACAGTAGCGATTTTGAAGAGTCTCCCCCAAGAAACCCGGCAGTCGTATGCTCATCTAGGAGACAATTATTCACAACTGCAATTTCGGGCCAAAAGCAACAGCCATTTACAGAGAGTGTTGCCACACGAACAAGAAGGCGATTCTGTCCTGAACTAAAAAAAAAAAGAAAAAAAAAGAAGATTTTTGAAGCTTTCAAACATGAAATGAAAGAAGGGTGGCTACCTACAGCCGATCGCTGTCGTCGTGTGATACACAATTTGCGACAGACTTACCCAGAATTGGAAGGATATACCCCCAAAAAATGAAGACTTTCATTCACAACCGTTATGCGAAACGACTTTGGGAGAACAAAATTTAATTAACCTCAAAAACAATGTAGGTGTTTCATTTTGTAGTATTTTTGTACAGGTTAAAAAAAGTTTATTTTAATCATTCATAAACTGTTTTTGTTTACGCCGCTCTTTATTTTTGACTTACCTGAGTTTTCATTTTTCACTCCATAGCACAATATTCACAAAAAGCACCATATTCTTATCACCAAATACTATTCATTGTTCTATGCGCTACCAACCCGTACACCGTCTTGCCCCCCTTTCTTTTCATTTTACCTCTTGTGGTTTTATACAGTTTCAAGTATACTAGAACCCAGTTCCCTTGTGACGCTGCACATTAGTTTGACCCGAGTTTCTCCCGATCTGAGGACTTGTGGAGTTTATTGGAAAGAGCGATCGCATTTTCTGAAGGAGCTACTGGCACCGGGAGGTGACCATTCTTTGTGTTCTGTGCCACGTGCACCCTCGCCGGCACCTTTGGGGAGGAAGGCACCACACATCTCAAGTATATCTTTAGAGTACTTGACGGATAGAGGTAAACTTGAAAGCTAATCTAAGTAATCGCATATTATTGCTGCCAGTACTATATCAACTACTGCTTTGTGAATCCACCCATTCCTACCACATCTCTACCTACCACGTCATCAGACCTACCTACCTATTCAAAGACTTTTACTGATCACATAGATATAATACCGAATCCTTCTTGTATGCTATATCAACGTAGGTATATACTGAATATCAATCTGGGTGGCAACTCACTAGGTAGGCTTGTTGTCGAAAGAGCATTACTTGATACAAATATAACTTGTGGAAGCCGTGGTGTACGGTGTTTCCAAACGTACCTCTTGCATTTTATTGCTTACATACCTATAGACACATTAATTTTCTCCCAAATTGGGAGTGGTCCTTCGAGAAGATTATTTATCACTATCCACTAGGTAGGTACTTACAAATTAATCTCATCATCAACTTAGGCTCCCGGTAATTGGTGCATACATCCACACCTATCATATAAACAGTTTTTGAATCAATTATTTACCCCATTTCCCCCTGAATAGAGGTAAAGAGCCACATTACGTTTCAAGGAGCATAGAATCCTAATCTGCACGAAGTGTGAGGGTGCGTGTGCACGTGTGTGTGTGCGTACAATTGCGAACTTTCAGAACGCGTATTTTCAACATCAAGAACCAGAATGAAGAATTCAAAATTGTTAAAGCGTCTTTGGATTCCTCCACTGCAGTAATACAGGTCGACTTTTCTGAAAATTTTGCATGTAAACTCACAGAAGAGGTGCAGTCATTTCACTTCGGTGCAGCGGGGAATCAAGTCACAATTCACACTGGAGTTCTCTACCTGGGAGATGGAAAAGCCATCCCGTTCAGTACCATTTCACCTTGCCTGGACGGTAAGGTAATTTCACGGCCCTCGCGCGATCTGGGCTCATCTCGAACCCGTTTTAAAAATGATAGAAACAGATTATCAAAGCGTCAAAATTCTCCATTTCTATTCGGATGGACCATGTACTCAGTAACGCCAAAAAGGTAATTTCTATTTTTTCACAAAAACACTGATTGAGAGGGGGTTTTATGGTACTTGGTCGTTTTTTGAATCAGGCCATGGGAAGGGTGCAGCGGATGGCATAGGAGGAGCTCTGAAAAGGTCGGCCAATGGTCTTGTTGCAAGTGGTACTGATATTCCAGATGCTCAAATTTTCTTCTCTCTACTATCGCCCACCAGTAAAATTCGCATGTTCTTCATACCAGAGAATGAGGTAGCAAAAATGAAAGAGTAAATTCCTGATAGTCCCCAACCAATAAAAGGCACATTTCAAATCCATCAAATAGCGGCTTGGACCCAGTTCGACATTGGTCACCGCCCTTTATCATGCTACTGCGAAAATAACAACTTTATACGCAATAAGTTTTGTGAATGTAATTTTAAGTACACGATGTCCACTCTCCACCAATTTGATAGTTTGGTGTCACATGGCGTACTCAGGGATATCCCTGAAGAAAGTGACATCGATGATGACCACATGTCTCTCCACGATGAATCTTCACCCTTGTGAATGAGTGACATTGAAGACCAGGATAACGGGGACGAAGTGGAAATGGAGACGGTGGACTTGAACAACATTAAATCGGGAAGAAACGTTTTAGTTGAATTTTTGGGGGGCCAGCGTAAAAAAACTAACTTCCAATATGTCCGTGTGTGCAGAGGAGCGGACGAGGATGGCGATATTTTGATAACATTTCTGAATTTGGTTGGTGAGAACAATACACTTTTTTCGATTAATGAAGCAGACGAATGCTATGTCACAACTAGCCAAGTAATTGCTATGCTTCCAGATCCCTCAAATTAAATTGAAGGGTGACCGAAGGGTATTCCGAGGAAGAAATATGAAATGAAGAAAAAGAAAGGTCAGATAAAATTAGTTAAGGAGCTAAGGAGCAGAAGGGAGCTGAAAGCACAACGTAAAGCATGGAGAGAGAGAGCTAAAAGATCATATCAAAAACGAAAAGCTGTGGCTAATACCAAAAAGTTTGTAACAATGAACACCCCACCCGAAAGTCAATACGGCGATGACCAAATCCCCAATCTACGCGTGCTTGAGTCTCGACGAAATTCTGGGAGAAAAAGAGAGAGGAAAGAGCAATCAAAGTTATTCAGGGCGAATAAAAATCTCCAGAAAAAGATCGAAACGTTTCAAAAAGCATCAGACAAATATCGTCAAAAATTGTATAGGTTGAAGAAACAAATCGAAAAAAAGAGTAGCGAAAATTCCCCAGGCAAAATCGTCACTCAATTAATTTTTTTCAATATTCTTTATTGCACCAAGTATTACTTATTAACAATATTATTTTGAAAATATGGACTTTAATTCAAAACTAAGATACATCACTGAGTTTTGTTGATTATGGTGGATGTTTCACTTCACTGCTTCACAAGTAAGCAAGGTCGAGTGGTTTGGTACGCTTCAATCTTCTGATGATATCACTTGTATCAAGGAGTTGGACAGCTTCCTCGTTGATGTGACATCTTAACCGCTGTAGGTGTCTCACAGCTTGTCGCTTTATAGCATCGTTTATTGTTTCGATCCGAAGCTCATGATGGAGACGTTCGTTTCGAAAGTACCATGGTGCATTGACCACCGTTCTTAGCACATTGTTCTGGAATTTTTGGATGATGTCTCGATTTGACTGAGCCGTACAGCCCCAAAGCTGAGCTCCATAAGTCCAGACTGGTTTAAGGACTTGGTTATACAGTGTTAGCTTGTTCTGGATTGACAACTTCGACCGTCTCCCCATTAGCCAATGCATTTTTCTGAATTTTAGAAGGAGTTCTTCCTTCTTTTTCTTGACATGGGCTTTCCATCTAAGTTTGGCGTCCAGTGTCATGCCTAGGTATTTGGCTTCATTAGCATTTGGAATAACTTTTCCCATGAAATGTACCGGAATATACTCGATTCTCTTGTTGGTGAAATCGACATGTACCGACTTAGTTTCATTTATCTTGATTCTCCATTTTGCTGTCCACTTTTGTATGCTGGATATTGATTGATTTAACTTATTGGTGGATTCAGTGTTACATTCTCCGACTGCCAAAATCGCTGTATCATCTGCGAAGGTGGCTGTGGTGTTCATTCCAATTTCTGGGAGATCACTGGTATAAAGGACATACAAGAGCGGTCCAAGAACACTCCCTTGTGGGACTCCTGCCTTGATTAGCTTTGGCTCTGAGTAGGCGTCTTCTTGCTTTATTCTGAAATAGCGATTGGTGAGATAAGACTGAAGCAGCTCAGCATACTTTATTGGTAGCTTGTAGTTGAGTCCCTCATGCCAAACTTTGTCAAACGCCTGAGCGACGTCTAGGAAGACGGCTGAGCAGACTTTCTTTTCCTCAAGGGCTTGTTCAATTATATGTGTTATTCTATGGACTTGATCGATAGTGGAATGTTTCTGTCGAAAGCCAAACTGGTGCCTTGGGAACAGCTTACGTTCTTCGATTATGGGTACTAGTCGCTTGTGGATTAGTTTTTCAAATAATTTTGATAATACTGGTAGAAGTGAGATTGGTCTGTACGAACTTGGCTCCGTGGGAGGCTTTCCAGGTTTAGGAATCATTATGACCTCGGCAATCTTCCACAACTGAGGAATGCAACGGTGTTTTATAATTGCATTAATAATCATGGTTATTTTTGCAATGGCTTTACGCGGGAGATGCTTAAGGATCTGACCAGTGATAAGGTCGTAGCCAGGAGCCTTTTTTGGACTGATTTCCTTATCGATTATGAGCTTAATCTCTTTGATAGTAACGGGTGGAATGTCGACATCTTGATCAATACCATTTGCGACCTCTAGAGTCAGTTCATCTGTCATAGCAATGTTTGGAGTGAATATGTTTGCTAGGTAATCAGCAAAAATCGCTGCTTTGTCTTGATTACTCTTAGCCCAACTCCCATCGGAATTTTTTATGGGTGAAGCTTGTATTATTGGTCTTTTAAGATATTTGGTAGCCTTCCAGAGTGAGTAATCAGTATCACGATGACTTGTGAGTCCCATGATATAGTGCTCTTGGGTTTCTTCATTGATCTCCTGTGTCAAAGACCTCAGTTCACTTTCTGCCTTGTACCATTCTGATTTATGGCTGGGTACTCTAGTTACTTGCCATCGTTTTCTGGCCTTGCGTTTTTCTTTTATTGCAGTGACTATTTCCCGAGGGTAATTGATCCCTCGGAGTCGCCTTGTAAGTGTTGGTGTATTTTCCCAAGCAACAGTTTGTATACTGCAAACAAGATGCTCGAGCTCGTGTTCAATTTCTTCTGGTGATTGTAAGGACTTACTCAAGTCGATATGTCTGCATATTTCTTGCTTGAAGAGCTCCCAGTTGGTCTTCTGATTGACTAGGGCAGGGTTGGATGGCTTCTGAATGATTCGATCACTGAGTGTCAGTATGATGGGTGAATGATCTGAACTGAGATCAAAGTTTTCTTCGACTAGCAGGTAGTTCGCTGAAATGTTTTTCGTAATGAAAAAGTCAATCAGATCGGGTGTCTTGTCGGGGTCTTGTGGCCAGTATGTTGGTTTCCCGGTTGAAAATGCTTCGCAGTTTTTATCATTGATTGCTTGAATCAATCTACGACCTTTTGTAGTAGTTAGTCTTGAACCCCAAAGTGTATTTTTAGCATTGAAATCCCCTCCTAGGATGAAACGATTCCCAAGTTGGGAGAGTATACCCATGTATTCATCGTATGTCGTTTGGTGCCTCGGCGGACAATATATGCTTGCAACATTAATCATGAATGAAGTGGTCCTGATTGCAATGGCACATATCTGGAACGCTTCAGTTTCTATTTTGACTTGCTCATGGTGATAAAGGCTTTCTTTAATCAATACTGCACTGCCGCCGCGCGCTTGATTGCTTGGATGAATGGCGTGGTAGCACTTGTAGCCTTTGAGTCGGAGGTACGATTCGTTGGTAAAATGTGTCTCAGAAATGAGACAAATGTCAATCCGGTTGAAGTCTAGAGCCAACTGAAGCTCAGTTTTTCGTGACATGAGCCCATTGGCATTCCAGCAGAGTATTTTGACACTATTCATGTTGATCTTTCCGGACGAGTGCTTTCGATTCTACGAACACGCTCATCCAGGTTGCTGATACTCTGGCTGAGTTTTGTGACTATTTCGAAAATCTGATTTATTTTTGAGTGGGTGTCTTTGTTGACGGGATCGACCGATTGCCCGGTTGGCAGTTGTTGTAGCTTTTTCTGATTTTGCAGAACTTTCGAGTATGACAGGAGATTAGAGACCTGACTGGCGGCCACCTGGGCCGTTTTTTTATTACAGAGTAACGGCTTTTTTGGTATGAATGTTTCTTTATTGGGTTTTACTTGCTCTAACTTTTCCATCTGTTGTTGATGAGGAATTTTCTTGTTTCTATTAATAGCTTCAATAGCTACTGGGCAACCGCGATAATTTGCAGTGTGGTCTCCAGAGCAGTTGGCGCATTTTGCAGGTGTATCTCTGGCCTTGGTGCATTCTTCAGTGAAGTGGCCCTTAGCACACTTAACACATCTAGGTGGCTTGGAGCAGTAGTTTTTGGTGTGGTTAAATTCTTGACATCTTTTACATTGGGATGGATGTTTCGAAGATTTGATCGGATGCACTGTCACACGCCCTTTGAGAACCTGCTTAATTTCATAGATTTTCTCGGGATCTAAATCTTTACGAAAATCGACAATGCACATATCTAATGGATTTTTAGATTTCCATTCGAGTTTTCTGTCTACTTGAAGTACACTGTGGGAACCAAATTGGTTTCTCAGATCATCAAGGACCTCCTCATTTGTCCATGATTTGTGGATTCCTTTAATCATGACTTTGATGGGCCTGTCCTGTTTATTTTGGTATGTATAGTGCGGAATTTTTTTGTCCGCAAAACACTTAGTGATAGCACGAAAGCCATCTGAATCCATCGTGTTAATTTTGACCACATCATTTGACATAGTGGTAAAACTAACTTCGCCAGTTTGTTCCTCGACCATTTTCTTGAGGGCTGGAAAGGAAGTAACCCTTTCAATATAAACGGGAGGAGGTTTTGGATCTTTTTTTGGTTTTGGCTTGGCAATAGAATTTATGATTAGTGGACGTGAAATAGATTTTTTTCTTTTGTGTCCTCTTTGAATGACGTTATCCCATTCGCCCGTCTCTTCGGCTAGGATTTCTTCGTCTGTTGAATAGGACTCAATGGGAGGGGCTGGCTGATTTGTTTTGCTCAGTGTTTTAGTTTTGATTGTGTCGATCTCAATCTCCAGTTGATTGACTCGAGCACGTTCCTGTAGACCAGCGTCATTAGCTTCCTTCAAAATATCACATAAATGGGTAATGATTTTTAATAACTCACTAACTGTGCTATGAACAGCAGGCGAATTACGAAGCTCTGGAGAGGTGTTGACAAATTCTTGTTGTTGTTTTGCTTGGGCTAGCGCTCGCGATATCACTTCGAGGACAGTGACCTCCATTCCGCAAACGCGCGAAAACACTCGCGGAAGCAACTGACATTCGTTTTTTGTTTCGCTCTCCGATGTTACCTCTTCGGCAGTTCGAACAAGACTGACTCAATTAATGAATTAATGAATTCTAGTAACAAAAATGGAGGCGATATCGAGGATGGCGATATTTTTATAACATTTCTGAATTTGGTTGGTGAGAACAATACACTTTTTTCGATTAATGAAGCAGACGAATGCTATGTCACAACTAGCCAAGTAATTGCTATGCTTCCAGATCCCTCAAATTAAATTGAAGGGTGACCGAAGGGTATTCCGAGGAAGAAATATGAAATGAAGAAAAAGAAAGGTCAGATAAAATTAGTTAAGGAGCTAAGGAGCAGAAGGGAGCTGAAAGCACAACGTAAAGCATGGAGAGAGAGAGCTAAAAGATCATATCAAAAACGAAAAGCTGTGGCTAATACCAAAAAGTTTGTAACAATGAACACCCCACCCGAAAGTCAATACGGCGATGACCAAATCCCCAATCTACGCGTGCTTGAGTCTCGACGAAATTCTGGGAGAAAAAGAGAGAGGAAAGAGCAATCAAAGTTATTCAGGGCGAATAAAAATCTCCAGAAAAAGATCGAAACGTTTCAAAAAGCATCAGACAAATATCGTCAAAAATTGTATAGGTTGAAGAAACAAATCGAAAAAAAGAGTAGCAAAAATTCCCCAGGCAAAATCGTCACTCAATTAATGAATTCTAGTAACAAAAAGGAAATAATAGGCCAGGAAAATTAGCTCAAAATGGGGGGTTTGTGTTAATTAAATCGCGGTAAGTCGGAAATCGTTTTAATATCTTATTTTGGTCCTAAATACATGTAATCTGAGTTTGCACCATCCCAGGAGGTGAGCTTAACTTTTGAGAGCCAAAAAACCTCGAAATTTTCGGACTTTTTTCAGTTTTCCACAAATAACTCGAAAACCATCTGTTGTACAGAAAATTTTATGCTATTCAAAATTGAAAAGCATTGAATTCTTCGTCGAAGAGTACCACAAACATTAAAATCGGTTCAGCGGTTTGGCCGCAATCGATTGTTCAATATTGGCGATTTTCCCCATTTTAGTGTAAGCTGCCATTTCTTGGCGGTTCAGCATCAACTATCTTCTAATCTGCTTCCCTAATTAATAATACTCATGGAATAAAAGTTGTAGAAAATCTAATTTCCATTTAAATAGACCCCTCAAATTTTGAAAATGGTCAATTTTAAACACTGAAATAAACGACAATGAAAAATATGTCACATCTGGAAGAGTAACAAAATTTATATATAAGTTATATGTCAACGCTATTTATATTTATTTACATTCAGAACCGCACCTAATTAATGAATAGACAACTTGACGTGAGGGTAAATACGAGTTATAGTTTTATAGGAGAAAAAAAATGTAATGGAAATTTTTGTGAGTTGAGAAGGGACGTAGCATTACGTCGGGCTGGGGTGATTCTTCTACCTGAGGGACCTACCCTTTCGGCCTGCCTATTGTGTTTAAAGTGTGGAGGGGTTGTTGTCCTAGGTTCTTAATTCTCAGTAGTATTTTAACTTCCAAAGTGTACACAGTTCGGTGATTCCTTGCGCGTTAAATACAGTTTTTTTTATCGTTATAATTATAACGGAGCAGTGTTTGTAGTTATTGTACTTTTACAAAAACTATTCAAAATGAGTGAAAATTGTTTCATTTGTGACAGAGCTCTATCTTTGGAGGCTTGTACCACAGTGCGTGAGCGTGGAATAGAAACATTTATCAAATTAAGCAAATTAAATAAGGATGACAAGCACCTTCTATTTCAACACCTAAAACAAGTCACAGTTCATGAAAGGTGCAGGAAAGTATATTCAAAACAGAAAAAAACTCAAGGGCAATCAACATCCAGCCGCGCACAACGGGTCTCAGAGTTCGATTTTAAGAATAAATGTGTTATTTGTGGAGGTGATGCGTCACAGGAATTCATAGACAGAGAATGCAAGAAGCCTAAAAATAGACGCGAAGAAGTCAGTTGCGTGACAACCATCCAGTTCAAAGATTCCCTCGTACGTGCAGCTGAGGTGAGACAGGATGAACAGGTGCTACGGAGGATTAGTCTAGAACATGATCTTGTTGCAGCAGAGGCAAGGTACCACGCCTCCTGTGGTAAAACGTTTTTGAAAAAAAAGGTCGACTACAACCGATTATCCACGAGGCCGACCTGAAGATGACGATGTATCCCAGGCATTTGATTATGTTTGCAAATATATTGAAGACAATGAAGATCAATGCCAATTCACATTAACAGAAATTTTTAAAAATTTCCAAGGCTACATCCCAACTTACGCAGCGTTAAAAACCAGGCTGATAAGAAAGTACGGAGAGGATATCATACTCACGAGTGGAGGAGGAACTAAGCAAGGTGTTATATGTTTTCGTAACACTGGGTACAAAATAATTACTGATAGTTGGTACCAGGCCAAGGAGTCTAACGAGAAAAAAGAGCGTAGGCGTATTGTGCAAGCTGCTGATGCCATCATCCGAGAAGATATCAGGTCAGTGATTTATACCACAGATACATACCCAAAAGTGGATGAATTTCTGAAAGACATTGAGAAAGACATTCCAGAAACACTCGGGGTCCTTCTGAATGGAATTATTAATCCAAAGCCAAAGAATCCAGAACCCAAATTGCATGTTAAGGGTACAAAAAAAGTAATTGCTATCGCTCACTCAATAATTCATGCCACTAGACCAAGGTCCTTCATTTCTCCTCTTCTTCTTACTGTTGGCATGACATTTCATAAGAAGTATGGGTCCAAAGATCTGGTGGAAATGCTATCGAGCCTTGGTTTTTCTTGTTCTTATAAAGAAGTAAGGCTGTTTCAGTCATCCAGCATACAAGAAGCTCCCAAAGTTGTGCTTCAAGATTCGTTCAGCCAATTCGTATTTGATAATGCTGATGTTAACGTTGATACGCTTGATGGAGCCAACACATTTCACGCTGTTGGCGGGCTGCAGTGCATAACGCCAGTAACTTCTGCCCGTTCAGAGGCAAGAATTGCGAGGTTGCAAAACGTTCCTACAGCCAAGGATATTGCAGCAAGTGGTACCATTCCCTTAACCACCTTTCAAAAAACCAGTGATGGTTTGGAATCCATTGCTTTGATTGACATCAACGAGAAAAGTCCAGTGAGAGCTGTGAGAATCTCGCCTACTGACTTCTTGTGGATTTTTGGAAAATGGAAAGAGCACTTAAACATTCTGGGATGGAATGGTTTTATGGAGACAGTAACATCACATCGCTCATATCAAAGATCTCGTACGCTGATTCTTCCATTCCTCAATGCTCCTCCAGCAAACATGGACACATTATATTCTGTTCTCCTAAATGCAGTTGAACGGTTAGGGAATAATCAGAAAGGCTGTTTCGTGACGTTTGACCAGCCGTTGTATTACAAAGCAAGAGAAATCGTAGCTTCCAGTGGTCGTGACTCTCCCCTATCATCAGTGATCGTGCGCCTAGGTGGCTTCCATCTGTTGATGTCATTTCTGGGGGCAATTGGATACATAATGGACGGTAGTGGGCTGCAGGATGTCCTTAGCACCATATATGCTAGAGCATCAACAGAAAAGATTTTGACAGGGCATGCCTATTCGAGAGCAGTGAGGGGGCATATATTACTTCACCTGACACTAGCGAAATTGGTACTCAACATGCTACACGTAAGTGATGATCAGAAGCAATCAGTACTAAATGTTTTGAATGGGGTGGGAAGTCCACTTTTTCCTGAACAACTTGATAAATCATTATTAAATGACGTGATGGATAGTTTTTATGAGAAACTGTGTGAACTCGAACTCAGGGGACCCACTGCAAAACTGTGGGTTCAGTATTTCCATTTGGTGACCATTGTCAAACGGTTCATTGAAGCTGAGAGGAGCGGCGACTGGTTCCTACATCTACATACTGTGCAGCAAATGTTGCCTTACTTACATGCTAGCGGTCATTTTTTGTATGCGAAATCCTGTCAACTATACCTTCAGGACATGCTTAATTTGAACAAAGTTCTCCCGCCAGATGAATATGATAGTTTTGTCAACCAAAGTTTCTTCACCATCAGGAGGTCTGACAAATTTTGGTCTGGCGTTTGGACAGATCAAACGATAGAGCAGGTCGTAATGAGGTCCATGAAATCTCAAGGCGGTCTCTCACATGGACGTGGCATAACGGACAGTAATCTGGTCACATGGGTGGCCACAATACCTACGGTCATGGAGCTTACACTACAGTTGGAAGAATTTTGTGGTGTGGAATATAACACAACAGAACAGCATGTTGATGCCCGAATGACAAGGGTGAGGAGGGACGAGGCAGACGTTGCTCTCCTACTTCAGTGGTTCTTGGCCCACGATCCCTTCCCTAACGGGCAGTTCATTATGTCAATAAGCACTGGCGTAATTGGGGACAAAACTATTAACTGTCATGACGCATTCGAGAAAGGAACTGCGAGTCTCACTACAATAACTAATAGACCAGGCATCAATTTCAAGAATGTAAAGTTCCAGAGGAAAAATAGAGTTATTCCGCTCAAAGTCGTCAATTCCAAAATAACTGTTCACGACAAAGTGGTACCGGTATCTCCTGACACCATATTCAGACGAATACATTTCCTGAAGAAAAGTGACAAAGAAATTGAAAGCTACTTCCAATACGAGCTGGCCCCATACCCACTCTCTCTATTCGATGAAACAGGGATGAGAAAAACAAGGAAATCGGTTTTGTACGATTTGTTTGAACCAGTGATTCCAGAACCCAACTTGACAGAGAGTGCTATTGTGATTGATGGTGGGTGGCTTCTTCATAGAGTTGTTTGGCAGTCGAAAGAAATTTTTTCAACAATTCTCTCCAAGTACATTGACTACGTGACGAAGTATTATAGCTGCGAGAAAGCAACCATTGTTTTTGATGGGTACCCTGAAGAGGCTGCAATGAGAAATACAAAGTCAGCTGAGCGTTTCCGCCGTTCAGGGAAACACTCTTCAGCAACGGTTCTGTTCTCTGAAACCATGACCGCTACCATGCCGAAAGAACAGTTCCTCTCAAATGATAGCAACAAGAAACGGCTAATCTCCATTCTGGTCGACAAACTGGAACAAGTTGGGTATCGAGTTATGCAAGCTACTGAGGATGCTGACACCCTCATTGTCAACACAGCCATTCAAATGACCGAGATGTTCTCTACAGTGGTAATAATAGGTGAGGACACCGACTTGTTAGTGTTGTTGACTGCCAAGGCTCCTTCTGGTTCAAAAATCTACCTCATGAAACCTGGCAAGGGGACCTCCCCAAACACGTTCTACTCACCCGACAACTTTAAGTTTTCACCAACAGTGAAAAATAACTTGTTGTTCTTACATGCTATTAGCGGCTGTGACACCACGTCGGCTTTCTACCGCCAGGGAAAAATTAAGTTTGTAAAACTTCTCGACAACAGCAAGGAGATACAGGAGGCTGTACAAGTATTTAACCAACCTGATGCTGATCCCAAGGAACTCTTTGTTGCAGGCAGATTACTCCTGGTAGCATTATACACTACCAAAGTCGGTCAAACCTCATTGGATGAAATAAGGTATTCCCAATATGCTAGGTCCCTTGCCAATCCAGGATTCAACCTAGCCTCCTTGCCACCGACAAATGCAGCAGCAGACCAACACCTACTCCGTGTGTACCACCAACTACAGACATGGAACGGAACATCATTAGATGCTCTCAGATGGGGCTGGAAAAGCTCATGCTTCGGTCTGCTCCCAATACCGACCACTAAGGATCCAGCTCCACATGATGTGCTGAACGCCGTTTCGTGTAAGTGCACTAAGGGATGTGCCGGCAAATGCACCTGCAGAAAAGTCGGTATTAAATGTTCGACCATCTGCATCAACTGCCAGGGAAATTCTTGTACTAATTCTCCATTGGCTGACGATGAAGGCGTGTCCACCAATACTTTTACAAATGATGATGACGATACACCACCCACTGAAGAGTTTGATGACACCGAAATGGAGATCATACATCGGCCAGAAGATTTCCTGGAAGAGGGTCCACCAAGAGCAAAACAACCCCGTTTATCTCCAGCCATGCCTGAGGAGGGACCCAGCAACTCCTCGTGAATCTGGTGTAATAATTATTGATGATATTGCATTATAGTAATATAAGTATAGTGATGGTAATAGTGTAATATAATTATTGGTAATATTGAAATATAGTATTATAATAATTTTGATGTATTTATTTCTTCCATCTCCTTCTCCCTTCATTCATTTTCGAAGAAATAAGTAATTATTTGAAAAAAAATTTTAAAATAAATACAAACTTATTTTCAACCTCTTCGATACCAACAATATGTTGAACTGAAGGAATCAGGAATGTTGAATGTGAGGGATGTCCAATTTAGTTGCTCTTCCAGATGTGACATATTTTTCATTGTCGTTTATTTCAGTACTTGAAATTGACCATTTTCAAAATTTGATGGGTCTATTTAAATGGAAATTGGATTTTCTACAACTTTTATTCCATGAGTATTATTGATTAGGGAAGCAGATTAGAAGATAGTTGATGCTGAACCGCCAAGAAATGGCAGCTTACACTAAAATGGGGAAAATCGCCAATTTTGAACAATCGATTGCGGCCAAACCGCTGAATCGATTTTAATGATTGTGGTACTCTTCGACGAAGAATTCAATGCTTTTCAATTTTGAATAGCATAAAATTTTCTGTACAACAGATGGTTTTCGAGTTATTTGTGGAAAACTGAAAAAAGTCCGAAAATTTCGAGGTTTTCGGGCTCTCAAAAGTTAAGCTCACCTCCTGGGATGGTGCAAACTCAGATTACATGTATTTAGGACCAAAATAAGATATTAAAACTATTTCCTGCTTACCGCGATTTAATTCACACTGAGTGTCTAATTTTCCTGGCCTATAAGGAAACGTCTACTTTTTGGTGAGGTCTGTAAACGCCAACTGCATGAAACTTTCAATGGATTACTTCTGAAAGGTGACAAAAACAAATTTGGGCAATTAGTGCAGGGTAATGGCAAAATTTTGAGAAAATATAGATTACTTTCTGGTTTCAGAAATATATCTGAAAAATCTTTTAGAAAAAAAAAAAGCTCGCTACTGACAAATAATTCGCTGCTACGAGAAAGAATGGGGAAAGTTAACGATAAGGTCCGCCAAGATGTTAAAAATTTTCTTGAGGATGACGAAAATTCCAAAATGTGTCCCGGGAAAAGAAAATGCATCCAGGCATACTTGAAACAGCATAACCCTGAAAACCCTCCTCAAATCAGGTTATTTTTTGTGTTACTTGCCGTTTTACACTCAGCATGAAGAGCCAACCAAGACAGGTAAGTTTGAAATTTTATTACCAAGTCATTTTACCTACAATCGAAATTCTATGAACCGAATCTTGAAGGATATACGTTTATTTTCCTATTTACATAACTTAATTTGTTGAAAATGTTATTCTGAGTTCAGAAAATACAGATTTCCATAGGTGTCACTGTTGACACTGTGGGCACCTGTTGCTTTCTTAGGTGTCACTGTTGACACCCTGAGACGCTGCTAATTTTATTTGGTGTCGATCACGACACTGAGGGACATTATAGCTACCATTTTCTGGGACAATGATTCACAAGTCTCGTTTTTGATTACTTTAGGAGTCATAAATTACGAATACATTTCACTTTCTATGGTTCTTTTTTTCTTCTAGAAAACTGAGTACCGCCCTAGAGGGAAGTACCTTCTTTCCCTGATACCCAAGAATGGAAAAGACTCTGGAGACGAGGAAAGTTATGAAGATAATGTTGACGAGGAAGAAATGGAAAGAAGAATCCAAGATCTATTTCAAGAAGTCTCTGAGATCCATCCTCTTCAAGAAGAGCATGGTGAAATTCATGACCATGGCCGAGTTGAATATGTAAGCGAGTTCATTTCACCTATCTATGCAGATGGTCTTTTGTTTTCTTAAATCGAACTTGATGATTTGGAAATGCAAGAGTTGATAGAGCAATTGCCATCTGACATTTCTTCAGTTGAAGTACCGATTCCTGAACCTTCTGTGTTGCCAGAACTTTCTTCCGTATTATCAGACCCTCCATCTGAGGAGCAAACAAATTTAAACAAAGAGAAGACGGTGTGGGAAGCCACCTCAGGCGCCAACATGGAAAACGCAAGAGGGTTGAGAGGTTGTCAGAGACGGACCCCCGTGAACGGGCGGGGGAGGCCGAACATCCTCGGGCAATTCCGCCTGAAGCGACAGCACCCTCCACCCCTCCCCGAGGCCGGCCGGTTTCGGCCGAGTGCCCCGGTGAGGTGGGGGGTGAAGCTATGTAAATCACGACGCCACCCCCTCCAGGTTTGTCTGAATCCGAGTCCAAGTTGGAAGTTACGCCTAGCCAAGTTTTTACGAAAAGTCGTGCGTTTCCTGGCCTAGTATTTACGCCACCCACTGTGTTCCCTGTGAACTGTTACTCCCTCGCGAACAACTACTGTGTTTCCGCCGCTCCTCCACAAGTTCCGCGAAAGCAGAAGAGCGAGTGTTCCCCCTATTAATAGACAGAGACTGACAAGTGTTCCCTCCCCTATTCGTGAACAATCACTGTTCCCGCCGCTCCTCCACAAGTTCCGCGAAAGCAGAAGAGCGAGTGTTCCCCCAATAAGAGACAGAGACTAATAAGTGTTCCCTCCCCATTCGCGATCTCAAGCAACTGGAATTCTACGAACTGGGAAATGGCGACCCAAGCCTCAACTGAATCCTGGGATTTGTGGTCGGACCCCAACCCTCCTGTAATCTTCCCGGCCGTGCAGGAGGTGCGAAATGCCTATGAGGCAGCCGTTAATGGACCCCCTCGGGCGACTGAGGAGATGCCGGGCGAGGCGTGGCACAAGGAGCCCGAGGCATTGGCCTGGCTGGAGGCCATTGCCACTAACCTGGATACAATCCGTAGTACCCGAAACTCTAAGGTCCAATCTAAGGCCGTGGCAAATGGTGTCCGTTGCACGGCAGAACTGGCAGCTATGCTGCCAGCTTGGCGTCGAGGGCAACTCGAGGCACTGCCCCTCAGACAGCAGCTACGGGCAGAGAAGGCGGCACGAAGGGAGGCACAGGAAGAAGTGCGTCGCCTGCAGCAGACCTACAGCGGGAACCATGGTCCCCTATTTCCCCCAGATGTCACCGAATGTCATCCTGAAGCCACGAGTCAAGACCAAGACCTAGGTCTATCCTCCTCCGACGATAGTGACCAAGAAACCTGCAAGACCCTCCCCCAGCCCGATACAGGAAGCGTGGCCAAATCCCAGAGCTCCTCCTCCACCGAGTCCGAAGACTCTGAGTCGGACTCTTCGTCAACAACCGCAACCTCACAAACCTGCTCAGTGAAGGCGACGCCGGAGACCCGGAGCAAGGATACGACCTCGGAGCTGATGGCCGGCACCCCCGGGGCACCACCCGTGAACCACATTGCCACCACGCCAATAGTATCACCACCGAGTCGGCACCACCATGAAGCACCCCCGACGACCCAAACTTTGACTCAGTGCCCTGTTTGCAGGAAGCTGGATCGTCCGCTCCAAACCTTCTGGTGTGGTTCCTGTAAAACCTTTTGGGGACGCCTGAAGAAGAGGTATTTGGAGGGGAAGCCACTCCCCACATGCAACCCAAACCACTCCCGGGGAACAAGACCTGACAGGTGTATGAGCTGTCGAAGGTTCGAGTACGAGAGGATGTTCCGGCAGATGTACCCCAGACGACCCCTCCAATTGTCGACCATGATGGCAGGTTGCGCCGTCGAAGACGACGGCTTCCGGAGGGAAGAGGGATGTGGGACACCACCTCAGGCACCGACATGGGGAAAATGCAAGAGGGTTGCGAGGTTGTCAGAGACGGACCCCCGTGAACGGGCGGGGGAGGCCGAACATCCTCGGGCAATTCCGCCTGAAGCAACGGCACCCTCCACCCCTCCCCGAGGCCGGCCGGTGTTGGCCGTGCGCCCCGGTGAGGTGGGGGGTGAAGCTATGTAAATCACGACGCCACCCCCTCCAGGTTTGTCTGAATCCGAGTCCAAGTTGGAAGTTACCCCTAGCCAAGTTTTTACGAAAAGTCGTGCGTTTCCTGGCCTAGTATTTACGCCACCCACTGTGTTCCCTGTGAACTGTTACTCCCTCCCGAACAACTACTGTGTTTCCGCCGCTCCTCCACAAGTTCCGCGAAAGCAGAATAGCGAGTGTTCCCCCTATTAATAGACAGAGACTGACAAGTGTTCCCTCCCCTATTCGTGAACAATCACTGTTCCCGCCGCTCCTCCACAAGTTCTGTGAAAGCAGAAGAGCGAGTGTTCCCCCAATAAGAGACAGAGACTAATAAGTGTTCCCTCCCCATTCGCGATCTCAAGCAACTGGAATTCTACGAACTGGTAACATTATCTATTGCTTTGTATCTGTTAAATGTTCCTTGTTGTCCATTCTGTAGGACTGGAAGTTCATCTCGTTGGAAGTCTGCTAGTAACATAGTAGTTATGAACACCTTAATGCTACAAATTCTTATTAACAGAAAACATTCATTCATTACAAATCTTCGATTGTAATTAGGTATCCTGTATCTTACGAAAAGCTTCCCATTTTCATCACCTTAAAGTTCACTTCTGTACAATTATTTTCGTATAATTCATCAATAACATCCTGAACTAGAATTTTGAATTTAAAGCCTTTTAATAAATCTTGTGTTTTATGTCTGTGTATTTTAGTCATATCCCGTGATTCCCTACACTGGTAAAATTCATCTAGATTTTCTCATGATCAATACTTATCATTATTTATCAGATTAAACATTTTCTTCAGTCCAAGTCAATCGTCCGTTCTAATAAATTAGGATCAGGTACTTCAAGAAGGTACCAAAGGAACCTGCTTGAAGTGGAGTTGATCCAAAACTCCTTGGTGTATTTGTAAGCACTTTCGATCGTAGAGAAGCTTCACTTCTCCAATAATCCGGCCCACCGCTTAGCAACAACCTACCAACGATCGACCCCCCTCAATTAATTGAGGGGAAGCTTACAACGGGGACAGAATTCAAATAAAAATAAAAGTCCAAAATTCACGATTCCTCGTAAAGCTCCAAAAATAACACGTCCAAAATCAAAAAAAGTAGAATTCAAGTGGAAGAGGAAACCATTCAGCTCTAGTGTTACACTCCCTACCGAAGTAGATTCATCAAATCCAGGTTACAACCCAATGCACTACTTCAAGAAATTTTTACTGATGAGCTCATCGCCATGATTGTTGATGAAAGTAACAAGTATAGTGTACAGAAAACAGGTAATTCTGCTTTGCTAACATTTAATGACATCAGAGATTTTCTATCTGTTCAGATAAATATGGGGGCTTGTAAAATGAAAAACTACCGCATGTACAGGGCTGTGAGAACTCGATACGAACGTATTGCGGGCATCATGTCACGGAATAAATACACCAAAATCAGAAGTGTACTACACTTCATTAAGTTCAGCATCCTCTAAGCTTGCTCCGAGACCCGTTCGTTGTTGTGTGAAGCGTTTATAGTGAGCTCCAGCTCTGCCCAAAGTTGAGGGGCACTCAATCTTTGCATTTTCCGCCTAAAACTTCTGTTTTTGGTAAGTAACATACTCATTACGGCTATTACGTTTATAAGTATCCAGCTCACAATCATCCTCACAAGATAAAGGGAAAAAACAAAAAATTAACTAATTTTTTAAACTAGGTACCTACTAAATTGACTGTGCAACCGCATCACTGATATAGTTCATTTTCCCGAATTTTCAGGAGACACAAAAAACTCTGAATCAACAATGCCCAATTCGCTCACAAGTCCTTTTTATTTTCCATGATAAAATCGTGAAATGTCAGAGATGCCCGAAATGTCACGTGGCCTGCCTTCACAGTCAGTTGCGACTTCAGGTGTGTTGTTTTTGGATGTAACAACTCATTTTTCAAGATTTTTTTTCTCAAGTTCTTTTTTCATTTTCCTCAAAATACTCATAATAATATTTCATCGTTTTTTCTTCTCTCAGGTGATGATACATCAACTAGTCCGCCAATCGGAATACCATCTACCTCAACACGCAGACGTTTACAATATGGTAAATTATTGGCCTGGCCCTAATTGCCAACTTTATTTATTGTTTATTATTTTCATTTTCTTTATTATCTGATGTTCTTTACTTCAGATGAGAATGATGAGTTCCTACTCACTCCGAAAAAAAGAAGAACTGCAAAATCGAAGAACAGGGTGGATCCATACATTCTGAGTGAAACTTGAGTGAAACCGGTTTTACAACAGCTGTTGAGCTCAGACGAAGAATATTCAAGCGAGGAAGATATGGGGGAGACGGAAGTCGTAGTTAGGGGAACCCCTGGTTTGTCAGAAGAGGTCAGCGGGAGAGAAGAAGAAGCACAAAGAGCCCCAGGTACATCAACCCCCAATGTTGAGGAATGTGGAGATATGGATGTTCCTCCTGTGATAGATATTAGTGTCTTTCCTATTCCTTCCACTTCAACTCCTCGACCTCCCAGCCTCTTTTTTCCTACTTACATCACATCCGACCCCTCTTCTTCTCCTACACCTCATACCTCAGTGCCTTCCACCACACTCATCTCTAACCCATCTCAGTCTCATTCTGAAGGAATATCCCCATCTCCGACCCCTCCTTCTCCTGCCAACCAACCTCCTCCACCCCCTCCTCCAAATCCGCTTAAGCCATTTACTTGGTCCCAAACTCCTCCTCCCACTCTCCCAACATTTTCTTTTACAGGAGATAGGTCGTTAAAAATTTTGCCAAATGGTTCTACACCTCAAGATTTTTTTGATCTTTCATTTACTGGGGAATTTTTTGAGCATTTAGTGAAAGAAACAAGTAATTTCGCCGAAGAATTATTTTCCCGACAAGGCCACAATTGTTTCCGACAACGGATAGGTCAAAAGTGTCTGTAGATGACATGAGAAAATTTTTGGGGATGACATTTCATATGGGAAATGTGCAACTTCACCTCCAAAAAGACTACTGGAGTATGCATGAATTATTCAGTCTACCATTTTTCAAAAAACATATGTCTAGAGACAAATGGCTGGGCATTCAACAAGCCTTCCATCTGGCTACCAACCCAGAGGAAGGCGATCCAGATCCTAGTGACCCTCTGTATAAATTACGGCCTCTCATTGTATTTTTCCATGATAGAATGAAGGCATTCTTGGATCCTGGGGAACGAGTGTGTGTTGATGAATTCATGGCGGGGCAGGATATCATTTCGGCAATATTTGCCCCTAAAAAAGCATAAACATGGCGTGAAGGTTTACATGCTCACTGAACCCGACGGGCTATTACACCGCTGTATTGTGTATGTTGGTAAAGCCGACGGAGAGGTTGGTGGCTCACAGCACGCTAACAAAATAGTAAAAAAACTTATGAATGGCCTATTAGGGGAAGGTAGAGCTATTTACCATGATAATTATTATAATAGTGTCGAGTTGTCTTCCTCATTGCTAGAACAAAAAACTCATGTAAGTGGCACTCTTCGTGCCGGTCGAAAACAAAACCCCAAGGAAGTGGTTGTGGCAAAGCTGAAAAAAGGGGAAGTAGTTCAGCGGTGGTCCCCCGAGGGTATAAACATGGCCAAATGGAGAGACAAGCGAGACGTAATGACCATATCAACGCAATTTTCAGCAAATATGGTTCCAACTTCAGCGCGTCGTCAGTGTGGTGCACCAAGTGGTCAACAACGTGCACCAACACAAAAGCCAAATGTTATTATCCAATACAATAAATATATGGGAGGAGTTGATGTTCTTGATCAACTTCTCTCATATTATATACTACACAGGAGGTCACTACGCTGGTACCTAAAATTAGCATTCCACATCACCGAGCTTATGTTGCTGAATGCTTACATTCTGTACCGAAGGTACACAGTCACAAGTAAAAAATTGGAACTATACGATTTCCGGTTGGCCATTGTTTTGTACCCATACGGTGATGCTCCTTCCCCTTCAGCGACCAATCTCCCACCAAGGCCTCAACAACTTATTTATAAATATCACCCATTTCTCCAGGGTCTTAGAAGAAAGTGCGGGAAGGAAAAAACGGCTCCGTTGCCGAGTGTGCTATAAGAAAAAATTGGAAAAACATGTGCCTTTCTACTGTCCAGTGTGTACTGACAAACCAAGGCTGTGCGGGGGAGACTGTTTTATAAATTACAACGCTGATCTTTGGTTCACTCTCGTGTAATATGTTCTAATGGCTTACCTCATATATGTGCATGTTGTGAAAACTTTGTTCTTTTTATTAGGTATTTTATTGTATCGTTTTGTATTTTATTATATCTTTTGAAGTACCTATTGTATTCTGCCTCTCACGTATAATATAATTATAATATCCAAAACGTTCACCTACTTTTTTCTACTTCTCCGTGCCCCCATCAAGAGTTAGGGAAAAATGTACATGGTAGGTACTAGTAGCTACAATAACTTTACAATACAAATGATATACTTTTTCCTCAACAGCAGTCCTTTGATGAGCGTATTTAGATATTCCCCTAAGGGAGTTAAGGTCATGAATCCATATGGATTCACTCGTCAGGGGAAAATACGGTGAGTATGGAGGGTTTGCCTATCTTCAGGTTTCCCCGATGACGGGTGACGCCATATAGATTCAAGCTCAAAAAAAAAAAAAAAAAAAAAAAAAAAAAAAAAAAAAAAAAAAAAAAAAAAAAAGCTTTCTGGCAAATAAAAATTCTTTAGAACACATTTATAATGAAAATTAGTATGTGGGAAATAATTATTGGGTGACGAAAAAATCCCGCCAGGGGCACAATTCTCCCAAAACGGGTCCTCACCAAATAGGTTGTGTTGTGATTTTGGAAAACTGAAAAATATTTTTAAAAAATTCGATTTTCTATCTCCGAACATTACTTATATATATATATATATGTGATGGAGTGAGGAACCCTGAACTATCCACCTACCAATTTAGGACCAACTACCTACCGATTTTACCAGCAATTATTATCCATCGATTCATTCACTTTCGATTATATAATCGATTTGTCACTCGAATAACACAATGTGTCGTCACTAGCTGCTCATAACTCCCCTCGCGGCACAAATGCGAACTTAGATGGATATTACATACCTGCTACCTACCTTTGTCAGTCAGTTCGTTATCGTTGTTGTTACAGGAAGGTTCGTCTTCCAATTTATGTTTTATTGTACGTTACCTATCTGTGAATCTGATTCTGTTTAACTTACTATGATGTGATCCGTCGAGGGGGAGTACGCTAATTTCGAGTGTTTGTAAAGTTTCTATAATAAACTGTGTTATTATTAACGTTTTACATTCGGTATTGTGATTGGTTTACCCTATGGCATCGGACATTGAAGAAGGACAGTTGTGTGAGGATGAGGGGGACATCACATCAGAAGTGGGATATCGTAATCTACAAGCAGGATTTCATGAGAATCACTATGGAAATAGTCGAGGTGAGTTTTATCAAGATTTTTCGGATTCTAGAAAAGGAAGGGGTCGGCCAATTTCGCAACGCAGTTCGGGTGACGCCTTACCTTACTCGGAACAAGGGTCATCACCCGATCGCCCTCCCGATTTTTCCCGGGCGCATAGGAGCAGGAGGGGGGCCTCTGGACGCTCACCACCTCCCTCCGCACCCCTCTTCCACCACGATTCTTTAGTGCACAGTGGCGACTCCCTACGAGATTTGTTGACACAACAAACCCTTGCAATGAAAACTTTGGCAGAGTGTTTTACACAAAATCAAGGTCAAACCCCCTCAGAGCATTTGAAACTCTCGCTTCCTGAGTATGACCCCAAAAATAAACAAGTTCAGCCCAAATCATGGTGCAATACAGTTGAGTGTTGTTTGACTTCACAGGATCAACAAGGAAGACGTTTAATTGTTGCCTTGAGTAGAGCCTTAAAAGGAGAGGCTGCTGATTGGTTTACTACTATTGTCCACCCTCAACTCACATGGGACGAATTCAGATCGCTCTTTCTTCACCAATATGACATAGCACTCACACCAGCCGGATTCATGCTTCTATGTTTCCAAGCTAGACCACGAGATTATGAAAATTATGCCACATTCGCCTCACGAACTATCAATCAATTTGTTGCTCACTTCCGCCAGTCATCAGTGGAAGAAATTGCTGTATCAGTGGCTCTCTCTCAGATAGCTCAAGCAGACACAAGAGCACGTCATCTTTGCTACACAGAAAAGATAAATAGCCGTGAAAAGTTGCTTCAGGAATTACGGGCTCTGTCATTTAAGAGACCAGGAGGTTATGACAGCGGTCCTGGAAATGCCAAGAAGAGTCGACCAAACTATGAAAGCCCTCAGCATTCATCCTCTCAGGATTATACTTCCCGCTGTGGGAAATGTCGAAGATCTGGACACAAAACCTCAGAGTGCCGATCATCATCGTCCTTGACCTCATCAAATCAGCCAAGGAAGCCATCCAACTTCAGCAATACAACGTGCTTTTCCTGCAACCAAAAGGGGCATATTGCTCCAAACTGCCCAAAGAAGAAGATGTCAGACAAGCGTGGACCAGGAGACACCAGCAGCCAAAGGTCTCAGCCAGTCGAGAAGCAGGTTGGCCTATGCATTGCTAACCCAGAAGGCACATTAACCCACCAAGGTGATGTATTCAAGTATTGTTTTGATTCTGGATCAGAGTGCTCACTCCTTTGTTTGTCCTTTAGTACCCGCTTTGATGGGCCTTTGTTCAATAATGTAGTTCACTTGCATGGTTTAGGGTCATCAATTACCATTTCTCAGTGCCAAAAACAAGCCAGAGTAAAGATTAATGGACACGACATTCAAGTCCTGTTCCATATTGTAGCTGATGATGCTTTGCCTAAACCCATCATTTTGGGACGTGAAATTCTGGCTCCAGATTTTTGTATGGTAATAACTATATCTTCTTGCACGCTTTGGAAGGACCATCCTCCATTCATGCTAAACCGTAGTTTTCTGGATACATCCAGAACTCATGGGGAAGGCGCTGAACCTGTGGGTTCTTCTGGCATTGAAAAATGGGACACTTCTACAAAGGGGCGTGGGCATTCTGATTCCATAAACACCACAAAAAATGAAATATTTTCTGTATCCTTGGGTGATCTCTGCTCTTTGGAGCAGTGCACTGAGGATGAAGTCGTGTTGTTCAGTGAGGTGTTAGGTGGTCATAGTGACAATATCCCTTCACTTGATTTTCACCCATCTTGTGTTGTCCCAGCTTTAGGATCTTGCCAAGTCTTGCCAGTTAGCACTCAACATTTCGAATCAGTTCACACTGACCTTCCTGTTAGTCAAAGGGGGGATCTCATCAAAATTTTGACTAATTATTCCCAATATTTTATTGATGGAATACCTACCACTCGTGTGACGACAGGAACATTCAAAATTCGCCTTCTTGACCCTTCCAAAATTGTCCACCGTCGACCATACAAACTTAGTCCTGTACATCGTGAACTGGTGTGAGAGCGCATCAAAGAACTTGAAGATGCCAAAGTAATTCGCCCCAGTTCTTCTCCATATGCAAGCCCAATACTTCTTGTTCCTAAAAAGACAGGTGGTTATCGAATGGCCGTTGATTTTAGGGCTCTCAATGCAAATACAGTCCCAGATAGATACCCTTTGCCATTGATAACTGATCAAATAGCGCGTTTACACGGTGCCCGATGGTTTTCTATTCTTGATGCTGCTAGTGGATTTCATCAAATCCCAGTTGAAGAAGAGTCCATAGAAAAGTTAGCTTTTGTCACACCAGACGGTCAATGGGAATATTTGGCCTTGCCCTTTGGGGTGCGCAATGGACCAAGTGTTTACCAACGAGCAATCATGAAAGCCTTAGGAGACTTAGCATTTGATTACGTCACGTGCTATATGGATGATCTGCTTATATCAGCAAGCACTCAAGCTGAGGCACTTATCCGATTAAATCATGTTCTAGGAGTTCTTACTTCTGCTGGATTTTCTCTAAACCTTTCGAAGTGTTTGTTCATTGTCTCGAAAATTAAATACTTAGGCTACGAGATAGAAAATGGAGAAATAAAACCGAACAAATCCAAAGTTGAAGCTCTGACAAAATTGAAACCTCCCTCTACTCTTCGTACTCTACGCCAATTTTTAGGTTTAGCTTCTTATTTTCGGCATTTTATCCAAAATTTCGCTCAAATAGCTGCTCCCTTGTTTAAATTAACCCGTAAAACTGATGATTCAGCTAATGACAGTAAGAATCGACCAATTCCTTGGAATGACAGTCATGAAAAGGTTCGCCAACAACTTATTGGCATGCTTACCTCAGAACCCATTTTAACCATTTTCAACCCATCCTACCCCATTGAGTTGCACTGTGATGCAAGCTCTTTAGGTTTTGGCGCAATTTTGATTAATATAGTTGACAAAAAGCCGAGACCAGTAGCCTATTACAGTAAGAGAACCACGACTGCAGAATCTAACTTTCATTCATATGAGCTAGAGACTTTGGCAGTGGTTTATGCCATAAAGCATTTTCACAATTATTTACAATGTCACTTGTTTACCGTTGTGACAGATTGTGCATCATTGCGCGCAACTCAAAATAAGCAAGACTTGATACCTCGTGTTCAACGGTGGTGGTCTTTCTTGCAAAGTTTTGATTTTAAAATGCAATATCGTCAATCCTCGCGTATGCAACATGTTGATTTTTTTAGTAGGAATCCTATTGAAGAAGCTGATGAAGTCAACAACTTTCCAATACCTGAACAACCTATTGCCAAACCCAAAATTAATCAGGCATTGTCTGTGAATACCTCAACATTAGGTTTATCAACCCCAAAAATGCGACCACAAGGAAAACATCGGAATTTTAAACCTCAATATAAAACTTCTTCCAAAAAACTCGTGCAATTAACATCTATTTCAACTGATTGGCTCCTAACAGCTCAGCAAAATGACCCGTTTGTCACTGAAATAATTTCGAAATTGAATGCTAACGAAATAGATTCAGATATTCAAAACACTTACGAGATGCACTCTGGTGTACTGTGTCGTAAAGTACAGCGACACACTCGCACTAGGTACCTCCCAATCGTTCCCCATTCTCTTCGGTACGCTGTTGTTTCTAATGTCCATGAATCTCTATTCCACTTGGGTAATGAGAAAACCTTAGAGGCGTTGTACCAACATTATTGGTTCGAACATATGGCGAAATACGTTCGAAAATTTGTTGAGAACTGCCTTGTGTGCAAAACATCAAAAACAGATTCAGGACCTCGCCGAATTCAACTCCACCCTATACCCAAAGTTGCTGAACCATGGCACACTATTCATTTAGATGCTTCTGGTAAACTAAGCGGAAAAAAAGACTCTCAAGAATATCTTTACGTTTTCATAGATGCATTCACTAAGTACTGTGTATTGCAGCACACACGTTCCTTAGGTGCTGCAAGTGCTATCAAAGCGTTAACATCTCTCATAAATTTCTTTGGTCCTCCTCAGCGTATAATCTGTGACCAAGGTACAAATTTCACTGCTAAAGATTTTCAAGATTTTTGTGTATCACATCAAATTGACCTCCATTTTATAGCCACAGGAGCATCACGAGCAAACGGTCAGGTCGAGCGCCTTATGAGTACCTTACGTAATATGCTCACTGCTGCTGAATCAGATCAGCATAAAACATGGCAATCTTGTGTTGGAGAAATTCAATTAGCTTTAAATACCACACCTCATAGTGTTACTAAGGTATCCCCCATGCAGCTGATGTTTGGACGGGTTTCCAGGCCTTTGCATCTAATTTCTATCACTGACCACCTCACTGATCAACCATCCACTAGCGTACAAACGTTGCGTGACTCAGCCGCACAATTGATGGAAAAACAAGCTGAAACTAGTAAAACTCGATTTGATAGGGGCAAACTGCCAGTAAAGCGTTTTCAAGTGAATGATTTGGTTTTTGCACAAACGGAGGTGAGAAATAGAGTCAAGTTGGATGATGCCTATAGAGGCCCCTATAAAATTGTAAAAGTTATGCCTGATGATCGCTACTTGTTGCAGTCCGTCTCTGGCGGAACAAAGAAGTTTTTGAAATATCCCCACGAACGTTTGCGCAAGGCACCTAACCTTGATGAATTGAATCCTCTCCCTGATAGTGGAGAGCTTTCTCAATAAAATTTGGCTGACACGATGCTTTATTGTTTTGTGTGGACTATCCCACATGTGACTGTGGATCCTCCCAGTCAATCTACGACTTCAGCCTGTGAGGCTGGTTGGTAGATCATCTGAGTTTTGTTTAAGTCATGTCACGCCTGTGTTAATTATAGTTGTTTGCGGTTTTCGGTTCTCTACCTTGCTTGGCACCCACGGCGGCTCGTCATGGTCGGACCCTCTTCCTTTGTCCCTCCCTTTACGATGCCTTCCGTCCTCACAGTCACTTCTTTTCTGATAGGGTGATTGTCAAGCCCAAGTGAGTTCGAGCCCGGTCTCCCGCATTCTTGATTTTTCTCTCAGCCACTGGTAGCTCCTCTGGCTGATTTTATTTTATTTTATGGCACTGGATTCACCTCTGCCATTGGATTCATTTGAGGCACTGGACTCTCCTCTGCCTGCTGTAAACCTTGCATGCGCACTTCGTTTGTTGGTTGGACGACACTACTTGATATTGTACTGACACTGTATTTGTTCTCTCCCTCCTCTGCTGTGCTTTGCTCATCAGGGTATCCTCTGAAATAGTTTCTATTTTTGCTTTCACTGCTCTCCCTTGCCTTGTTAGGGCAGAGATTAGGCCCATTTGGTTCGATCTAATGGGCTGAATTTGGTCCTTCCAGGTGATCAGCGCTCCCGAGGACGGCAGCAATGTCAGGATCGCCGTGTGATGGAGTGAGGAACCCTGAACTATCCACCTACCAATTTAGGACCAACTACCTACCGATTTTACCAGCAATTATTATCCATCGATTCATTCACTTTCGATTATATAATCGATTTGTCACTCGAATAACACAATGTGTCGTCACTAGCTGCTCATAACTCCCCTCGCGGCACAAATGCGAACTTAGATGGATATTACATACCTGCTACCTACCTTTGTCAGTCAGTTCGTTATCGTTGTTGTTACAGGAAGGTTCGTCTTCCAATTTATGTTTTATTGTACGTTACCTATCTGTGAATCTGATTCTGTTTAACTTACTATGATGTGATCCGTCGAGGGGGAGTACGCTAATTTCGAGTGTTTGTAAAGTTTCTATAATAAACTGTGTAATTATTAACGTTTTACATTCGGTATTGTGATTGGTTTACCCTATGGCATCGGACATTGAAGAAGGACAGTTGTGTGAGGATGAGGGGGACATCACATATATATATATATATATATATATATATATATATATATATATATATATATATATATATATATATATATATATATATATATATATATATATAAGTTACGTACGCATATTATGCTGACACCATGCACATTTTATGCGTACTCAACAGAACCCACGCCCCACTCTCATCGGAGGTTCCCTCCGACGCTCGCCTCACGAGTCTTTAGTTCCCGTAGCGAGTTGTCCGGCCTTTTGCTCCGATTTACTGTGTATCTAATTAACCAAGTCTTTACTGTGTACAAGATTTACTGTGTACTAAATTAAACAATTCTTTTTAAAAAGTGGTTTCTCCAAGCTCAACCCTTAACTGGCTTAGTCGGTACTGGATGTTTTCCCGAAAAAGTTTCTGAAGTACTCCAGAAGCGGACGGAAAAAGAACCTCGGGAAGAGAACCACATTTTTGAACTTCGAAGCAACAAGAAGACCGTTCACCGCACTGCGAGGGCATATCGCAAAGAGCACGCCAATTTCGCTAGAAGTCTGAGATCGCAAGGGCATATTGTGATCACAGCCGATCAAGAAATCGACATCACGAAGCTGCAACTCCGCGAGGGCATATCGCGACTGAGACCTGCCGCTTGTGAAGCTCCGGGAACTAGACGACTCCGGGAGCACCTACCTGACCAGTTCCAGCTCGGATCACTCATGGTTCCGGTAGTGTGAGTAACCCTCATCATCCTCTCGTGACTTAAGACCAGGCAATCCCTTAGGCCTGAAGTCATAAGAAGAAAATTTATTATCATAAATAATTCAAAGAGAAATACAAAGAATATTGAAAACAAGAATTTTATTGAAAATAAGTATATCGAATGAAAGAAACATTGAATTGAATAAAAATATTGAATAAAAAGAAATATTGAATTGAAATCTATTAAAAATAAGAGTATTATTCAAAAGTGTCTTTCAAAAAAAAATTTCGTAACGAAGCTTCAAAAACTTCAAAAGAAAGATTTAATTTAAATTAAGCTTACTATCATAAGTTCTTATTGTCGTATCCTTCTTAAAAATTCGTAACGAAGCGTTGAAAACTTCAAAAGAAGATCCAACATAAAATTAAGTTTACTATTATAATTAAAATTCGAAAGCTCATTTTATTTTACTGTACATACTGATTTTTTGCAAGTTAGAGTAAGCATTGTTACACAAATTAACATACTTCGCAACACACACTCTCCTATTCGACTTCCAATTGTAAACGTTAAACTGTTGTAACCGAATCCCCCAAAATTCCCAAATCAAAACCCAAAAAATCGCCGTCCTTAGGGAGTATATTTCATTACAACCTAAGACCCAGGATGGACCGACACCCTGTGGCTCAAATGTTACAGAGAGCGTTGGAATCGGTTCCAGAAGGTGACGAAAATAACCAAGGGTACGGGAACCCGCAGTTTCCCCAAAACCCCGATCCAAATTACAATGACCACCAAAATCCATTACAACCGACTCCGGCTCCATTATTCCCTAATCCGCCAAATCCTAATCCGTCAAACCCGAATCCGAATCCCGGACCGGAACACAGAAGAGACCACGATTACAATATTCTCCGACCCGAATATTTAAAAATGATCCCAGACTTTAATGGCGAAAAATTACTGCTAAACACCTTTATTAAAAATTGCGACAGCATTTACAACCAATTTCATGACCAGAATAACCCCAATTGTTTCCAAAATACGTTTTTATTAAATTCAATAACGGCAAAAATCAAGGGTGAGGCAGCGAACAGGATTTTTGCAAAAAACATTACTTCCTACCCGCAGTTGAGGAGAGCCCTTTTGGCATCCTACTCGGATAAGCGAGACATTTATCGGCTAGTTCAAGAACTTTGTTATATGACTCAAAAACCGAGGGAGGATGTGTTCAAATATTACGACCGCGTAATAGAAATACGCGCCAGATTGCCTATCTACAAAACCAAATGGTAAATTTGTCTCCTCACTTAACACCCTTTGTGCAAACCCTGGCGCCTCGCACATTCCTTTCAGGGTTGCACGAACCGCTGGGCAGTCTATTGCGGACGAAATCTCCGCGAACATTAGATGCAGCGATGGTGATGATCACGAATGATTTCAATCTTCAACGTCACAATAATTCTGTGACGAGACAAATGCAAAACCCCAACCAAAGGCCTCCTCCGCGTCCGCAAGGACAAACGTTCCACCCACGACCGCCGCATCAACATTTCCCGTACCGTCCTCCTTATCAAAATTATTCGCCACGACCAGGTCAGCAGGCGGCTGCTGCGCCTCGTCCACCCATGCAAGGCCAGACGAGATATCAGAGCCCGAACCCTCAACAAAATTACAAGCCTAATCCCAACTATCGGCCCCAATATCAAAACAACTATCGACCCAATAATTTTCAGAGTAACCAACGGCCCGCGCAAAGTAACACCAATGTGACACGGAACTACCCAGTGCCGATGTCCATCAGCACCACTAAAACGAGCGCTAACCTCTCCAACTTTAATTACGGAGAATACGCCCCTGAGGAATCAATTTCATATGACTACGACGACTATAATTACAGAGAAAATAGTTATTTAGGGCCAGACTATTACGGAAATTATCAAAATTTCCCCGAATATTATCCAGAAAATGATATTAATAACATCACGGACCAATTTGAGACTATGAACATGTATCCCGATCAACCTGCTGACAACTCACAGGTCGCGCCCCCAAACTTGGGTAATTGCGAAGAAAAGCCGTCAGCCCCTCAACCAGGTTCTTTTTTAGAGAGCCCGAGCCTCCCAAAAGATGCGACCTCATGAACACGTACGAGAGACTCATTGGACTCCCATTGGACTCATTGGACTCCCGTACATTATAATGCCAAATGTAAACTTAAAAATCCTAATAGATACAGGAAGTACAACCAGTTTCATCAACCCCAAAATTAACGACAAATATTTTAAATCAAAATTCCAAGTGGACCCATTTCTCGTGCATACTGTTCATGGAAACTCTCGAATAGACTTTGTAGCCTTGATCCCCTGTGGAGACATCTTTCAGTCCCCCGATCTTCGGCTGCCCTTCCATATTTTCCAGTTCCACGAGAAATTCGATCTCCTTTTAGGAGTGGACAATTTAAAGACGATATGCGCAATGGTTGACCTAGATTTCGACTTGATAAGAGCTCCCAACGTAGCTATTCCCCTGTTATACTCCGAAAATAAACATCCCGAGATATTCACAATCGAACCTAGAATGATCAGTCTTGACAAAAATCCGAGTCGCCAATAAGCGAAATGGCGAAGGAATAATCCCCTATTTTAAGGTTAATGACGATAACGGAAATTTTGTGGAAGTTCCCCAATGCTTGGTAAAGGTAAAAGACTCGTTCACCCATATTCTTGTTAGTAATCCCACCGAGGCTCCAGGCAAAATTAATCAATCAAAACCCGCTGAAGTCGAAATTTATAACATAGAGAAAGAAATTCAAAATTCACCCGATTTCAATAACATCAATACTAGTAAATCCCTGAATAAACCAAAGCTAGACCTTTCAAAGTTAAGATTAAACCATCTGAATTCAGAGGAAAAGAATTCCATAATAAATTTGTTAAAAGAATATTCAGACGCAATCCACCACGAAGGCGAACCCCTGACCTTTACGCATCAAATCAAACATCATATCCGAACGACGGATGAAATTCCCGTTTACTCTAAACCTTATCGCTACCCGCAAGTTTTCCAAGACGAAATGAAAAAACAAATCGACTCCATGTTAGAACAAGGCATAATCCAACCAAGTCATTCACCCTGGAATGCTCCCCTATGGCTTGTGCCAAAGAAAATGGATGCATCCGGGAAATGTAAATTCCGATTGGTAGTGGATTACCGCAAATTGAATGAAAAAACTATAGATGACAAGTTTCCCATGCCCAACATTACCGACCTGCTATACAAACTAGGGAGAAGCTCTTATTTCACAACCATAGACCTTTCCTCGGGTTTTCACCAAGTGGAGATGGATGAAGAAAGCATGCCAAAAACAGCTTTCTCAGCAGGCTCTTATGGCTTGTTCGAATTTCTTAGAATGGCCATGGGTTTGAAGAACAGTTCTGCTACCTTCTCCCGCCTAATGCAGAACGTCTTGCGAGGAATAAATAACGAATGTTGTCTAGTTTACCTAGACGATGTTTTGGTCTATAGTTCGAGCTTAGAGGAGCACCTTGTTCAATTTGAGGAAGGTTTTTGACCGCCTCAGACAAGCAAACCTCAAGATTCAGTTGGACAAGACGGAATTCTTGCGAAAAGAGGTTGGCTACCTAGGACATGTCCTTACAGATAAAGGCGTCAAACCAAATAAAGAAAAAATTAGAGCCATCCTAGAATACCCCCTCCCCGGGACGACTAAAGAGATTAAAGGATTCTTAGGTCTCCTGGGATACTATAGAAAATTCATTAAAGACTTTGCGAAGATCACAAAACCTTTCACTCAATGCCTAAAGAAGGGTGCAACAATAAATAAACAAGACCCTAAATATCTGGAATGTTTCGAGACTTGTAAGCACTTGCTGACAAACGAACCAATCTTAATATACCCCGACTTCTCTCAACCCTTCATAGTAACTTGTGATGCTAGTGACATAGCATTAGGTGCTGTTCTGAGTCAAAATAGAGACGGCCAAGAATTACCGGTGGCCTATTCATCCAGGACGCTCTGCGAATCCGAAAAAAGACTTGCGACTATTGAAAAGGAACTCCTAGCGATTTTGTTTGCCACTAAAACCTTTAGACCCTACTTATACGGTAAAAGGTTCACCTTGTATACTGACCACAAACCGTTACAATGGCTATACACTCTGAAAGAGCCAACATCGAAACTTTTCAGGTGGCGCCTCAAATTACAGGAATTCCAGTTCGATATAAGATACAAACCCGGAAAAAGCAATCATGTCGCTGACGCGCTTTCCAGGATCGAACTTAACGCAAAAGATACGTCACCCCCATTAGCGCAGGATGATTCGGATGAAATAGTTAATGATCTATTTCAAGCAGCTTATAGACACCACGCATCCGCTTTAGATCCGGTAGCACCCCAAACTGTACCAACCGACGACGACAATTCCCTTAACGTAAACCCAGGGCAATCTGCCAGACCCGAATTCCCTGAAACTGACTCGAACGCGACAGTACACTCAAATGTAGAAGGCAACGTATGTTTGACCATACCGATTAATGATGGCCCAGTCAACCACAGCACTAATCAAATAATAATAAAACAGGTAAATAATAATCCAAAACCAGTAAAAATAGTTAAAATCTTTGATTCTAAAAAGAGATTACATGTTGAATTATCAAGTAGTAATTTTGAAGGAGACATAATTAATTTCGTCAAAGAATTCATTCAACCAAATGTCAAATATGCCCTGTTCTTCGAGGACAATAATTTTGACATCTACAAAAAATTCTCGAACGCGATGATGAAAAATTTCAAAGAATCCGAAATTAAATTTACGAAATATTCAAAATTATTAGAAGACGTCGAAGACGAAGCTAAGACACGCGAAATCATCAGCGGTTACCATTTGGGCAAATGCAACCATAGAGGAATTAACGAAACATACGAAAAAATAAAAAGATTCTACTTTTGGCCAAACCAGAAACAAACCATTCAAGAATTCATTAATCAGTGTGAGACATGCCTAACTTGTAAATACGACAGAGCACCCATTAAGCCCACATACAACCTCACTCCTAATCCCACCAGACCTTTTGAATTGTTATTTATTGACAAAATTACTTTAGATGGAGGGAAATTTCTTACTATTATAGACACCTTCTCGAAGTATGCTCAAGCATACCTACTGTCTTCGGGAAATACCTTGAAAGTCGTTAAAACGCTTATTAAATTCTTCGCACATCACGGCACGCCTAAAACACGACAATGCCGCAGAATTTAATTCAAGTCTAGTCAAGGAATGGCTAGCCCTACATAAAATCGACATTCACTTCATTAGTTCTCAACATCCGGATTCTAATGGACCAATCGAAAGGTTCCATTCCACACTTGTGGAACACCTCAGGCTACTCAATAACCGAGAGGAATTTTCCACAGATTCAGTAAAAACTAAAGTCGATTACGCCCTAATCGCCTACAATAATTCCATTCATTCTGTAACGAAGTTTACCCCTTTCGAAATTGTATACGGCCACATCGATAGCGATACTCTCCTTAAACTTAATCTTGAAGAGAGAGTAATTAACGATTATGTTGAACGACACAAGGACAAGATGAATGTTCTATACTCGGAAATTCATGATAGGAGTTCGCGCGTTAAAGAAAATGTGATAACTCAACGAAATCGGAACCGCGAAGAAATCCCTGAAATCCCTTCGGAAGTTTATGTCAAAAACAAACAATTTCAAAGGAAAACAAAAAATAAATATAACAAAGAGGAAGTAGTCACGATTGACAGAGACCGAAAGACCGCTAAAATAATCCCCAGGCATCATAACACCAAGGATAAGATCCACGTGTCGAATATCAAACGCCCACGTAAAAAGTCTAAAGCAACTGACAAAGATAACGACGAGACTGATAAAAATCGACAAACAAACATTTCTCCTGTTCCAGGACCCTCATCGTCCTCCTGACGATCGTAACGGACGCGGTAGAAATACGCAACTTGACGTCGAACCCTGGACTGCTCCCGATTAAACTAAAACCTGCCAAGCTGGTCGAAGGCTACCATACATTGACCCACTATTATGACCTGTCTAACATTGTTGACCATGTAAGAAAAATACAAACTAACTATGAAACAACTATGTACTGCACGGACGAACAGAGATGCTCACCAGATCCATCAATTACACCCTTGAATTGATCAATCGAAAGCTAAACAACACTATTATTAGAAACCCCCAATCTCGCACCAAAAGAGGCTTAGTGAAATGGCTTAGGGTCAATAATAAAATTTATAACAGGAAATCTGGATTCCGAGGACCAAGCGAAGTACGATAGGATAACAAACCATTTGCAAAGCAATCAGGAAGATCTACAACTCCAAATAAAATCTCAGTATTCTATCAACCGCGCCATAATGGAGAATTTTAATAAAACCATAGAGACAATTGCATTCAACAATAAACAAATTATGAGAGAATTCGCCCGCTTTAAGTCAATAGAATATAATCAAGCGCAAGTTGGACCCGCCAATGATATCCTCGAACACTATCAAATCCTTCTGAACTTGGTCATTAATACAATACAAGATATAGAAAATTCAATCACATTCTGTAAGAGAGGTGAACTTCATCCCAGTATAATTGACTCCCCGTCATTGGTAGAAGAGCTGAATAAACTAACAGTCTTTTATCAAGACAGGTTTTTAAATTTTCAGGGTGAAAATATCTTTGAAATCCAATCGTTTATCAGGGTACAATGTTTTATTAGTACCGAAGAAATCATTTATTTCTTAGACATACCTTTAGTGAATAGGAAGGATTACGACTTCTATCATTTGGAACCGGTACCTACCTGAGTAGACTCCGAATACGTCACGATCATCCCCTCAGTTAAATATTTTTTGAAATCCAAACAGGACTCAGAAATAATTCCGCTTAGAGAAACATGTAAATTGAACCATATTTACCTTTGTCCTAATCACCTGAGAGCAGAAGCTAAAACACAATGTGAAATTGGTATCATATCTACCGGTACTGTTCAATTTTGCAAATATCTTAAATTAAATATCCCGGAAAACTACGTGTCCCTCTTGACTGAATTAAATCAGTACCTTCTTGTTTTTCCTGAAGGAGATCAAATAGAAATAATTGATTCAACCGGAACGGAGATTCACCGACTGAAAGGCATTTACTTAATAAGCCCTAGCAAAAGCCACATAAAGTTCAAAAACCATACCCTATTCGCGGCGCAGAAAGAAATTGTTGGTCAACCTTTAATCATGGAAAATCTAAATTTCAAATTAGACCCTAACCAAAAACCTGAGTTCGAAATCCAACTCCAGGATCTTGACCTTCACCTTATCCAACCCCATGCAACTATACCTATTCCTCATATTGAATTAGGAACTATCGCAACCCCCAGCCTATGGACCGTGTTGCTATACGTTCTCATAATGACTTGCATTGGTTACAATGTTTATCGTATATTCAAAATCAGAAGAAGTGTAAGAATTCATCCGGATATTCAAAACGCCTGAATTTAGCCCGCTTTTCACTGCATAAGAAATATGTAGCACCCCTCCTTACTAGGTATATCTCCTATTGCTATATTATGATATTATGTGTATTGTATTTTATTATGATTATTATAACTAGGTTCTTGTGTATTATGTTTCCTCATACTCACATTCTTGTATAATAACCCTTAAGTGCAGCTTATTTGTTGTTAGGCTCTCCTACGGACTACTGGTACAAGGTCATTAATTAAAACAACATATATCTCTTGTGTGCAGAATAGATATTTCAAAATGTACAATTGTAAAGGAAACTTTCGATCAACTTTAACTAAACATTCAACCTTTAAATTTTAAACTTTCAACTTTAAACTTTTAACTTTTCAAATTTTAAATTTTCTCAAACTTGCCCGAAAGTTTCCTCTGGGGATGGAGGAGTTACGTACGCATATTATGCTGACACCATGCACATTTTATGCGTACTCAACAGAACCCACGCCCCACTCTCATCGGAGGTTCCCTCCGACGCTAGCCTCACGAGCCAGTCCGTCTTTAGTTCCCGTAGCGAGTTGTCCGGCCTTTTGCTCCGATTTACTGTGTACTAAAATATATATATATATATATGTAGGTATATAGTTTCTTGAGGATCGGTCGGTTGAATAACAAATGCAATGATTTGGCGACGTTTCTGAAATTTTTTATTTCTATTTTCAAGCCCTACAACAAGAAGATAAGAATTACAAGGTATACTATAGGAATCTGTGGTGTTTTCTAATTATTTTTGGTGTCTATTCTAGGTGTGGTAATGACTTAAAAATATATAGGTATGAATTTACTTACAGTAGGCTGAAAAGCGTCGGACAGTTGAGGGAGTTGTACCTCCTTCAAGCACTGTTTATACACTGAAGGTGTGGAACAGGTAGGTAGTAGGTAACCCTTTAAGGGATTACTTGTGCTAGTTCATTCTTGTGAAAAAGAGTGGTGGAAGGTTAACGGTTTCGGTCATAAATGTGAATTTTTAATAATAGGAATGGCGGTAGGTATAACTATGAAGAAAGCAGAAGAGGTTGTTAATGGTGGTTTGGTCTATGGTTATGGTTCCTTATTATATTGGAGTAACATTGGCTCAGGTTCTGCGTGTCAGTTCTTTTATTCAATGCATCATGTTTATTTCTTTCGATGTGAATCATCTCTTTCATATTGAGCTTGTGGGAATTGGTTGCATAACATAAAATTTCAGTCTTTTCAAATTGTATTTTATGATTGGTGTTCCTAAAATGCGTCATTAGAGCTGTTGAGTCTGGTTTTTCGGGATATTTGATTAAACTGTCGCAACTATACTTATTTTGGTAGGTTCTATTTTTGAAATATTGCTCGGATTGTCCATAATAGGCTTTTCCGCAGTCTGGTTGGCATGGAATTCTGTAAATCAGATTGGAGCGTAAATCTTTCGGATCTTTGTCTTTAGTATTGGTAAACAATTTTTTGAGGGTGTTTGATTTGTCCAAGACCAAACCACATTAACAAACCTCTTCTGCTTTCTTCATAGTTATACCTACCGCCATTCCTATTATTAAAAATTCACATTTATGACCGAAACCGTTAACCTTCCACCACTCTTTTTCACAAGAATGAACTAGCACAAGTTATCCCTTAAGGGTTACCTACTACCTACCTGTTCCACACCTTCAGTGTATAAACAGTGCTTGAAGGAGGTACAACTCCCTCAACTGTCCGACGCTTTTCAGCCTACTGTAAGTAAATTCATACCTATATATTTTTAAGTCATTACCACACCTAGAATAGACACCAAAAATAATTATAAAAAACAACACCACAGATTCCTATAGTATACCTTGTAATTCTTATCTTCTTGTTGTAGGGCTTGAAAATAGAAATAAAAAATTTCAGAAACGTCGCCAAATCATTGCATTTGTTATTCAACCGACCGATCCTCAAGAAACTATATACCTACATATTGCTCCAACGGTCAATAACGAAACAAATCATATTACAATAGCTGAGTAAGCCATATACCCACAAACATCTTCTACAACAATGGGTTTTTACAAGGATGTCCAACATAATCACGGATCAGACGCAAGACACTGTTTAAAGAAACTCCACCGTCTTCACAGAAATCTTGCGTCCCTAAACAACTCACACATTTTTCTTTTACGATGTCAAAGTGATAACATTTTTCCGCGACATATCGAAAATTCGATTAACAAGATCAACTCATCAATCGACATTCATTCTCGTTACAAGAAAGAAACTGAAAACATTATAACTAGATTTAAAATAGCTATGTTAAACCTAGAAATTAAGACAGTTATTCTAAAAAAGAAACAAGCTGAAGACGAGATTGATCTAAATTCAGCTACTTGTAGAACTTTACTGCCTCATATACTAGTTGAAGAATTCTTAATAAGACAGAAACACTCTTACGAAATATATTATAAAATTGTTAAAGAAAAACAACTGAAGAAATACGACAGACTAAATAAACCGTATACCTCAAATGTAAGAGAAAACAATTGGTTTGTAAACATATCAGATACCACATTTCCTGATGATATATCGAATTATCTTTCATTAGGACCAAAATATTCTGTACCATATATACACATAAGAATTTACCCATTGACGAACTGATTTGCGATGTTGAATATTTCGTAAAAAGTAATGTAAGTGAAGAAGACAGAGAGAAGGTTCGAGGCCAATGCGTTAATATAATAACGAACCATCAAAATAAACTGAAAAATAGTTAAGAGAACAATATCAATGAACTTAAACTATTTAACAGGTCTGCTAAATTCTTGAAAACCAATCCCCAAATAATTCTCACCAAAACTGATAAAACTAATCAAACAATTGCTATAAACCGAACCGAGTACAAATCAAAAACCAGAGAATTACTAAATGATACAGATATGTATAAAATAGTAGGAAGCAACCCGACCCACAAACTTAAAACCCAAGTAAATGCACTAATTCGAAGTTTCCACAAAAAAGGTTATATTGATTCATACGCGAAACAAAAACTTTGCAACACCTCCCCAACGGCTCCAAAACTTTATTCATTAGTTAAAAATCACAAAGAAGGAAATCCAATTAGACCAATAGTTTCATTCATTAACTCCCCAACGTACGAACTGTCAAAATATCTTACTGATATCCTGTCACATATTCCGACCAAAAAATATAACATTAAAGACTCGTTTGAATTTTGCGAGAAAATCAGGAACATCTCTATTCCTGATAACTATAAATTAATTTCACTCGATGTATCATCTCTTTTCACTAACATATCAATTCCGAATGTTACCAATATAATATCCAGAGAATTTCATAAAATCCAAAACCTCACTAAGATACCCAAAACAGAATTCCTCGAAGCCCTCAAATTATGTACAGACGAAGGTTATTTACAGTTCGATAATACCTTTTATAAAATGAAATTCGGCTGCCCTATGGGGTCTCCCATCGCCCCGATACTCGCTGACATATATCTCGAATTTATTCTCGACCTAACTCTTCCAAAATTACCATTTGAAGTCCCATTCTTATTCAAATTTGTGGATGATATAATAACTGCTATCCCAAAAGACCAAGACGTCACTGTATTACACCATTTTAATCAAGTCCATCCACGTTTGAAATTTACCATAGAATCCGAAAAACCTAATCGAACCATACCATTTTTAGATCTAGAACTCATCCGAAATCATAACAATTCAATTGAAACCAAATGGTGGCAAAAACCTCAAAATTCTGGACGTTATATTAATTTTTCCAGTCATTCACCTTACCATCAAAAAATCAATTTCGTAAAAAATCTCATTAATAGAGCATTAAAACTAACTTCCGAATCGAACCACAGGGAAATAACAAACAAAATCGTAGACCTGTTACTAATTAACGGATATCCACACAAATTGATTTGTAAACTGCTAAAATCCTCATCTGATACCAACTCTAGTCCAACAAACACACCTTCAGAAGACGAAGAACTTAAACAATATTTTGGTTTTCCATACATTAAAAATCTATCAGAAAAATTGAAAAAAACTTTTAATAAACATAAAAAATCACAATCTCAAGTTACTTTTCGAAATTCAAACACCCTCAAAAAATTGTTTACCAATACTAAAGACAAAGATCCGAAAGATTTACGCTCCAATCTGATTTACAGAATTCCATGCCAACCAGACTGCGGAAAAGCCTATTATGGACAATCCGAGCAATATTTCAAAAATAGAACCTACCAAAATAAGTATAGTTGCGACAGTTTAATCAAATATCCCGAAAAACCAGACTCAACAGCTCTAATGACGCATTTTAGGAACACCAATCATAAAATACAATTTGAAAAGACTGAAATTTTATGTTATGCAACCAATTCCCACAAGCTCAATATGAAAGAGATGATTCACATCGAAAGAAATAAACATGATGCATTGAATAAAAGAACTGACACGCAGAACCTGAGCCAATGTTACTCCAATATAATAAGGAACCATAACCATAGACCAAACCACCATTAACAACCTCTTCTGCTTTCTTCATAGTTATACCTACCGCCATTCCTATTATTAAAAATTCACATTTATGACCGAAACCGTTAACCTTCCACCACTCTTTTTCACAAGAATGAACTAGCACAAGTAATCCCTTAAAGGGTTACCTACTACCTACCTGTTCCACACCTTCAGTGTATAAACAGTGCTTGAAGGAGGTACAACTCCCTCAACTGTCCGACGCTTTTCAGCCTACTGTAAGTAAATTCATACCTATATATTTTTAAGTCATTACCACACCTAGAATAGACACCAAAAATAATTATAAAAAACAACACCACAGATTCCTATAGTATACCTTGTAATTCTTATCTTCTTGTTGTAGGGCTTGAAAATAGAAATAAAAAATTTCAGAAACGTCGCCAAATCATTGCATTTGTTATTCAACCGACCGATCCTCAAGAAACTATATACCTACATATTGCTCCAACGGTCAATAACGAAACAAATCATATATATATATATATATATATATATATATATATATATATATATATATATATATATATATATATATGTATATACGAGGGGCTCGCCAAAAGTAAGGTTCCCTATTTTGTAATTCGGCTTCGGAGCGCGGGAAAAATTTGAAACTTGGCGGGATATTCCGCTAGGATGTGGTGGCCACACTGATTTTTGGAGGGAAGTGATCCGATAACCTGGTCGACCGTATCAGTCTTGTAAACATGTCGAGTGCAACCCCATCCGTGTCCGCCTCTGAACTGAGAGCAATAATTCGTTTTTTTCGAGGGAGATGCTCTTTTCGACAGAATTGTTACTGGAGATGAGACGTGGGTTCACCACACCACTCCAGAGACAAAAAATCAAAGCAAAGTGTGGAAGTTGAGCGGAGAGGCGGCCCCAAAAAAGGCGAAAATTGCGTTGTCTGCCGGAAAAATCATGGCAACTGTTTTCTGGGACAACAAAGGTGTGCTGTTGGTTGACTACCTTGAACGTGGGAACACAATCAATGCTCAGAGGTATTGTGAAGTCCTACAAAAGTTGAGATCGGCCATAAAACGCAAAAGGCCGCATTTGCTGTCAAAAGGGGTGCTTCTCATGCACGATAATGCACGCCCCCATTCGGCTCGCCAAACTCAGGATCTGCTGGGACAATTCAACTGGGACATTTTCCCACATCCTCCCTACTCCCCGGATCTTGCTCCCTCAGATTTTCATCTTTTCCCGAAGTTGAAGGGGCACCTGGGAGGGAAACACTTCCGCGACGACGAAGAGCTGAAGGCGGAAGTCAACAACTACCTGAGGAAGGTGGGCACGCAGCACTACCAGGACGGCATTCAAAAACTCGTGCCACGCTTTCAAAAATGTATTGAGAGAAATGGTGATTATGTTGAAAAATAGAAAACAATCTGTAGAATCGGAAAAAAATATAAAAAATTAAAAAAAAATTTGTCTACTATTTTTTCTAGCGTAGGGAACCTTACTTTTGGCGAGCCCCTCGTATATATATATGTCGGGGAGACAACACTAAACCCATCACCAATACACAATGCCCGTCATCTGATGTGCCGGGTATAGAAAGGCAAGGAGGAGAAGAAGAAGGGAAGACGACAGAAAGGTTACCGGTGGTTGAGGAACTTCTTCAAGTTGGATAAAGCTGTGTGCTTGTGCTTTGTTTAAAGTCTATACTCACACTGTTCTTTTCATTCCTTAATTATTATAAAAGTTCTTGAAGTTCTTGATTCGCCTTTCTTTACAATGGACCCGTCAACATCAGAAGTGGGATCGGAGAAATCCAAGCTCACAACTGAAGAGAAAAACGCATCAAGTTTGGAAGGCCAGCTACCCGAATCGGTTCGCGCCCTGCTCGAATTACAAAATCGTAATTTTTTGAGAATATTGAACGAAATTTCTCAACCCTCCAAAGACACCACCAAAAATCGTTCTCCCAGAATTTGACCCAGATATGCCGGATAGTGACGCACGTTCATGGTGTCGTACTGTGGATGTTTGTTTGTCTGATACAGTCTTGGAAGTTGGTGCATTGATAATGGCTCTAAGTCGTGCCCTTAAAGGTAGTGCATCTAGATACCTATCACATGTTTCGTGTGCTGGTATGACTTGGACACAATTCCGGGAATTATTTCTGGCTTGTTTTGATGTAGTAGAACCTCCAGCGGGTATCATGCTAAATGTTCTGAATGGAAAGCCAAGAGACGGAGAATGTCTAGGTGCGTATGCCGGGCGAATTTTTTCCACTCTTTCAAATAATTGGCAAAAATTGGAGAAAGAGCAGATTGCCGTAGCTGTTAGTTTGGCCCATATAGCTCAATTTGATTCTCGGGCCCAGAGGATAGCTATAACATCCCAAATTGATTCTTGGGATGAATTAATCAGAGAACTAAACGCTGTTTCATTCCGCAAGAGGCCTTTTAGCGCTGGGATGGAATTTTCAGACAACAAGCGCCAAACGACACAATCATATACACAGTCTCGCTGTAATATTTGCAACAGAACTAACCACAAAAGTGACGAGTGCCATTTTCGCCCTAACAAGCCGCCTTTGAAGACGACCACTGCAGATCCTACACTCCAGACCATACCGATGAATTCCAAGAGGCCTTTTTGTTTTAAATGTAAAATGCCAGGGCACGTTGCAGCCTACTGCAGGAATGAAAAATCCCAGGAAACCCAAGGACCTGGAACCTTGGAGCGGCGGTAGACCTCTGCAAAATAAACCCTACAGGAACTTTAACACATAATGGTGAGTCTTACAAATTCACATTTGATTCAGGCTAAGAATGTTCTCTTATGAAAGGTTCTATTTCTAAATATTTTACTGGGCCTACTTTCTATGACTTAGTTTCTATGACTGGTATTGGCAAGTCTAAGGTTGTAAGTAAAGCTCAGGTTTTAGCTAAACTCGTGATTGATAATGTTGATTTAGAAGTGCTTTTCCATATACTCCCTAGCCAATATCTCGTTAGTAACATAATGATAGGGAGAGAGGTCCTAGCAGGTGGTGTGAAAGTGATTTTGAGTGAAGATCAATGTACCTTCAGTAGAATGTCTGACACAAAGTTGGTGAATAAATGTGAGGCTTCTCACACAAGTTATGGATTTGTATCCGACAGTGTTAAAACTGACTTAGAGGGAAATGATAGGAACAAGCTCTTTTCAATTCTTCGAGAATTTTCTAATTTGTTTGCTATTGGATATCCCTCTACTCGTGTGCAAACAGGACAGCTAGAAATTAGGTTAATAGACCCTAACAAAACAGTTCAACGAAGGCCATACCGTCTTGGGCCAGCTGAACGCGAAGTTGTCCGGAGGATTGTTCGAGATTTGGAGGCTGCAGGGATTATTCGTCCAAGCTGCTCTCCTTTTGCAAGTCCTGTTCTGCTAGTTCAAAAGAAAAACGGCTCTTACAGAATGTGTGTTGACTACCAAGAGTTGAATTCCAATACAGTTCCTGACAGGTTTCCTCTGCCATTAATCTCCGATCAAATTGCTAGGTTAAGAGGTTCTAATTTCTTCACATGCCTAGATATGGCTAGTGGGTTCCACCAAATCCCTGTTCACCCCGATTCCATCGAGCGCACCGCTTTTGTCACTCCGGATGGTCATTGGGAGTACCTTACAGTCCCCTTTGGCCTTTGGAATGCGCCATCAGTTTATCAACGCTGTGTCCTCAGTGCTTTAGGAAATTTAGCATACGAGTATGTAGTGTCCTACATGGATGATTTGGTCATTGTGTCCAGCACCATAGAGGAAGCACTAAATAGACTCCACACAGTGCTTTTTTCTGTGCTAACAAAGCACGGTTTTTCTTTAAACATTTCCAAATGCTCATTCATCATGCGAAGAATTGAATTCCTAGGTTATGAGGTGTTTGCTGGTCAAATCCGACCAAATTCTCGTAAAATTGAGGCTTTAACGTTACTTCCTCCCCCACACACAGTCCATCAATTGAGGCAGTTCATTGGTCTTGCCTCTTATTTCAGGCAATTCATCGGAAAGTTTTCCGAAATTATGGCCCCCATATTCAGATTAACAAGCTCAACTGGTAGTATTGAATGGTTGCCAGAGCATGAAAAAGTTAGGAAATATATTATCGAACGTCTTACCAGTGAACCTATTCTAATGATTTTTGATCCCAAGTATCCCATCGAACTCCACACAGACGCGAGTTCAGTGGGCTATGGTGCCATGCTTTTACACAGAGTCGACGGAAAAGCTCGAGTTGTAGAATATTTTAGTAAACGAACATCTCGAGAGGAAGCAAATTACCATTCATATGAATTGGAAACTCTAGCTGTTGTTAATTCTGTCCAACATTTTCAGCAGTACTTGCAAGGTCGAAAGTTTACAGTGGTCACAGACTGCAATTCTCTCAAGGCATCACGCACAATGGTGGATTTGTCCCCTCGTGTGCACAGATGGTGGGCTTATCTTCAAGCCTTTGACTTTGAAATAATCTATCAGCCTGGGAGTCGAATGTCTCATGTAGATTTTCTCTTTCGAAACCCACTTCCCATACAGGATAACTCTAAATCTGAAGCTATAGGCACAGACTACAAAGACCAATGCCATGTAAGCTCTGAAAAACGTGTTGACTTTACACAATTACCTGATGATTGGTTACATGCTGAACAGCAAAGGGATGAGGAAATATTGATGTTGGTGTCTAAAATCAATGAGGACTCCATGAATGAAGACATCCGCAACACTTATGATCTTAGATCAGGGGTTCTTTATCGTAAGGTTCAACGTAATGGTAGGAGCCGCTGCGTGCCTATTTTACCAAGGGCTTTAAGGTGGTCAGTTATTAACAACATACATGAGTCATTAGTTCACATAGGATGGGAGAAGACATTGGAAAAGGTATACGAGCAATATTGGTTTGATAAGATGGCTAAATATGTTCGTAAATTTGTAGAAAATTGCATCACCTGTCGAGTTTCCAAGTCCAACTCGGGCAAGGTTCAGGCAGAACTACATCCGATTCCTAGGGTTGGTACACCTTGGCACACGGTTCATGTTGATGCCACTGGGCAACTTAGTGGCAAGAATGATGTTAAGGAGTATGTTCTAGTTTTTATTGATTCTTTCACAAAATACGTCCTTTTACACCATTCATTTCATATAAACTCAGAAAGTACTATTAAAGCACTGAAATCATGTGTTTCCTTGTTCGGTGCACCCAATCGAATCATAGCAGATCAAGCTCGTTGTTTTTCCAGTAAAGAATTTAGAGAATTTTGTAATGATTCCAACATTGATCTGCATCTTGTTGCAACAGGTTCAAGTAGGGCCAATGGTCAAGTAGAGCGTATCATGAGTACTTTAAAAAATTTGTTAACTGTTATTGAGGCGAAGCAAGACAGTTGTTGGCAAGAAGCTTTGGATGAAGAGCAGCTTGCTATGAATTGTACAGTCAACCGAGTCACCAAGGTATCACCAATGGAAATGATGTTTGGGAAGATTGCCAAACCTCTAGGCCTTGTATCTGTGGTAGACAATGATGAGCGTGTCAATTTATCTGAAGTGCGAGAACAGGCACTTGAAAGAATAAATAAAAATGCTGCCTATGAAAAGAAACGATTTGATAGTAATAAGGCTAAATTATCAAAATTAGGTTCCAACCAAAACTTGACGACCGACAATTGGTATACGAGCTACCCTTTGGCAAAGTACCTACTCACCAAAGGTATTACTCTGGTGGGAACGATGGAAAAAAAAAGAAAAAAAAAAAAATCCCAACCGAATTCCAGCCTTCGAATAAGAGAGCTGTTGGAAGTGCATTATTTGGGTTTCAAAAAGATGTTGCTCTCGTTTCTTACGTGACGAAAAAAAATAAATGCGTTATTTTGCCAAGTTCAGCATAAGATGACGACAAAATTGACCAGGATAAGCCCAATATCATCCTCGACTACAATAAATATAAGGTTGGAGTCGACGTTACCGATCAGCTGGGCGGAAATTACTCAGCTGCGCGAAAAACAAACAGGTAGCCACTATCACCTTTTTATTCCATGCTAAATATGGCAGGCATAAATGCTCAGGTGCTCTTGAATCACCACATTCATTGCCCAAGTTCAGAAGACTTTTTCTGAGCAATCTGTCGGTTTCCTTGATGAAACCACACCTCCAGAATCGTGCGAAAATCCGAACTCTTCCACTCCATTCTCAAACAATCATTCGAAGTCTACTCCCAAGAGAGGGCACAGATTCAACCCATGATGGAGAACCACCGGCAAAAAAACCCACAGGACGAGGACGATGTCATGAGTGTGGTAGATGCAAGAATAATCACACCACCATAACATGTACACAATGTGACAAGTTCACATGCAAAAATCATTTGGCCAAGATAGAGCAAATCTGCACTAGTTGAGTCAGTGGACAAGAAGAAGACGCTGACTCATCAGGAGAAACTTGAAGCACTGCGCAGATTTCTATGTCATTATTTATCGTATTTTTTGGTAAGTTACATTGTAAACTCATCATGTACCTAAATTTTAGTTTGTAAAATACATTACCTACTTTTTTCTCGAGTTTTTTGTCAGTTTTTAATTCAAATTTTTAGATTGATAATATCACTGAGTTTTGACTTGGATATGTCTCATTGGAAGGGGGTGCCATTCTGTGAAATGTCACGTCTACTGGGAGGAGTCATAGATTGGGAAGAGTAAGTTAAAATTAGAAGCAGAAGCTGTAGAATTTTGTTTAGAAGGTAAGTTCAGATTTATTAGAAATTTGGTATTACACACCTGTTTAGCGGAACCATTCTCTTGTTTTCACTCCTGAGATAATATCTGAACGTTTCCAAATATAAAATTAGGGAAAATAAGTGATTTTTCGAAGTGGAACCACCAAAAACAGGTGTGGTGAACTCATTGCGCCACCCCTCCATAGTATATATATATATATATATATATATATATATAATTACGGAAAATGGATGGGTGTAGACAATATTTCGTTTAAGAAAAACTCGTTTTTTTTGCATTATTCCTCCATTTCCTCCCTTACACCACAGAATTCAGAAATTCTGAGGTTTTTTATACATAGACTAAAATCGTATCGAACAAAAAAGAATCACGAAAATTGGTTTGGAATCTATTGTAGCCAAGGCAGTATCACACACACCATTCTCCTATGGTATTTTTTACGGATTCAGTATTAAAATGGTCTGAAACGGATTCGTATTAAGTTATTTTTTCTCTTCAATTCTAATTGGCCATCCCTCTCATAGACAAAGCCCCTCCTGTATGACCTAGCTTCGAAGGGATATCTTAAAAGCAAACATTGAAGAAATCAAACAATGAAATACAATAAGCAGAGGAATATGCCGACAGGCTAACCATATCTACAGCCACCTCCAAGGCCTCAACCTCGTGTACTCGTGCACCTACAATCATCCTAATTGGAATTGCCCCAACAAACTTTGACGGAATAGTTTTCCAGAAATGCGGTAGAGTAAAAACGCGGATGTGATCCACACCTGTGGTTCTGTTACATAGTACTTACAATTTACCACTATTATGAGAACACCCATTGATCATAATTTTCATGTATTTGACGAACTTTTGTTACATCTTCACCAACTGATGCATTGACTATGAACACTTAGATAATAGATACTCGTAATTATGTACTAATTTGTATTATTATTGTCTAACTTGTATGAAAATGTACTCTATACTTATAGAGTAAAGAGTTAGTTTGGTGACGTGCTACAGTGTCTTCACTCTCTTTTACTTTCCACAATCAAAGGCCACAAAGGGTTCCCGGACGCTTAGAAAGCCAGTTATAGCAGGGTTGGAATATATTGGCGAGTGAAAGCCGAGAGGCATGCTCCCCCTTCACTCCCCATTGCATTTCCTCCTGTCTGGGGTGGGGGGGGGGTTCTGTAACTTTTTGAGATATAACCCACAGTGGACTAGTTTTTCACAGTAATAATTCACCACTAACAGGCAAAACAACTGTAGTAAATTAACCAGAAGTACTTAGTTTCAGGCATTACTGCCAGGGGCGATTATTACACATGGTGGCGAAATGATTAAAAATTTCGTATTTTACCACTTCAATATCAAGAATCACAAAACACATTGATTATATGTATATCCAATACATGATTGATAGAAAAATATAGAAATGATTATGCCAAAGTGATATAGGACGAGGAAACACCGAAATCTCAATTTAAACACACTTAGCCCCATCTTGTAACTTTTTACTAAATATGGATGTGGTGAGAAAATTTACTACAGTGGAGAATACCCCGCCCCAGGACTTCTGGATAAATATTCCACGGCAAAGCATGGTGGTCTTTTTCGAGTGTGAGAAGTTCTCCAAGGCAAAAATGGTGGTGGTTCTCCACTGTTGAAAAGTTTTCACATTGAAATAAAGTTACATACCCCCCCCCAAGCTGTTTCTTTTCTTTTTTATGTCATGAGTCAAATAAGTTGAAGGGAAGTTACAGGTAGGTCCATGGGGCAGGTAATAGTTATCTTCACCCTTCAATATTTTCCCACTACAGTCAACCGTGGAGAGAGTAACACTCTCCTACACCCATTCAAATGGTTAATGTCATTACAAGTTTAATTGTTAGCAACTAACCTATTAGTTTCAATCCTTCAAACTTTCTTCTGATCCAGGCGCCACATCTCGATGTTCCTTCCTGTGATTCTTATGTTCTGGAGATCTAGTTCGGCTGCTCTTCCTCCTTTTCTTTTTGGGCTTCTTTTCTCCACCATAATCGTCTCCGTCACTCCTTGAATGTCTATGTTTCTTTCCATGTTCACTGTGTCTTCTGCGTTCTTTGTGCTTTTGTCTCCATTTTTCTTTCTTCTCTTCAAACTTTTCATAATCCTCTACTTCACATACATCACCATATTCTTGTTCACTTCCACAACTTTCTATAGTTCCCTCTTCCAAAGGTTCTCCCTTCTTCACGACTGCATTGGAATCCACGTCCACATCCTTTTCGAGTTGAGCTTTCCTTGAAATAGTTTCTTCAAAAAACCTATTAATCTCACGTTCAGTCAAGAGTTTGATAGGTTTTTTGAAAGGTCTCTCCCGACAACCAAACCTCAGCTGCCCGGACTCCTTACGCCCATTGAATCCACCACCTAGAACAAGATGAAACCAACTATTACTTTTCAATAGAACATAAATATGATTACATAAAGATTCGATAACACACATTTAGAAATGTTTTAATTTGGTATGAAACACAGCCCATGATGAAAATTCGGATGATGTATATATATACAGTTAAACTCTTTTTTAAGGGGAAATAACATAACATCTAGTTCCAAACGCCACCACCATGTGGCAGCACCAAAATGAACAGATCTAATTTTTGCTCTTATTCTGTTAATAATTGATCGATTTTTAATTTGTAAATTGCACTGGATTGAGAAACAGCTCAGAATTTCCACTAATTGGTTCCGATGTTCGAAATTCCAAAAGTGTACACTTAGTTCACTGGGGATCAAATTTGGCCCATTTTTTGAAAAATCCCAATTAGTCAAGTTCTGGATGAGTGCGTACTGAGGTTTTTTTTTCAAATTTGAAATTGGACCACTGAAACCCCATAAATTGTTGTCCAGAAGATAAGTGGTGGGAGGGGTGAAGGCAGCAGGGGAGGCGAGAGTGTCTCTGCCGAACCATTCGAGATTTCTCGATCCTAGGCCTAGGCCAGTTTCATAAAGTAACATAATATATTATTCATCAGTGTTATAATAAGTATTTCTCGATTATAAATTGTTGGTATCAATAATCCAAGTAATATAAATCAACAGTTTTAACGGCTAAAGACAAATCCCAAACTACTACATAATGGATTCCGATGTTTTTTGTGGTGACGAATCTATTAACTATTAAAAAAAGGGGTCAAACTTCATTTCAAGGTTGAAAACAGACAAAAGGAGAGCTTAGTGAGAAAAATTACTAGGTAAAAATGTTCTCCTATTTCAAAAGATCACGACTGATGAAGATTCAAATGATATTTTATTCTTCAAACAACGAATTTTATAGCTTCTTCGCTCAAAACTAATGATATTGACAGGTTCGTGTTTGATCAGATTCAAAGAATAACTGTAACTGTAACCTTGAGGATCTGAAACTCAGCGGGTACTTTAATAACACTTAAGGATTAATTTAAGACCCTACAGAGTGCGTAGGCAGTCGTAAGTGATGTTAAAAGAGTTCGAAAATCTTTTCGATACGACAAAATACAAATAAATAAAACACTGATAGAGATTTTACAATATCAAAATTTTTATTGATTTAAATTTGTTATCTGATTTTTCAGCATCCCTCCCCTCGAAGAAGAGAAACAGAGGAAAGTAAAAAACCAAATTAAGGACAGACAGGCCTTGTTTTTCTAAATTTTCTAAGAATTCAAACTGTCTAAATAAGAAACGTTGCATCATATTGAAATTATACCATTATTTGAAATTGATGAACGCGATAATTTATAAATTTCTACCTAAACCACAACATTCAGTATTAAAGTAGTAAGTAGTAAAAAATTAGTAAAAAATAAAATAAAATAACCACTGTTTCAGAAATAGAAAACTCTTCTCTTTTCAATGACATCATCAATAATTTGATAAAAATGGAACTTTATTTTGAAAATGGATTTTGAAAACTCAAATATGATTTTATCCCGATCAGGCATTTTTATTTTGTGTTGTTTTAGCCTTAATTCATGGTTTAATATCAGTTGAATACCCTATTGAAATTTAACAGATGTTCAACTAAATCACCAGCTTTGATAATTAAATTAACCCTACAACTTTTTTTGTCCATCCACAACCATAGTACCGTATTTTGTTTTCCCTCTGTAAAAGAACCCCCTTCCAATATGCAATTCAGGAGAGCAACAGGTAAAAGCTCTGCTGCACATTTACAGGCCCTCGCCTCACAGCAACGGTTGGACTGTGGATATGGTATAAGATCTAGCCGTTCGCTTAGGCACTGACAAGAAGCTACAGAGTTCCCCCCTGGGCTACCACACGCCTAATAAAGATCAAGGTATTCTATTCAAAGTAGGAATTGGAATTGTTAATAGCTACAGTGTGGCCCCTCGAATATTGCCCTCCGACTCTGCACTCTACAGGATACTGAGAGAAGCTGAGGACCCAGCAGCCTTAACCAGGAGGAGATGCAGGGACTTCTACTCTATTATGTTGGCAGCCATAATGGATGATTTCTTTCCATTTCGATGAGATATTATGTTCTATATTGTGTTCCCATGTGTTCGTATCGTGTTTACTGTGTTTTCCTTGTGCTTTTCGTTTGGCCAGTCTATATCCTCTCATTAAACCGTATTTTTAACTGTAACATCACAATGCCCCCGACCCGTCGATTTCCATCAAGATCTTGCAATGGACAAGCAACCTTCGTCATCAGCAAGCAGCCATTAATCTGCTAGACACTCTTTCCAAACGCCATAAAATTCACATACTTTTTTTCGTATAGTAGCATTTGAGAATTCATCAGTAGCAATAACCCTCTTGTGCAGTGTATACTTGGTTGGTGTGATAGACAAAGGTCTCGCAACACCTGATGAAATTTGGCATCCAACTTCCTTTACAATATTGCCAACTGTTCGAGCCAAAACGCCTGTCGCTTCTTGTATCGCATCATGAACGTTGTACTTTGCATCAGCTAGACGGGAGAAATCGTGTTCAATAAGTTTAAGTATTTCACGAGGAAGAAGAAAGAGACATATTTTAAAGTTTTTCTCCAATAATTCCAATTAAAAATAATGATAAATCAATTAGGGGAAGCAGAAAAATTTTGTCAAATGAGTTAATGATTTTTAGGCCGGGTTCCAGGGTTGGTGTAGGTTGGTTTTTTTTAAGTAGTTATTTTTTGAAACGGTTTGATTTGAGTTTCACGAGGTGTCCCTGAAAACTGTGTAGAGTACCTAACTTAATCGAAAGGCTTACCTAACCTCCGAGGTACCCATCCTGGAAGTAACCTTCCGCATTCCATGTCAACCAATATCTTGTTGCCGTCCAGCCAGATTCTATTGCGAGATTCATAAGCTTTCAGGGCTTCTCCTTCGATGGAATATTCAACAAAACCATAACCACGACTTCTGCCCGTAACAATGTCTTCAATGACTCTGGCTTTCAAAACTCTGCCGTAACGCCCAAATTCCTGCAGAAAACAAAAACTTTTTGTAGAGACGAAAATGAAACTAAATTGACAAAAAAGAGGACTCAACGATTTTATCTGTACTTACATCCTCCAGAGACCGTGCTGTCGTCTTTGCGCTTAGATTTCCAACAAAAATGGTACATTCAGGCCGTCCTTTGATCCGCTTGCTTGGAAGAAAGTCTGCATTTAGAGCCCGAATTATTGCTTTGTCGTGTGGAACAGTGTCTGTGGAATCGATTGAGCCTGCTTTAAGAGGGTCGTATATGATTGTATGAGGTGACCAGCATTTCTGTGCAAGTCGGGAAAGCCTTCGAGTCTCCTCATCACTTGAATCAGGCTAAAAATATAACATTGGAAATTATAGGTTGAAAAAGTAAAAACAAAAATATGGTTACTATGAAACAGCTTTTTTTTTTTAAATATAAACATGTTTTAAATGTGCCCTTCTCCCACATGTTTGTTGTACATACATAGAAAATCCTAGTTTAAAGTGAGTTCATCTAAGTTTAAAGACCGATGTGATATAAGATTTATTCAACTTGGTTATTAGACAAGTAAAATAAACTACTATTTCAGGTTGAAATTTTCTCTACCAGCCACTTTCAGCTTCACAGAAATCATAAACTGTCCTCTGACAGGGGGTGCTTATTCCAGCTATAGTCAGAACATGGTAAGATTTCTCTCTCTCACAGTCTCACTTGCATGAGCTGGTCCATGCGCACATATTAAGTGTTCAAACATTCTGGGAGCACCCAATGAAGCCATTAGCCACATTTGTGTTTATCGTTTCAAGGTACCTCCATACAGGCTCCAAGCTTGGATGGTATCAGCTTGCTCAATAAGGTGTGATGAAGACCACAAAGTAACACAAATGGTGTAGGATAGATCTATGGGGAGAATGCTGATTCTACCCATTTGTCTAGACAACCTACCTGTCAGTCTTAGCACCTTGAGCAAACTCTGGGAGGAGGGGGGGGGGGGGGCTCGTTATTCCACAATTTCACAGAGAACTCATGGAACAGCTCTTACACAACTCTACATCAATGTGCATGCTTAGAGCCACTGAGCAAGCTCGAGATTGAGCACAGGGCAAGACGATGACCATTTGAGGTAGAGTGTCAGTTGCCCTGGAGTAGATATTACATAAATGTTCGAGTGGTAGAGCAGACCACTATACTGTTTCACACTGATCTTCTCTAAACAGTTCATTCTGGTTTATATCTCAAGCTTGTTCGTGACTCAAAAGTTGCAGCACAAACTAACTTTCTACAAACCCTATGCCAGTCATGGCACTGAAGACCCCTTGAAGCCCAGTAGTTTTGACGTTTTCAACCAGCTGGGGTCTATTTCATAAAGCAACGTGACAAGTTACAAGCCGATTTTATGCACAAGTTGTAAACCTGAACGACTTTGTTGACCTTGGCAAAAAGCACTTCTTCTTCACGTTCAGGCATTAAAAATGCCGGGGGGGGGGGGGGGGGGGGGGGGGGGGTTAGTAGTGTGATAAGTTTATAATTTTTACCTCCACACAAGAAAAATGCTAAACATAACCCTTGGGGAGGTAACAATTCAATGAAAAACCCCTAAGCTTCGTTCTCAGTGCGTGTTCTGTGAGTTCGGAACGGTTCTGGGCAAGCGCAGTAGAGTTTTGTCGTTTGCAGTGCCAGAACGCCCAGTTCCGGAACGCCGAGTTCGGCGTTCGCAGTGTTTTGCGAACCCGATTTCGAACGGTTCTAACAGTTCCCGTTTTTTTCGGAACTGTGAGAACGCGAACGCAAGGACGTAGGTAGTTAACGCATGCGCATTTCACAATTTTTCGGATCTCGTGGAGCAAGGAGCAAACAACTTTCTTCTTCTTCATCGATCATAACTAAAGTCTCAGCTTCATCGGTCATAATAACTTAATCTCAGCTTTATTGATTATAGCTAGTCTCTATACGTTAGCTAACTATTCTAAATAATTCGTTATGTAAACTAGCTTGTCAAGTTCAGAAAGTGATAATTTCGATGATGGTTTCCCGTGGTTTGTAGATGATGAGGACGATTATGATGATGAGGATCTCGTATGCATCCAAGAAACTCACATTTTTTTAAAGAAAATTGTGCCATGGTTTGACGACGAAGAGTTCGTTTACCATTTATTTATTTTCGAATAAGCCGTGGGCTCGTGGAGGAGTTAGCCCAGCAACCTCTACCATTACCACTTCGGTCCTTATGGCAAGGTCTGGCAAAAAAAAAAGTTCCAGTCATGCAGCATGATCGTATGAGCGAATTTTCGTAAATTATCTTAGTACCTATATTATGTTAGGTACATACTTTCGAAATTAGAACACTTTGAAATAGTTAATAACCAATTTTATGGCAACAAAATTCGTTCTAAATAATAATCTGCGACTCAAAAAAGATTTGGAAATTTTAGCTTTTTTTGGGGAGCTTTTATCGATTTTCAGCTTTTCAGATTTTTCCGGTTTTTTATTTATTGCAATAGTTTAGTAATATTTATAGTCATCAAGTAATATATATGAGGGCACTAACACGAGTTGAGTGAGGTTACAAACAACACAGGTTATTCCACTTCCAAGTTCTGAAATCGTTCGCAGTGCAGAACGCGGTTCCCCGGGACTTCCGGATTTTCCGTCCCAGTTCTGATGAGTTCGAGAACTTTTAGAACGCGCACTGAGAACGAACCTCTACTTAACCTGGCAGACTCAATAAAACTGCATTCCACCAGAATGCGTTTTTTTTTTTTTTTTTTTCCAGTTATTCCTCTCCAACATTCACAATTCTACTCTTCATCAGTTGCTATTTTTGCTATTAGTACAGTATTAAAATGCGAGAAATAAAACAGAACAAACTAGTATGATACGGCCTTAACGGTTTTTAGGCACCATACACTACCGCTGTCCGGACGGGCATTTGAAGGCCGATGCTCGTCTATTTCCTAGTGGTGTGGCTCGGTGCTCGCCATATGCGGAATATCCGTGCTCGGGGATGCTCCGGCCAGTGCCAGTTTTTACCCACTTCAAAGGAGAAAACTATTTGCCAGGCAGCGACCATCTACCCCACTTCACATGTGCGGGTCGCACTGGGCTGATCGTCGGGGTATTCTATAACTACTGGAACACTGTCTCAGCATTGAGCGTGCGGTTGAGAGGCTCACCACCCCCATGTGGGACGCCGACACAACTACCCCTATTCAAAAGCTCTGGGAATTCGCAATTTTAATTAGATTTTGATGAAATTTCAGGGATTGTGTGGGTTAACTTCTAGATGGACCCCTATAAATTTAATTGCAATCGAATCAATTATGACGTGTACGCGAAAGTGAATTCCTTATGACGTAGATTCTTTACGATCTATGGGTCCGTTTTTGTTCAAACTCGGAGGGTAGTTGGTTATTTAAGTGTATCAGGAAGATGCCCTTTGAGTTTTATTTCAATTGATTAATGACCATTTTACATTCACACAACAAAAATTGGTTGACACATGTGAAACTCTGAGACTAATGGACCGATTTTGAAGACATTTTCAGGTTTTATGAGGGTAAGCTTCTAGATGGCCCACTACAAATTTCAAAGGTGTCGGATTAATAATAGGTTGTGCGCATTCGCTGATGTCAGATACTACGTCAATTTCTTACGATCTGTCAGTCCAATTATGCTTGAACTTGGAGGATGAAGGTTTCACACGTACTCCATCGTCAAATAATTTTTTTTCTCTACAGTAGTTTTCTCTATTCATCACTACAAAAGCAGCCGCAGCAATTATTACTTGGTCGTAGATCGTCTCTCTCCCGAAAGGAGCACTGCGCGGGACGAACTCCGAATGTGAGGTGCAATAAGTTCGCCACTAGCCAAGTTGCTCGGCGAATGCTTCATATGTGGAGCCGCCTTTATATTGAGGAAGAAAAGACTCGGCTCTTTAACTGAGGATGTTTATAAAAAGTGAATAACATGTACTTACGTCAAATACCCGTAGTACACCAGTCATTTTAAGAACTAGCCGCACGTGTTCGTTAAGCTACTTATTCATAGAATGGTAGAACACTTTACTACGTCAACAGCACTCATTTATGATTGATAGAATACTTTACACTTTACTATTAGCACTCATAACTATCAACTATGTAGCACTCACAGAGTGAGGACACAGAGTAGAGTAGGAGTTACAGGAAGGAGAGTCTCCCGGGAGCCCACCTAGGTTGAGTAGCAGTAGCACTAGTATAACCTACCTGGGCCGCAAGGCAGCAAGGGTCTATGCTCTTATTTCAACAGTGTTTTCAAGTCAGTTGATACGTGCCGCTGGCGTCGCGCTGGACCAGGAGAACGACGCTTCCCGCCACGCACCTTCTCGGGTGGTAGTTGAAAATTAAATCACAAAACATTCTACGTCGAACAATCAAAGTAAGTAAATTCGAATAAAATTCATAGAAAACTATTATAGTTTTAACAGAATGCAGTACCTATTAAGTAATGATTTATCTCATACGACATCAGCTGATCGATGTACCGCCATCTTGAAAGTAGCGTCATTTGTGGTGTCCATCATGACCCGCCACCAACGGTCGTCACCTATGGTTTGCTGCCTCAACTACCACTAATAGCCCTCACTATATACTCAAAGCCGCAAGGAGAACCTTCTCGTAGCTCCCACTAAAGGCCGTATCACACTTGCATTTTTTTCGCATTTTTTCTGCGTTTTAAACGCTGAAACGTGAAGAAGGCAAACTGCGTTTTTTCAAGGTCAGTAGTGAATGTTGAAGAGGAATAACTGCAAAAACAGCGCATTCTGGCGGAATGCGTTTTTATTAAATCTGTCAGGTTAGGGCTCCTAGGGGTTTTTCATTGAATTGTAACCTCCCCAAGGGTTATGTTTAGCATTTTTCTTGCGTCAAGGTAAAAATTAGAACGTGTTCTAATTTTCCCAAGTGAGTTTAAAAACGCTCCGCCAGGATGCGCAATGGTCAAAAAAGCTGAACTTGGAAAAACGCACTTCTTCTTCTTCACGTTTTTGCGTTAAAAACGCTGAAAAAACGCAGAAAAAATGCTAGTGTGATACGGCCTTAAGCAGCTGCCGGCGCTACATCTCTACCTTCAATCTAATATATAAAATTCTCGTGTCACAGTTTTCGTTGCCATACTCCTCCGAAACGGCTTGACCGATTTTGATGAAATTTTTTGTGCTTGTCCGGTATCTATGAGAATCGGCCAACATCTATTTTTCATCCCCCTAAATGTTAGGGGTAGTCCACCCCTAAATTTTTTTCTTATTTTTCAGACAAAATTTTTAATTCCTATTTTAATTAACGTCTGCCAAGTTGGGTGGGCAGTGTAACTTCTTCAAGCGAGCGAAGCGAGCAGCATCCACCACAGAAGTTAAACCTACCCTTAGAGATCTACCGTTTGCGAGCGAAGCGAGCAACATCCCCTACATGTTTCAATTGTAATACATTCTATGTATACAGCCACACTTTGCGAGCGAAGCGAGCAACACTCCCTACATACCACACTTTGCGAGCGAAGCGAGCAACATTCCCTATATGCCACACTTTGCGAGCGAAGCGAGCAATTTAATGGGGGGTCCGGGGGGCTTGCCCCCCCGGCTGGACGTGGAGGCGAGCGGAGCGGCTAGTATTTCTTTAGACAATAACAGCTCAAATTATACTTTATAACATAATACTATCGTTTTCTATTATATACCTAAATATGAGATTTTACTAATAAAATTTAGTGAAATAGCACAGCTTAATTGAAAGAAGCAATGTCGGATGGCGACTTCAGTTTCAGTTCCATGAACTAGCAACTAGGGATGCTAATCGATTAAATCAAAAAGTCGATTTTTTACCTCCGATTTCCGATTTTTTTTGCAATCGATTGATTGTACCGATTTTTATCCAGAAATCGTGTTTTTGTGAAATCAATTTTCATTGCGGTGTTCAATCAATCAATTCAATTCAGTTTTTCCAAGACAGGTGTCGTGCTTACCCAGGAACGCAACAGGTTGAAAGGCGACACACTTTCCGAGTTATCATTTTTGAACAGCTTACCCGAAGATTATTTTCTAAGTGTGTAGTCCAAAATACCTAGTACCTACATACTTTGTTTATGATTCTTTATTAAACTTGGCTCACCCCAACTAGGTATGCTCATTGATCACCCCAACTTCATCATTATATTATTACTACGCAAAAGATGTCATGAATCGTTACAGTACCTACCAATATTTTTCTAAATAAGTTTTAGAAGGTAAAATATTTAATTATTAACTTCATACATCATACTGTTTTTATGTAATAGATAATTTTTTTATTATGTTGAAAATCGATAAATCGATTTTTTGCCCAATTAATCTGTACAACAATCGATCGTGAGCTCTCGATTAAAAATCGATGGTTGGCAACCGATTTTACATCCTTACCTCGAACCTAGGAGTGATTCGCGATTCCAAATAAGGATGCAAGCCTAGCGGCAGCGAAATTAACTAAAGTAGATCCTGACTCAGACTCTCGTGTCACTGAAAATCGTATCTGTACCTAACAACATTCTTTGAGACTTCATTTTCTCTCGTTTTATATTCTTTAATTTTTTCTGCGATGGCCAAAATCTTGTGCTTGAAGCTTTAAACTTTGAAAAAACAGTTATATATGCCCTAATTAGAAAATAGTTTATGGTTAGATGGTTCGAATAGTGCCTCCCTTCCCCTGATGAGGTAGAGTTACCTACATAACATTATACGCGAAAGTTTGGTAAATTGCTTTCAGTGATCGATAAACCATTTTAATAATCCTTATAATTAATACCTGCAATCGGCAGTCATATTAAGAACAAAATAGGCTAGTTTCTACACAGCATAACCCTCTAAATGTAGCATAAGCGAGAATTTTCATAAATGCCTCCTGGAGTTTTGAATTACCTTCCTATACTATTTTTTATACTTACCATTATACATTAATGGTATACTTAATCTATAGTTTATACATGATTGGAAATTGCCTCCTATATCATTTTAAACTTCATTCATCCTCCTCCAAATCATGATTTTCCTAGGGTGTTACACAACGGGAGTTGTGAGTATGGTAGATCAATGAACTCAAATGTGATGGAACGCACCTGACATTCAGTTACTTACAAAATGTTGAGCAACAGGTAAAGTACCTACCACATGAAGTGTGGTTGAATAATAAAATTTATGTTTGCTGTTGTACAGTCCAAGCACACAACTTCCTTTTCTTCATGATGATTAAAAATAAATGAATACAATGATAATGAAAAGAAAGGATGATTTTAAATGCAAATAACAGTATGGGTGAGAATGAGGGCCAACATGAAGGAGGTCTTTGTCCTTTATAACAAGATATTCATTTCGATGTTTGGTTAGTATCGATTTCATATGTATAAAGATTGAATTGATACAAGAAAAAATCGAAAACAACCATTATTTTTTAAGGTAAAACTGAAAAACTGAATTTGGACTGCAAATGAGGTGGAATGCGAATACATAGCCTCTTTCACTCAACTCCTACTCTCACCGTCTCGTGGTGCAGTCCGTTAAAGGGCACTTTCCATATTGCAGTCCTGAACAAACAAGAAAGGGGTATGGGGGTGCAGATGTGGTGGGCCTCTGTACCCCTTATTTTTTTAATTTATTTTTTTCTTTCACCCCTTCCCCAATCCAAGGTTGAACAGCTACGCCGATGGATGCATGGCCAAGGGAGCGCTTGGTCTATAGTACGCAAACTCTGGGTACCGGGCGACCCCCAGTTTCAAAGTAGCCTTCCCCCTGTAAACCGGCTCTGCAGGGGGTGACTTTTAGAACCGGCTTACTCGTGGGAATTAAAATGGAACAACGAACAAACACACCAACCGATCCAAACCCTGAGGTGCAGATGTGGAGGTTATGGACTCTGCATCTGGGCAATCAGTATCTCCTGGAGGCCCATAAGACTCCATGGAGATGAGTGAACCGAGCACTGCAGGAAAGGTCCAACGGACCCCGTGAATGCAGTGGCTGGTAAGCTCAAGGGGGTAACACTCAAGGAAAAAAGACTGAGTGGTACCCAATACTGGAGACACCTGAAGGCAGTGAAGGAGGAGAGTTGGCTGCCCAAAGCTGAGTGGGGGAAGAAGATGGTGAAGAGAAGGAAGGGCTGCTGATTTGGGAGGGGGAAGGGCGCCGCGTCAAGGGCCAGGAAACTGGTCAAAGACACAGTCGCCACCCGGTAAAATGGGCCAGACCCTGCTAGTGGCTCTAGCTCTGGCAGTGCGAAGAGACTAGCGAAGCGGCAGACTGGGGAGGGTCATTCATCCGGTCTCCCCCTCCTCCAAATCATGATTTTCCTAGGGTGTTACACAACGTGAGTTGTGAGTCTGGTAGACCAATGAACTCAAATGTGATGGAATACAACTGACATTCAGTTACTTATAAATTACGATACATAATGTTGGTCAGTATGTTGAGCAACAGGTAAAGTTCCTACCATAAAGTGTGGTTGAATAATAAAATTGATGTTTGCTGTTGTACAGTCCAAAAGCACACAACTTCCTTTTCTTCACGATGATTAAAAATAAATTTATCCAGTGATAATGAAAAGAACGGATGATTTTAAATTCAAATAACAGTATGGGAGAGAATGAGGGCCAACATGAAGGAGGCCTTTGTCCTTTATAACAAGATAATCATTTCGATGATTGGTTAGTATCGATTTCATATGTATAAAGATTGAATTGACACGAGAAAAAGTCGAAAACAACCATTATCTTTTAAGGTAAAACTGAAAAACGGCGCTTTCCATACGCAAAGAGAGCCACCAACTTTCAAGAGACATGTTTACTGAACGGGAATTGAAGAAGAAATCCCGTAAATAGAGTTAAACTGATGAAAACAGCTGGCACCAAGTTGGCGAAAAAGTGCCTGCCGGTAGTCACACCGCTCAGTCGGAGTACCTACTTACCCTGTATACCCTGTACGGCAGCTGCGGAGGCGATTAGACAACCTATTTGGGTGCCGCGTTCAACGTGTTAACAAATGTATAATGGTATAAGGTATACCTTATAAAGGTAGGAACATATAACATGCTGAAAGAAATAAATCTATGCATTCTAAATAATATGCTGCCATCATGACACTTATTACAACGATCTGTTGTTTCTCCGTTTATAAATTGCATTTTGTACCTGCAGTTCTAAAACCAACTACATAGGTAATCAAATTTCTTTAGAATATGTAACTACCAACTTAATTCGGATTGGGTAGATTTTGAAATAAATTAGGGCCAGGCTTTCAGAGGAATACTTTGAAGAGTAATATGTCACTATGTCCAGACGAAAACAAAATTTTGACTGGAGAAATGCAATGGTTGAAATCCGCAAAACAAAATCAAAACTGAGTAACAGAGAACCAAAAATGTCTTGTGGTTTTTCTCTGGATGGCTGAAGCTCTCAGCTAGGTTTCACAGGAGCGACCCCACTATCTGTAACTGATTTCAAATCAGGTCAAGGCTTCATGGATTCAAGATCACTTGCTGGTGTTTGGAATGGAAAAATATGGTCAAATAATATCGATATTTTTTCAACATCCCAATTGATGGGACTTTCTGAGCATAAATAATTGGAGAGCCTGAGCGGTACTCAGGAGTTTTGAAATATATCTCGGGAGTTTCAAGTTTTATTATGGAAGGGGGTGAATGTATGGGGTAATTGTAATAAATCGTTCGATTTTCATTATTATTCACCTGATTTCTGTCAAATTTGTTGTTCGATCCAGATTTCAGCCTAGTTGTTCAACAAACCCAGGAAGGAACAAATTTACAGATGGTGGGGTGATTCCAATAAAAAATCATGATACTCGTATATTCGTTTTTCTCGTTCCTTATTATTATTATTTTTTAACCTTTTTTTTTTTTTTTTATTTATAGTTTAGATGTGCTAAAAACCGAAGATTTCATTTGGTTGACACTCTTTAGCGAAAAGGCGGTCTAAATGAGTACTATTCTCAACAAATTTCGGATGATTAATTTATGGAATGTTTTACTATGTTGCTGGGACCATTTGGTCTCTTAGTAGAACCACTCTCAGTAAATTAAAATTTCATAATGGATGGAGGAGAAGGGATTACCGACTTATCGTGATATTTTCAACCAATTTGTAAAAGCAGACCTTACTTTATCATGGTTTAGTGTGTTGGGGGGAGGGGGTTAGTTCTTCGCAGCTCATTCATGTTGAGTTATAATTTTGGTGGAAGGGGGGGGATAAATTCAGTTCATTTTAAAATCAAAATTCTTGAAAATTTTCTTCAATGAAATGAGTGTTGCCCATTGGTGCAAAAAAGGTATTTAACTATTTTTTAATGAAAGAATATTCCAACCTAAGAAGTGTGGCATCAACCGCACTCTCCTACAATGAGTAGTTTTCGTTTAACGATTTTTCGAAGTCTCGCGTCCTAGTGACATCAAAGCACCTCTCCCACCTGGGCAGGACCCCCCTGCCCAGTGTAACGTCACCAGTGCAGCAAACTTTGAAAGAAAATTAAAATCATAGAGAGAAAACAACCATGATACCATCCATAGGAGAGTGTAGGTGGTATCAAATTTCTTGGAATAGAATCTATTTTCTTCCAAAAATATAAAATGAATACGTGGGTAATAGTCAGTCGTTTTGAGGCATTCTGAAACAAATCCTACAGTATATATATATATATGTGTACAACGCTTGTGCGCCAAAAAATCAAGCTTCTCAAATGAAACAATGAATTCTTCGGCCAACACTTTTTGAACTTATTATATTGCTCACATTTCAAAAAAAATGTGCTTTAAAAAAATCACTAAAAATGGTAAAAACAGCTGAAAATGATTAAATTTATAATTTTAGCAGAAATTTAGACATTTACTATTTCAGAAAAATAGAACATCAAAAAATTTATGCGAAAAATTGTACTTAAATTACCTTAATATTTGTTGAAAAATCTATAAAAACTGCAAAACGCTCAGAATCCAAAATCTTTTTTTAATTGCAGAATATTATTGAGAACCAGTTATTTCGCCATAAAATGACTCTCAAAATTCTCAAATTTTTAAACAATCTAACTTAATATAATACTATAATTAACGAAAATTCGCTAATCTGATTATGCTTCATCACTGGAACGTTAATATTTTGTATTAAGACAAGATCGTTACATAGTACAAGAGTGCAGTAAAGTACGAGATTGTGCATATAGTACAAGATCGTTTCCATTGGGTTTGAGTTTATGTTACTGCTTGGAATTGGATCAGTAAGGAAAAGTTTTAATTCTTATTGTTGCATATTCCTATCGTATTCCTATCATTGCATAAGCTTCTAATGGTTGTATATCGGTATGTCCAAAAAACATGGCATAAAAATCGTGAAATTTAATTATACTAAAGAGCAAATTTAAAAATAATCGCCCAGACACTGACTGACTGATTTTCTTCTACAAATCACAAATTGCAGTAGTACAAAATGAAGACTGATTCTCTTCTTCAACTCCTCTAGGAAGTCCATGGAAGGCATTAACCCCTTGCCTTTGTAAATCAATTGAATCGTATATTTCAGAAACCACCTAAGCGAAAAAAAAATTCAAAAATGTTGTTTTGGTGTTACTGTTCACTTCAGAGTTGAATACATCGTTTAGTGCAGACCAATGTTCCATATCACCAATGCTATTTGACAGCATTGAAAAGAATCCGTTTCATTTCAGAACGAACCCAAGCGCCGTCGCTGTAGGCCAAGGGCACTGAAGCGTGTAGTCTACTTGTACGAGTATTTTCCGTTTAATGCCTAGTAAAAACCTCTATTGTTTATACTTGAGTGTGTCTCTTACTTACCTTTCATACCAAAACAGATAAACATTAATCGTTTGACTTAATTTCAATAATAGTTAAAAAAAAATCACTTTGGATTTATTCATTTATTGCAGAAACCACCTAAGTGCTGAATTTTCAAACATTTATAACTCAAAAACTTGAAGGGGGGAAAAAAATTAACAAAATAGATAATTCCAATAGCATGATCTTGATTTGGTAAAAAAAATATTTGAAGGCGACTAGACCTATACTCAAGCTGTAAAACTTTTTGACATTTTATGTCTTTACTATGGCACATAAATGAAAAAGCGTCACGCGGAGATTCCCTAATGATCCCACGATTCTGAGATTTGGTATGTAGCCCCTTGAGGGACTTCTGAACACAACTGACCGATCCCAGATCAGCTGAGTGGCTCTAGAATCCAGTTTTATCCCTAATGATCCCACGATTCTGAGATTTGGTATGTGGGCCCTTGAGGGACTTCTGAACACAACTGACCGATCCCAGATCAGCTGAGTGGCTCTAGAATCCAGTTTTTTCTTTAATGATCCCACGATTCTGAGATTTGGTATGTGGGCCCATGAGGGACTTCTGAACACAACTGACCGATCCCAGATCAGCTGAGTGGCTCTAAAATACAATACGGGGTTTTATAGGAAGGGGAAAGGGGGCGCAAAGACATAAAATGTCTCTCGTGGTTGCGTACTTGTACGAAAGCTGTATCCACCGTATGAGTTTCTTTTATCTCAAACATTGAGAAAGACCAGCGATATCCAGCTCCGACTTGAGCCAAAACAGAATGAACTCAGAGCATTTTTCTCAAAAGAAGTAACTCACTCTTCCCTAATTTTGTCCTACAATTTTTGAGTTATCGAAGTGAAACTTGGAGAACGTTTATGGGGTGCCTGAAACTAAGTCTAGAGCAAATGAAAAGCAATTTTTTTTTTTTAGTTTTCCATAAGTTGAAAAAAGCACACTTAGGTGGTTTCTGAAATAAATGATTCAATTTAAAAAAATTCTACGACTAGGTAAGTATCAAAATATAGTATCTAACTCTTCACAGATGCATAGAACTCCTGAGGTGAGATGAGTAACAAAATAGCGCCCATTCACGATTAGCTGAGAAGGTAGCCGATTTAATACCAATAATGATAATCTATTATTGGCTCTCAACACCACGACCCATAGAATTCTCACTTCACGAAACCAAGTTTATAATCACTCTTATCTCATTAATTTTCAGTCCGTGGGTCAGCTCTTGTTAAATACAGAAAGACTTGTAAAGGTAGTGTTTTATTTTACTTAATTCATCCATACTTCCATATTTAGTTAAACTAGACATTCACGTTCAGGAGCGCCTTCCGTCACCGAAAATTCTTAAAGTAAAATATAGATTAGTTTGACAAATAGATCAGTATTTTTGCGTAGTTTGGTGTTCTGGATGCTAACATCTCAAAAAAAAAAACTTTATAAATCCTTTTAGTAAAATACACATTAGTTGGACGAATTGAATAAAATTCAAATTATGTTTCAGAGGTTGAAATACGAAGCAAAAAAATTCGATCTGTCCAAAAATCCGAAATCTCATTTTGAATAGCAGATTATTATGTCGAATACGTTTTTTGCCGTAAAATGAATAATTAACTATTAATTTAGTTTTAATAATTTAGTTAAATTTAAAAAGAATTTAACATTAAACAATACGATAATTTTCAAAAATTTTAAAATGACGAACTTTCCTCATTTCTTAGCTCTGGGGGTAATGGGGCTCCGAACATGAGAAGCTTGAGATAGAGCGTAGCACATAAACAATCACCTTACCGATTCGGTACTCTTTTGTTGCCTGTAAGGGCTGCCGTGACGGATACAAGTTGTTTGTTTGATTCTTTATTATAATAATTTATTTATTATTAATGTAATTTTCATTTTTGAAAAGGATTGACGAGGTTGTTGGTCAAGGGAAAGAATTGTAGAGTAAAAAGGGGAGATTTAAGCTACCGACAATGGCAAAATCATGTCAACGACCAGTTTCTTTAGGGAATTGCCCCCCTAGCGGTGGACTTTGTTAGTTCGCAGCCCCATTCCAAATTTTCGTCCGACAGTAAAAAATTTCCTGCTTTTTTCACCTACAACCAATCGTTGATGGAGAGAATATAACTTTCTGATTTCCCATCCCACAAATATCATTCGTTGGAAAGCTGTGAATTTATTTCACCCGACTCCACGTTTCAAAGGGGCAACTTCCCCTCCTGAAAAGTCCTAGGTAATGCTTACAATCTAGGTACCCCTAGTGGTGGACTTTGTTAGTTGGCAGTCCCATTCCAAATTTTCATCCGACAGCAAAAAATGTCCTGCTTTTTTCACCTACAACCAATCGTTGATGGAGAGAATATAACTTCCTGATTTCCCATCCCACAAAAATCTTCAGTTGGAAAGCTGTGAATTTATTTTACACGACTCCACATTTCAAAGGGGTAACTTCCCCTCCTGAAAAGTCCTAGCTAATGCTTACAAACTAGGTACCCCTAGTGGTGGACTTTGTTAGTTCGCAGTCCCATTCCAAATTTTCGCCCGACAGTAAAAAATTTCCTGCTTTTTTCACCTACAACCAATCGTTGATGGAGAGAATATAACTTCCTGATTTCCCATCCCACAAAAATCTTCAGTTGGAAAGCTGTGAATTTATTTTACACGACTCCACATTTCAAAGGGGTAACTTCCCCTCCTGAAAAGTCCTAGCTACTGCTTACAAACTAGGTACAAGTTGTTGGGACTGGATCATTCTACCACTCTGCTGGGTTTGCTCCCAAGTTCAATACTCTGTTGACTCTCTAGGTGATGCAGTAACCGGGTGAGAAAATGACGTATCCATGTCACAATGTATCTGAGTGAAGCGATGTTACTTTTAGCGAATTTTTGAAGAAAATTAAGCTATTGCTCTCGCCTCAAAATTTGTAGAAAGTGAATTTTTGAAAAAATTTTATGCAGAAATCCGTTTCAGGCTATTCTGAATCATATTCTGAAGTTTAACGCATTTTTTTATGTATGTATATATGTATGTATATATGTATGTATATATGTATGTATGTATGTGTCATTCCAGACGATAACTGTCCGTAGAATTGTGCTAGAAACTTCAAACAAATTTTAAAATGTTAGGGACACAAAACGAAAGTTCAAGTTCGTTGGCCAGCATGATCGGATTACATCTTCGGGTTGAAATTTTCAAAAATGTAGTCAAAAATTTCAAAATCGCCTGTTTTTTGCGATTTGTTGTGCGAAATAATTTTTTCAGCATACTAACATGTGGTATATTCGGAATCAGCGTAAAATTTCCTATAAGAATATGTATCAAGTTTTCAAAAATTTCAAAGTTGAAAAATCAGTCAAAAATCGAAATAATGCCGTTCGCTAGTTGTAAAAATCGGTAATATTTGCATGAAACATTGTCCAAATTCAGATTGAACTACTCTTATGGAAGTATCCCTGTATAACCAATCCTAGAACCATGCTGTTTAAAACGTAGGTAGTAGGTGCTTGTTAAAAAAAAAAAAAAAAAAAAATGTAATCACAACTGATGAGTTTACTCTGTGAAATATTCCGTCCTCCGATTCTCTCGGTCGCTCTCTTTAATGTTTTACGCTCAACTGTTTTAGGACTTGATGTAGCTGTAATACTGACTGTGGCTTAGAAATTATCAGCCATGAAATTATGAAGAAGTTCTATTTATGTACGTACTAGCACGCAGACCCAAGGCCTCGCTCCGCTCGGCCGTCAGTAACGTAAATCCCTAAGCCTCGCTCTGCTTGGCCAAATTCAACGTAGCGCACGTTTGCGCATGAGCAGATCAAAAGTGGCGGGTGATCTGGACGCAAAATTGAACGCAGAATCCGATTCCGGAATAAAAATTGCGGGTCATCGGTCAAAAAAAAAAACTTGCCCTTCGCGCTTGCGCACTTTCATATGACGTCGGTATGTTATTTTATTTTATGTCAAGATTTGATCATGTTATGATAGGATACTGTTAAGTTTTCAACTGCCTTCAATACTGACCACATTGGACATCGAAATCTATGAATATTTACCTACATTTGTCTTTAAATCTACAAGATTAGTTTAATAATGATAAAGTATGAGTACCTCCTAATTATTTTTAATAATTTGATTCCATGTTTTTCTATCAAAATCATAAACTAAAATTTCTCTACACGATCAATAGCGATTGAAATGTCGAAGATTTCTTCAAAAATTCGCTCATGAGGTCATGCTGCATGACTGGACTTTTTTAACAGTTTAACCAACACTCTTGATAATTATATGAGCCAATGGTATAATCAACCAATGTAATAATATGTTGTCAAAAATTATCAGGATAAGGGTCAAAACGAATAAAAGTCCTTATCGCCGAGCTTTCGGTTTATATAAAACCATCATCAGGGCTCAAGAACCTTCTACAGTGTCAAAATATAGGAAACGGTCATGGATTGTGAGTTAAATGTCATAAACAAAAACAAGAACTGGTTGTTTTGACCCTTATCCTGATAATTGTTGACAACATACATATTGTGGGTCGATCATCTCTTTCTCTATGAAATAATATGTAGAATGATAAAGTACACTGTTGAAGTTCTATTGTTTACGAGTAAGAATTTACTTAAAAACGCAACAAATTATTAAACAAGGTTTTAAGTTTAAAAATACCAGACATTTGGTGGTTTTTTTTTGCAAAATTTCCTCATATTTTCCGACCAATGCTGATTCTACCCATTTGTCTAGACAACCTGCCTGTCAGTCTTAGCACCTTGAGCAAACTCTGGGAGGGGGGGGGGGGGGGGCTCGTTATTCCACAATTTCACAGAGAACTCATGGAACAGCTCTTACACAACTCTACATCAATGTGCATGCTTAGAGCCACTGAGCAAGCTCGAGATTGAGCACAGGGCAAGACGATGACCATTTGAGGTAGAGTGTCAGTTGCCCTGGAGTAGATATTACATAAATGTTCGAGTGGTAGAGCAGACCACTATACTGTTTCACACTGATCTTCTCTAAACAGTTCATTCTGGTTTATATCTCAAGCTTGTTCGTGACTCAAAAGTTGCAGCACAAACTAACTTTCTACAAACCCTATGCCAGTCATGGCACTGAAGACCCCTTGAAGCCCAGTAGTTTTGACGTTTTCAACCAGCTGGGGTCTATTTCATAAAGCAACGTGACAAGTTACAAGCCGATTTTATGCACAAGTTGTAAACCTGAACGACTTTGTTGACCTTGGCAAAAAGCACTTCTTCTTCACGTTCAGGCATTAAAAATGCCGGGGGGGGGGGGGGGGGGGGGGGGTTAGTAGTGTGATAAGTTTATAATTTTTACCTCCACACAAGAAAAATGCTAAACATAACCCTTGGGGAGGTAACAATTCAATGAAAAACCCCTAAGCTTCGTTCTCAGTGCGTGTTCTGTGAGTTCGGAACGGTTCTGGGCAAGCGCAGTAGAGTTTTGTCGTTTGCAGTGCCAGAACGCCCAGTTCCGGAACGCCGAGTTCGGCGTTCGCAGTGTTTTGCGAACCCGATTTCGAACGGTTCTAACAGTTCCCGTTTTTTTCGGAACTGTGAGAACGCGAACGCAAGGACGTAGGTAGTTAACGCATGCGCATTTCACAATTTTTCGGATCTCGTGGAGCAAGGAGCAAACAACTTTCTTCTTCTTCATCGATCATAACTAAAGTCTCAGCTTCATCGGTCATAATAACTTAATCTCAGCTTTATTGATTATAGCTAGTCTCTATACGTTAGCTAACTATTCTAAATAATTCGTTATGTCAACTAGCTCGTCAAGTTCAGAAAGTGATAATTTCGACGATGGTTTCCCGTGGTTTGTAGACGATGAGGACGAGATCGAAGTTGTAGTTGGATCTCGTATGCATCCAAGAAACTCACATTTTTTTTAGAAAATTGGGCCACGGTTTGACGACGAAGAGTTTGTTTACCATTTTCGAATAAGCCGTGGGCTTGTGGAGGAGTTAGCCCAGCAACCTCTACCATTACCACTTCGGTCCTTATGGCAAGGTCTGGCAAAAAAAAAAAAAGTTCCAGTCCTGCAGCATGATCGTATATGAGCGAATTTTCGTAAATTATCTTAGTACCTATATTATGTTAGGTACATACTTTCGAAATTAGAACACTTTGAAATAGTTAATAACCAATTTTATGGCAACAAAATTCGTTCTAAATAATAATCTGCCACTCAAAAAAGATTTGGAAATTTTAGCTTTTTTTGGGGAGCTTTTATCGATTTTCAGCTTTTCAGATTTTTCCGGTTTTTTATTTGCTGCAATAGTTTAGTAATATTTATAGTCATCAAGTAATATATATGAGGGCACTAAAAATGGAAGGTAACACGAGTTGAGTGAGGTTACAAACAACACAGGTTATTCCACTTCCAAGTTCTGAAATCGTTCGCAGTGCAGAACGCGGTTCCCCGGGACTTCCGGATTTTCCGTCCCAGTTCTGATGAGTTCGAGAACTTTTAGAACGCGCACTGAGAACGAACCTCTACTTAACCTGGCAGACTCAATAAAACTGCATTCCACCAGAATGCGTTTTTTTTTTTTTTTTTTCCAGTTATTCCTCTCCAACATTCACAATTCTACTCTTCATCAGTTGCTATTTTTGCTATTAGTACAGTATTAAAATGCGAGAAATAAAACAGAACAAACTAGTATGATACGGCCTTAACGGTTTTTAGGCACCATACACTACCGCTGTCCGGACGGGCATTTGAAGGCCGATGCTCGTCTATTTCCTAGTGGTGTGGCTCGGTGCTCGCCATATGCGGAATATCCGTGCTCGGGGATGCTCCGGCCAGTGCCAGTTTTTACCCACTTCAAAGGAGAAAACTATTTGCCAGGCAGCGACCATCTACCCCACTTCACATGTGCGGGTCGCACTGGGCTGATCGTCGGGGTATTCTATAACTACTGGAACACTGTCTCAGCATTGAGCGTGCGGTTGAGAGGCTCACCACCCCCATGTGGGACGCCGACACAACTACCCCTATTCAAAAGCTCTGGGAATTCGCAATTTTAATTAGATTTTGATGAAATTTCAGGGATTGTGTGGGTTAACTTCTAGATGGACCCCTATAAATTTAATTGCAATCGAATCAATTATGACGTGTACGCGAAAGTGAATTCCTTATAACGTAGATTCTTTACGATCTATGGGTCCGTTTTTGTTAAAACTCGGAGGGTAGTTGGTTATTTAAGTGTATCAGGAAGATGCCCTTTGAGATTTATTTCAATTGATTAATGACCATTTTACATTCACACAACAAAAATTGGTTGACACATGTGAAACTCTGAGACTACCTAATGGACCGATTTTGAAGGAATTTTCAGGTTTTATGAGGGTAAGCTTCTAGATGGTCCACTACAAATTTCAAAGGTGTCGGATCAATAATAGGGTGTGCGCATTCGCTGATGTCAGAAACTACGTCAATTTCTTACGATCTGTCAGTCCAATTATGCTTGAACTTGGAGGATGAAGGTTTCACACGTACTCCATCGTCAAATAATTTTTTTTCTCTACAGTAGTTTTCTCTATTCATCACTACAAAAGCAGCCGCAGCAATTATTACTTGGTCGTAGATCGTCTCTCTCCCGAAAGGAGCACTGCGCGGGACGAACTCCGAATGTGAGGTGCAATAAGTTCGCCACTAGCCAAGTTGCTCGGCGAATGCCGCATATATGTGGAGCCGCCTTTATATTGAGGAGGAAAAGACTCGGCTCTTTAACTGAGGATGTTTAAAAAAAGTGAATAACATGTACTTACGTCAAAAACCCGTAGTACACCAGTCATTTCAAGAACTAGCCGCACGTGTTCGTTAACCTACTTATTCATAGAATAGTAGAACACTTTACTAACTTATCAGCACTAATTTATGATTGATAGAATACTTTACACTTTACTATTAGCACTCATAACTATCAACTATGTAGCACTCACAGAGTGAGGACACAGAGTAGAGTAGGAGTTACAGGAAGGAGAGTCTCCCGGGAGCCCACCTAGGTTGAGTAGCAGTAGCACTAGTATAACCTACCTGGGCCGCAAGGCAGCAAGGGTCTATGCTCTTATTTCAACAGTGTTTTCAAGTCAGTTGATACGTGCCGCTGGCGTCGCGTTGGACCAGGAGAACGACGCTTCCCGCCACGCACCTGCTCGGGTAGTAGTTGAAAATTAAATCACAAAACATTCTACGTCGAACAATCAAAGTAAGTAAATTCGAATAAAATTCATAGAAAACTATTATAGTTTTAACAGAATGCAGTACCTATTAAGTAATGATTTATCTCATACGACATCAGCTGATCGATGTACCGCCATCTTGAAAGTAGCGTCATTTGCGGTGTCCATCGTGACCCGCCACCAACGGTCGTCACCTATGGTTTGCTGCCTCAACTACCACTAATAGCCCTCACTATATACTCAAAGCCGCAAGGAGAACCTTCTCGTAGCTCCCACTAAAGGCCGTATCACACTAGCATTTTTTTCGCATTTTTTCTGCGTTTTAAACGCTGAAACGTGAAGAAGGCAAACTGCGTTTTTTCAAGGTCAGTAGTGAATGTTGAAGAGGAATAACTGCAAAAACAGCGCATTCTGGCGGAATGCGTTTTTATTAAATCTGTCAGGTTAGGGCTCCTAAGGGGGTTTTCATTGAATTGTAACCTCCCCAAGGGTTATGTTTAGCATTTTTCTTGCGTCAAGGTAAAAATTAGAACGTGTTCTAATTTTCCCAAGTGAGTTTAAAAACGCTCCGCCAGGATGCGCAATGGTCGAAAAAGCTGAACTTGGAAAAACGCACTTCTTCTTCTTCACGTTTTTGCGTTAAAAACGCTGAAAAAACGCAGAAAAAATGCTAGTGTGATACGGCCTTAAGCAGCTGCCGGCGCTACATCTCTACCTTCAATCTAATATATAAAATTCTCGTGTCACAGTTTTCGTTGCCATACTCCTCCGAAACGGCTTGACCGATTTTGATGAAATTTTTTGTGCTTGTCCGGTATCTATGAGAATCGGCCAACATCTATTTTTCATCCCCCTAAATGTTAGGGGTAGTCCACCCCTAAATTTTTTTCTTATTTTTCAGACAAAATTTTTAATTTCTATTTTAATTAACGTCTGCCAAGTTGGGTGGGCAGTGTAACTTCCTCAAGCGAGCGAAGCGAGCAGCATCCCCCACAGAAGTTAAACCTACCCTTAGAGATCTACCGTTTGCGAGCGAAGCGAGCAACATCCCCTACATGTTTCAATTGTAATACATTCCATGTATACAGCCACACTTTGCGAGCGAAGCGAGCAACATTCCCTACATACCACACTTTGCGAGCGAAGCGAGCAACATTCCCTATATGCCACACTTTGCGAGCGAAGCGAGCAATTTAATGGGGGGTCCGGGGGGCTTGCCCCCCCGGCTGGACTTGGAGGCGAGCGGAGCGGCTAGTATTTCTTTAGACAATAACAGCTCAAATTATACTTTATAACATAATACTATCGTTTTCTATTATATACCTAAATATGAGATTTTACTAATAAAATTTAGTGAAATAGCACAGCTTAATTGAAAGAAGCAATGTCGGATGGCGACACTTCAGTTTCAGTTCCATGAACTAGCAACTAGGGATGCTAATCGATTAAATCAAAAAGTCGATTTTTTACCTCCGATTTTTTTTTTTTTTTGCAATCGATTGATTGTACCGATTTTTATCCAGAAATCGTGTTTTTGTGAAATCAATTTTCATTGCGGTGTTCAATTTTCAATTCAATCAATTCAATTCAGTTTTTCTAAGACAGGTGTCGTGCTTACCCAGGAACGCAACAGGTTGAAAGGCGACACACTTTCCAAGTTATTATTTTCGAACAGCGTACCCGATGATTATTTTCTAAGTGTGTAGTCCAGAATACCTAGTACCTACATACTTTGTTTATGATTCTTTAAACTTGGCTCACCCCAACTATGCTCATTGATCACCCCAACTTCATCATTATATTTTTACTATGCAAAAGATGTCATGAATAGTTACAGTACCTACCAATATTTTCCTAAATTATTTTAAAAGGTAAAATATTTAATTAACTTCATACATCATACTGTTTTTATATAATAGATAATTTTTTATTGTGTTGAAAATCGATTCTTTGCCCGATTAATCGGTACAACAATCGATCGTGAGCTCTCGATTAAAAATCGGTTGTTGGCAACCGATTTTACATCCCTACCATGAACCTAGGAGGGATTCGCGATTCCAAATAAGGATGCAAGCCTAGCGTCAGCGAAATTAACTAAAGTAGATCCTGACTCAGACTCTCGTGTCACTGAAAATCGTATCTGTACCTAATAACATTCTTTGAGACTTCATTTTCTCTCGTTTTATTTTCTTTAATTTATTCTGCGATGGCCAGTCTTGTGCTTGAAGCATTTCAAACTTTGAAAATACAGTTGTATATGCCCTAATTAGAAATAATTTTTGGTTAGATGGTTCGAATAGTGCCTCCCTTCCCCTAATGATGTAGAGTTACCTACGTAACATTATACGCGAGTTTGGTAAATTGCTTTCAGTGATCGATAAACCATTTTAATAATCCTTATAATTAATACCTGCAATAGACAGTCATATTATGAACAAAATAGGCTAGTTTCTGCACAGCATAACCCTCTAAATGTAGCATAAACGAGAATTTTCATAAATCCCTCCTGGAGTTTTGATTTACCTTCCTATATTATTTTTTATACTTACCATTATACATTATGGAATCTATAGCTTATACATGATTGGAAATTGCCTCCTATATCATTCTAAACTTCATTCATCCTCCTCCAAATCATGATTTTCCTAGGGTGTTACACAACGGGAGTTGTGAGTATGGTAGATCAATGAACTCAAATGTGATGGAACGCACCTGACATTCAGTTACTTACAAAATGTTGAGCAACAGGTAAAGTACCTACCACATGAAGTGTGGTTGAATAATAAAATTTATGTTTGCTGTTGTACAGTCCAAGCACACAACTTCCTTTTCTTCATGATGATTAAAAATAAATGTATACAATGATAATGAAAAGAAAGGATGATTTTAAATGCAAATAACAGTATGGGTGAGAATGAGGGCCAACATGAAGGAAGTCTTTGTCCTTTATAACAAGATATTCATTTCGATGTTTGGTTAGTATCGATTTTATAAGTATAAAGATTGAATTGATACGAGAAAAAATCGAAAACAACCATTATTTTTTAAGATAAAACTGAAAAACTGAATTTGGACTGCAAATGGGGCGGAATGCGAATACATAGCCTCTTTCACTCAACTCCTACTCTCACCGCCTCGTGGTGCAGTCTGTTGAAGGGCACTTTCCATATTGCAGTCCTGAACAAACAAGAGAGGGGTATGGGGGTGCAGATGTGGTGGGCCTCTGCACCCCTTATTTATTTTTTTTTCTTTCACCCCTTCCCCAATCCAAGGTTGAACAGCTACGCCGATGGATGCATGGCCAAGGGAGCGCTTGGTCTATAGTACGCAAACTCTGGGTACCGGGCGACCCCCAGTTTCAAAGTAGCCTTCCCCCTGTAAACCGGCTCTGCAGGGGGTGACTTTTAGAACCGGCTTACTCGTGGGAATTAAAATGGAACAACGAACAAACACACCAACCGATCCAAACCCTGAGGTGCAGATGTGGAGGTTATGGACTCTGCATCTGGGCAATCAGTATCTCCTGGAGGCCCATAAGACTCCATGGAGATGAGTGAACCGAGCACTGCAGGAAAGGTCCAACGGACCCCGTGAATGCAGTGGCTGGTAAGCTCAAGGGGGTAACACTCAAGGAAAAAAGACTGAGTGGTACCCAATACTGGAGACACCTGAAGGCAGTGAAGGAGGAGAGTTGGCTGCCCAAAGCTGAGTGGGGGAAGAAGATGGTGAAGAGAAGGAAGGGCTGCTGATGGGAGACACAGTCGCCACCCGGTAAAATGGGCCAGACCCTGCTAGTGGCTCTAGCTCTGGCAGTGCGAAGAGACTAGCAAAGCGGCAGACCGGGGAGTGTCATTCATCCGGTCTCCCCCTCCTCCAAATCATGATTTTCCTAGGGTGTTACACAACGTGAGTTGTGAGTATGGTAGATCAATGAACTCAAATGTGATGGAATACAACTGACATTCAGTTACTTATAAATTACAATACATAATGTTGGTCAGTATGTTGAGCAACAGGTAAAGTACCTACCATATATAAAGTGTGGTTGAATAATAAAATTTGCTGTTGTACAGTCACAGAGCACACAACTTCCTTTTCTTCATGATGATTAAAAATAAATTTATAGAGAACCACCGACTTTCAAGAGACATGTTTACTGAACGGGAATTGAAGAAGAAATCCCGTGAATAAAATTAAACTGATAGAAAACAGATGGCACCAAGTTGGCGAAAAAGTGCCTGCCGGTAGGCACACCGCTCAGTCGGAGTACCTACTCACGGCAGCTGCGGAGGCGATTAGACAACCTATTTGGGTGCCGCGTTCAACGTGTTAACAAAGGTATAATGGTATAAGGTATACCTTATAAAGATAGGAACATATAACATGCCGAAAGAAATAAATCTATGCATTCTAAATACTAAGCTGCCATCATGACACTTATTACAACAATCTGTTATTTCTCAGTTTATAAATTGCATTTTGTGCCTGCAGTTCTAAAACCAACTACATAGGTAACCAAATTTCTTTAGAATATGTAGCTACCTACTTAATTAGGATTGGGTGGATTTTGAAATAAATTAAGGCCAGGCTTTTAGAGGAATACTTTGAGAGTACTATGTCAGTACGTCTTGACGAAAACAAAATTTTGACTGGAGAAATGCAATGGTTGAAATCCGCAAAACAAAATCAAAACTGAGTAACAGAGAAAAATGTCTTGTTGTGGTTTTTCCCTGAATGGCTGAAGCTCTCAGCTCGGTTTCACAGGAGCGACCCCACTGGCTGTATCTTTTTTCAAATCAGGTATTCCTTCATGGATTCAAGATCACTTGCTGGTGTTTGGAATGGAAAAATATGGTCAAATAATATCGATATTTTTTCAACATCCCAATTGATGGGATTTTCTGAGCATAAATAATTGGAGAGCCTGAGCGGTACTCAGGAGTTTTGAAGTTTTATTATGGAAGGGGGTGAATGTATGGGGTAATTGTAATAAATCGTTCGATTTTCATTATTATTCACCTGATTTCTGTCACATTTGTTATTCGATCCAGATTTCAGCCTAGTTGTTCAAAAAACCCTGGAAGGTTCAAATTTACAGATGGTGGGGTGATTCCAATTAAAAATCATTATATATAGGTATGTTTTTCTCGTCCATTATTATTATTCTTTCATTTTTAAAACTTTTTTTTTTTTTTTTTATTTATAGTTTAGATGTGCTAAAAACCGAAGATTTCTTTTGGTTGACAGACTTTAGTGAAAAGGCGGGCTAAATGAGTACTATTCTCAACAAATTTCGGATGATTAATTTATGGAATGTTTTACTATGTTGCTGGAACCATTTGGTCTCTGAGTAGAACCACTCTCAGTGAATTAAAATTTCATAATGGATGGAGAAGGTATTACCGACATGTCGTGATATTTTCAACCAATTTGTAAAAGCAGACCTTACTTTATCATGGTTTAGTGTGTTGTGGGGAGGGGGTTAGTTCTTCGCAGCTCATTCATGTTGAGGATGGAAGGGGGGGGGGGGGGGGGAATAAATTCAGTGCATTTTAAAATCAAAATTCTTGAAATTTTTCTTCAATGAAATAAGTGTTGCCCATTGGTGCAAAAAGGTACTTAACTATTTTTTAATGAAAGAATATTCCAACATAAGAAGTGTGGCATCAACCGCACTCTCCTACAATGAGTAGTTTTCATTTAACGATTTTTCAAAGTCTCGCGCACTAGTGACATCAAAGCACCTCTCCCACCTGGGCAGGACCCCCCTGCCCAGTGTAACGTCACCAGTGCAGCAAACTTTGAAAGAAAATTAAAATCATAGAGAGAAAACAACCATGATACCATCCATAGGAGAGTGCAGGTGGTATCAAATTTCTTGGAATGGAATCTATTTTCTTCCAAAAATATAAAATGAATAAGTGGGTAATACTCATTCGTTTTGAGGCATTCTGAAACAAATCCTACAGTATATATATATATATATATATATATATATATATATATATATATATATATATATATATATATATATATATATATATATATATGTGTGTGTACAACGCTTGTGCGCCAAAAAATCAAGCTTTTCAAATGAAAGGATGAATTCTTCGGCCAACACTTTTTGAACTCATAATATTGCTCACATTTCAAAAAATGTGCTTAAAAAAATCACTAAAAATGGTAAAAACAGCTGAAAATAGTTAAAATTTATATTTTTTTAGCAGAAGTTTAGACATTTAATATTTCAGAAAAATAGAACATCAAAAAATGTATGCGAAAAATTGTACTTAAATTACCTTAATATATGTTGAAAAATCTATAAAAACCTCGGAATCCAAAATCTTTTTTTAGTTGCAGAATATTATTGAGAACCAGTTATTTCGCCATAAAATGACTCTCAAAATTCTCAAATTTTAAAACAATGTAACTTAATATAATACTATAATTTACGAAAATTCGCTCATCTGATTATGCTTCATCACTGGAAGGTTAATATTTTGTATTAAGACAGGATCGTTACATGGAACAAGAGTACAGTAAGTACGAGATTGTGCATGAAGTACAAGATCTTTTCCATTGGGTTTGAGTTTATGTTACTGCTTGGAATTGGATCAGTAAGGAAAAGTTGTGATCCGTATTGTTGCATATTCCTATCGTATTCCTATCATTGCATAAGCTTCTAATGTTTGTATATTGGCATGTCCAAAAAACATGGCATAAAATATCGTGAAATTTAATTATACTAAGGAGGAAATTTAAATATAATCGCCCAGACACTGACTGACTGATTTTCTTCTACAAATCACAAATTGCAGTACCTAATACAAAACGAAGACTGATTCTCTTCGTCAACTCCCAAGGAAGTCCATGGAGGGCATTAACACCTTGTCCTTGTAAATCAATTGAATCGTATATTTCAGAAACCACCTAAGCGAAAAAAAAATTCAAAAATGTTGTTTTGGTGTTACTGTTCACTTCAGAGTTGAATACATCGTTTAGTGCAGACCAATGTTCCATATCACCAATGCTATTTGACAGCATTGAAAAGAATCCGTTTCATTTCAGAACGAACCCAAGCGCCGTCGCTGTAGGCCAAGGGCACTGAAGCGTGTAGTCTACTTGTACGAGTATTTTCCGTTTAATGCCTAGTAAAAACCTCTATTGTTTATACTTGAGTGTGTCTCTTACTTACCTTTCATACCAAAACAGATAAACATTAATCGTTTGACTTAATTTCAATAATAGTTAAAAAAAAATCACTTTGGATTTATTCATTTATTGCAGAAACCACCTAAGTGCTGAATTTTCAAACATTTATAACTCAAAAACTTGAAGGGGGGAAAAAAATTAACAAAATAGATAATTCCAATAGCATGATCTTGATTTGGTAAAAAAAATATTTGAAGGCGACTAGACCTATACTCAAGCTGTAAAACTTTTTGACATTTTATGTCTTTACTATGGCACATAAATGAAAAAGCGTCACGCGGAGATTCCCTAATGATCCCACGATTCTGAGATTTGGTATGTAGCCCCTTGAGGGACTTCTGAACACAACTGACCGATCCCAGATCAGCTGAGTGGCTCTAGAATCCAGTTTTATCCCTAATGATCCCACGATTCTGAGATTTGGTATGTGGGCCCTTGAGGGACTTCTGAACACAACTGACCGATCCCAGATCAGCTGAGTGGCTCTAGAATCCAGTTTTTTCTTTAATGATCCCACGATTCTGAGATTTGGTATGTGGGCCCATGAGGGACTTCTGAACACAACTGACCGATCCCAGATCAGCTGAGTGGCTCTAAAATACAATACGGGGTTTTATAGGAAGGGGAAAGGGGGCGCAAAGACATAAAATGTCTCTCGTGGTTGCGTACTTGTACGAAAGCTGTATCCACCGTATGAGTTTCTTTTATCTCAAACATTGAGAAAGACCAGCGATATCCAGCTCCGACTTGAGCCAAAACAGAATGAACTCAGAGCATTTTTCTCAAAAGAAGTAACTCACTCTTCCCTAATTTTGTCCTACAATTTTTGAGTTATCGAAGTGAAACTTGGAGAACGTTTATGGGGTGCCTGAAACTAAGTCTAGAGCAAATGAAAAGCAATTTTTTTTTTTTAGTTTTCCATAAGTTGAAAAAAGCACACTTAGGTGGTTTCTGAAATAAATGATTCAATTTAAAAAAATTCTACGACTAGGTAAGTATCAAAATATAGTATCTAACTCTTCACAGATGCATAGAACTCCTGAGGTGAGATGAGTAACAAAATAGCGCCCATTCACAATTAGCTGAGAAGATAGCCGATTTAATGTCAATAATAACAATATATTATTGGCTCTCAACACCACGACCCATAGAATTCTCACTTCACGAAACCAAGTTTATAATCACTCTTATCTCATTAATTTTCATTCAGTCCGTGGGTCAGCTCTTGTTGAATACAGAAAGACTTGTAAAGGTAGTGTTTTATTTTATTTAATTCATCCATACTTCCATATTTAATTAAACTAGACATTCACGTTCAGGAGCGCCTTCCGTCACCGAAAATTCTTAAAGTAAAATATAGATTAGTTTAACAAATAGATCAGTATGCTTGCGTAGTTTGGTGGTCTGGATGCTAACATCTCAAAAAAATCTTAATCAATCCTTTTAGTAAAATACACATTAGTTGGACGAATTGAATAAAATTCAAATTATGTTTCAGAGGTTGAAATACGAAGCAAAAAAATTCGATCTGTCCAAAAATCCGAAATCTCATTTTGAATAGCAGATTATTATGTCGAATACGTTTTTTGCCGTAAAATGAATAATTAACTATTAATTTAGTTAAATTTAAAAAGAATTTAACATTAAACAATACGATAATTTTCAAAAATTCGAAAATGACGAACTTTCCTTATTTTTTAGCTCTGGGGGTAATGGGGCTCCGAACATGAGAAGCTTAAGATAGAGCGTAGCACTTAAACAATCACCTTACCGATTCGGTACTCTTTTGTTGCCTGTAAGGGCTGCCGTGACGGATACAAGTTGTTTGTTTGATTCTTTATTATAATAATTTATTTATTATTAATGTAATTTTCATTTTTGAAAAGGATTGACGAGGTTGTTGGTCAAGGGAAAGAATTGTAGAGTAAAAAGGGGAGATTTAAGGTGCCAACAATGGCAAAAATCATGTCAACGATCAGTTTCTTCAGGGCATTGCCCCCCTAGCGGTGGACTCTATTAGTTCGCAGCCCCATTCCAAATTTTTGTCTGACAGCAAAAAATGACCTGCTTTTTTCACCTACAACCAAATCGTTGCAAGGGCAGTCCCATTCCAAATTTTCATCCGACAGCAAAAAATGTCCTGCTTTTTTCACCTACAACCAATCGTTGATGGAGAGAATATAACTTCCTGATTTCCCATCCCACAAAAATCTTCAGTTGGAAAGCTGTGAATTTATTTTACACGACTCCACATTTCAAAGGGGTAACTTCCCCTCCTGAAAAGTCCTAGCTAATGCTTACAAACTAGGTACCCCTAGTGGTGGACTTTGTTAGTTCGCAGTCCCATTCCAAATTTTCGTCCGTCAGTAAAAAATTTCCTGCTTTTTTCACCTACAACCAATCGTTGATGGAGAGAATATAACTTCCTGATTTCCCATCCCACAAAAATCTTCAGTTGGAAAGCTGTGAATTTATTTTACACGACACCACATTTCAAAGGGGCAACTTCCCTCCTGAAAAGTCCTAGCTACTGCTTACAAACTAGGTACAAGTTGTTGGGACTGGATCATTCTACCACTCTGCTGGGTTTGCTCCCAAGTTCAATACTCTGTTGACTCTCTAGGTGATGCAGTAACCGGGTGAGAAAATGACGTATCCATGTCACAATGTATCTGAGTGAAGCGATGTTACTTTTAGCGAATTTTTGAAGAAAATTAAGCTATTGCTCTCGCCTCAAAATTTGTAGAAAGTGAATTTTTGAAAAAATTTTATGCAGAAATCCGTTTCAGGCTATTCTGAATCATATTCTGAAGTTTAACGCATTTTTTTATGTATGTATATATGTATGTATATATGTATGTATATATGTATGTATGTATGTGTCATTCCAGACGATAACTGTCCGTAGAATTGTGCTAGAAACTTCAAACAAATTTTAAAATGTTAGGGACACAAAACGAAAGTTCAAGTTCGTTGGCCAGCATGATCGGATTACATCTTCGGGTTGAAATTTTCAAAAATGTAGTCAAAAATTTCAAAATCGCCTGTTTTTTGCGATTTGTTGTGCGAAATAATTTTTTCAGCATACTAACATGTGGTATATTCGGAATCAGCGTAAAATTTCCTATAAGAATATGTATCAAGTTTTCAAAAATTTCAAAGTTGAAAAATCAGTCAAAAATCGAAATAATGCCGTTCGCTAGTTGTAAAAATCGGTAATATTTGCATGAAACATTGTCCAAATTCAGATTGAACTACTCTTATGGAAGTATCCCTGTATAACCAATCCTAGAACCATGCTGTTTAAAACGTAGGTAGTAGGTGCTTGTTTAAAAAAAAAAAAAAAAAAAATGTAATCACAACTGATGAGTTTACTCTGTGAAATATTCCGTCCTCCGATTCTCTCGGTCGCTCTCTTTAATGTTTTACGCTCAACTGTTTTAGGACTTGATGTAGCTTTAATACTGACTGTGGCTTAGAAAATATCAGCCATGAAATTATGAAGAAGTTCTATTTATGTACGTACTAGCACGCAGACCCAAGGCCTCGCTCCGCTCGGCCGTCAGTAACGTAAATCCCTAAGCCTCGCTCTGCTTGGCCAAATTCAACGTAGCGCACGTTTGCGCATGAGCAGATCAAAAGTGGCGGGTGATCTGGACGCAAAATTGAACGCAGGATCCGATTCCGGAATAAAAATTGCGGGTCATCGGTCAAAAAAAAACTTGCCCTTCGCGCTTGCGCACTTTCATATGACGTCGGTATGTTATTTTATTTTATGTCAAGATTTGATCATGTTATGATAGGATACTGTTAAGTTTTCAACTGCCTTCAATACTGACCACATTGGACATCGAAATCTATGAATATTTACCTACATTTGTCTTTAAATCTACAAGATTAGTTTAATAATGATAAAGTATGAGTACCTCCTAATTATTTTTAATAATTTGATTCCATGTTTTTCTATCAAAATCATAAACTAAAATTTCTCTACACGATCAATAGCGATTGAAATGTCGAAGATTTCTTCAAAAATTCGCTCATGAGGTCATGCTGCATGACTGGACTTTTTTAACAGTTTAACCAACACTCTTGATAATTATATGAGCCAATGGTATAATCAACCAATGTAATAATATGTTGTCAAAAATTATCAGGATAAGAGTCAAAACGGATAACAGTCCTTATCGCCGAGCTTTGGTTCATATAAAACCATCATCAGGGCTCAAGAACCTTCTACAGTGTCAAAATATAGGAAACGGTCATGGATTGTGAGTTAAATGTCATAACAAAAACAAGAACTGGTTGTTTTGAACCTTATCCTGATAATTGTTGACAACATACATATTGTGGGTCGATCATCTCTTTCTCTATGAAATAATATGTAGAATGATAAAGTACACTGTTGAAGTTCTATTGTTTACGAGTAAGAATTTACCTAAAAACGCAACAAATTATTAACAAGGTTTCAAGTTTAGAAAAACCAGACATTTGGTGGTTTTTTTGCAAAATTTCCTCATATTTTTCGACCAAAAAAATTCCCTGACAATTCCAAGGTTTCTCTGACTTCTCCAGTTGGGGGCCACCCTGTTTCCAGATTTAGTTAATTTCCCCCCACTTATATGCTGTCAAAAACTCTGGAAACTGTCTACAAGTATGTGTATAACCACATTCAAGGTAGCACTAGGTTCTACCTCTAACCTAGTTCTCTAGGTAACCTACCTCTAACTCCAGGTTCTACCGCTACCTCTTCTAAATGTAGTTGAATCTGCACTATTTTCCAGATTTAATTAATTTCCTCTACTCTTACGATTTCTAAAACTCTGGCGACGTTATCAGTACTCAAGTAAACAATCTACGAGTATAAGTTTCAAGGCGGCACTACGACCGTAGGCTGGTGGAGGCAACAAAATGTAGTTAAATCTGTGTTACTTGTACCGCCCCTGATCCCCTGAGCAGCTCCCTAAAACTAAGGGTTACCATCATTAACGGATGTTCCATACCCTTTCTACCGTCCCCACCCCAAATGCGGTCAACCTGACCCCTTGGGACACAGCTGAGTCGAATTTTTGGGGTCTAGGATAATATTATTAAAAAAACAAGTAAAAATCACAGGTGTCGCACGCCCTCGACCCTCTGTGCAACTGCCTAGAGCCAAGGGTTAACATCTTCAAGCTTCAGGTCCCTAGCACCAACTTAAACGGAGATATGGACCGTAAATGAGGGAACTCAAGCCGGTTTCACAGGGAGTGGTACGAGCGTAACAACCGGAAAGACGGAAGGCCGGAAAACCCAGTGGAGGGGGCGGCGGAATGCGGCAGGGTGTTCACACGAAGCGGCACCTTGGTGAACGGAAACAAAACCTTCCTACTGAAACCCTCTCTGATCTGAAACCTCTACTTGCGGTTATCAACATTCCTGCTTGATGGAACGTGGCAACGGTATAAACATTTCTAACGCCGTCCGCCCATTCCGGCAACATGGCAGCCACCATCCTCAACTGTTGTCCCAACAGCCAATCAGATTGCGTTCCGTCAATCCGTCTTCCGGACATACCGCTCCATGTGAAACGGGCTTTAGCCAACTTTGACAAAACAACTGGGGCAGGCCGGATTCGAATCGCGATCGCAGCGAACCTGGCGGTAGGTTCGATCCAATAGAATAGGTGATGTGTATTGTTTAGTGGTCTGGATGCTCGCATCTCAAAATTACATAGGTACTTGATAACAAGTAGTCAATCTCGGCAAAAATTCAGATTGGTTGGGCATACCGCCAGGTTCGCTGCGAACGCGATTAGAATCCGGCCTGCCCCCATTGTCTATCCTAACTTTACTCTAGTATTTTAAAGATAGTTTGAAGTTGTGGAACATCAGTCAGATAAAACATTTCATAATATTAAGACTTATATTAAGATGGAGTTATACATACAGGTAAGAACGGCTTCTTCCCTACTCTTGGGAATATCATAATAATGTTGAAAAATAAAAGTGTACAATGTCCGTAGAAAATTAAGAGAATGACTCTGTTTACTGGGCCTCCATGGCTTGTGGGTTGACGTTCTGAATAAGCGTGATGTTGTCACCTTTCATCATTATTCTCCCGAGGGTTCGTCTGTTCTTGGACTTGATGTTGAACTCTTCAGCGTCGTCTAGGACCAGGTTCATGTATTCGTCGAACCCAACTATGTGTCCCTCGATGCGAAGGTTGACGTTTTCGTAGAGCCAAACGCAAACGCGAGACCGGTTCTGGAGATATCGGAAGATTAGGTTGATGGGCTGCACCATCACCTTTTGCACTTTCTGTGGGCCTTTGTAAGACATCTTAATCGGATTGTGTAAATTAAAACTTCACTTAGTTTCTAAGAACAATAAAATGACAAAGAATCCGATGACCAATTATTGAAAATACCGCACTTTCTTTTGATGAAACAGCTACACCGTGCGTAAATTTGTTTAGGAGGTTAGGCTTCAGAGGCACAAAATCGAGCGTCCTTTGTCAATGATACCAACAGAAATATCGGTTTTCGGTTCTGTCTCATGGATCTTTCAAGGTCCATGCATGTCCCTGGCAACACATTTTGCGAAACATCAAAAAAGCAACTCGCGATTTCAAATAAGGATGCGAAGCGGAGTGGCAAAAAAATGAACCCTTGTACGCGGGATGACCCGAAATAGCAGCTTGACAGGTTATTTGTGTTTGTCAGTCAATTTTTCATTGATGACTACCACTGACAACTGTTTCACAAGAGTGCACTCCAGACAAGATCTGAACTACCATTGTATTACATTAATCTTAATTAACAATGGAATTTTTTTTTTGTGGATAATCTTATTTAATTAATTGTTACCTATATATCCTTCATATCGGCATTAGTGCGCCATCCTCCAGTCCAAGGCACCTCACCTTCCTCCTGGTGCCTCTTATCCTCAGTGAAACCGCCCGTACGATTGAAATTTGGGTTTTTACTCTCACCCATTGTGTGATGTGCAACAAGGGCTTCTGCCATTTATCAGAGAGCACGAATGCAAGCCTCTTGAGAAAATATTCAAATTCTCTGTGCAGGGCGCCGTCACACGAAACCACCAGTGGTGTGAAGGATCCCCTCACGTCTTCTGCTGCTGCATCGTATTTGGCGTGTTTGGCGTTCGCTGCATTTTGGGATATTGTATTCCAATCCTGAGAGCAGTAAGAGGCGGCGTCAGCGTTAATCACGCGCGTATCAAAGTACGCCATTCTCTCTGCGTCCCAGAATCCATGTACTTTTATATCCGCAATAAGCTTTGGAGTGCCATCAATATCTTCTTGTAAGACCGGTTCCAAGCCGACGGAATTCCAAGCAAGACTTGCCATCTTGGCACAGGAATCTCGAATTTGATCATGGCCATACTTTATAAGCCCCCCCCCCCCCTTTTACAATTAAGCACATGACTGAGGTTCAATGGAAAAATTAATAATAACTAGAATGGACGAGTTTTGAAAAGTTGCACTTTTCTGTACCCATGGGCGCGAAAAAGGAACTTGAACTATTTTTAAATGGAGGAACACATTTCATCGTAGGAAGTTTGACATCAATCACACTATCCGACAATGAATAGTTTTCTGTCTATATTTTATCAAAGTTTCTCACACTGGTGATGTCAAAGCACCCAACCAGCTTGACGTCACCAGTGCAGGAAACTTCTAAAAATCACAAAGAAAACTACTCATCGTAAGAGAGACTCTCACGGTATCTAATTTCTTAGAATGGAAAATATAAAATGAATACGTGTTTAACACTTTTTGAGCTGATGACATCAAACAATGAAAAATATGGATTCACTATAAATTACACCAGATGAGCTTTTCGAAAGGGTCTTCTTTTAGACTGGTCCACATACAGATGGTTCTCACCCAAATACAAATGGGCACACTGCTGCATATGCTGTGTTGGACAACTAGACAATTTTTTGACAAACAAAAAAATCAGCTGGAAAAAACCAAAATAAAATTACCTCAAGAGGAAAAAATTGTGATAGGTACCTATATCGTACTGGTAATTCTGCCTAAATGAGATTACAGCATTGTGGGGAGAAAAACATTTATAGGTGTAAGAGCATCCCCCTTCCCCTATTCTTTTAACGAATTTTTGTAGAAAATTAAGCTATTGCAATGACTCCAACGATTTTAAAATGAAAATTTTCTAACAATGCCTTCATTGAAAATCATTTTGAGACGATCTGAAATAAATGCTAGAGTTTAACGCTATTTCACATGTAGGTACTTATATATACATGTGTGTGTATCATTCCAGACAATAACTCTCCTTAGGATTGAGATAAAAATTCTGTTCTTGCGCCAAAAATCAAGGTTTCTTAACGAAAGGAAAAGTTCGTTGGTCAACATTTTTTGAGCTCATTCAATTGGTCAAATTTCAAAACTGTACTAAAAAATCACTAAAAATGGCTGAAAACGGCTAAAAATCGTTAATATATTTTTTCTCAGCAAGACTTTAGTCAAAGAAGTTTATCAATAACGAACTAGAACAATATAAAATTTAAGACAAAATTGTGCAGATAAATTTACTTATATTTTATTAATATTTGCTAAAAAATCAATAAAAATTTCCAGTCACGCAGCATGATTGTATAAGCGAATTTTCGTAAGTTATCGTACTATATTATGCTTACTAATTTTGAAATATGAGCTTTTTGAGCGGAAATAAATTGTTAACCATTATTTTTATGACAAAAAACGTATTCTAAATAGTGATGAGCTATTAAAAAAGAGATTTTGGATTTTTAGCTTTTTTGCAGTTTTATCGATTTTATAGCAAATTTTTATGAAATTTAAGTACATTTCCAGCCTAATTTTGAACATAAAATTGTCCATGTTCTATTTTGAATTTAATAAACTTTTTTTGAGCAATATTCTGCTAAAAATTATAAATGTAACGATTTGCAGCCATTTGTAGTGATTTTTTCAGCACATTATTTGAAATTAAACCAATTTAATGTGCTCAAAAAGTGGTGGCAATCGAACACAATTTTTATCTCAATCCTAAGGAGGGTTAGGTATCGTCTGGAATGACACACACGCACACACACACACACACACACATATATATATATGAAAAAGCGCAAACTTCAGGATTCGTTTCAGAATGCCTCAAAACGGATTCCAATGAAGAAAATTCATATTTTAACAAATTCCGAGCCATTGCGATAGCTTCATTTTTTACTAAAATTCGCTTAAACTTGAAAAAAAAAATCAATGAAGAAATTTTTTCGAAAATGAAAATGTTGATTTTGAAATTTCTGAAGCTATTGCGATAGCTTCATTTTATACGAAAATTCGCTAAAAGGGAACGCCCTCTTGCGTTTATGTTATTTTAAATAATCAACACTTTTTAATGGACCAAGAAAACAAATTCTAACCCCCCCCCCCCCCCCCCCCCGAATTGAGAAAAATGCATCTCACCGAAAAACGACCTTCTATTGCAGGAGGGGGGGTGGTTGCAGGTGACCTTAGGAAAAAATAAGGGGAGGGGGGTGTCGTTACATTTCCATTTACTACAACCTACAGCTTTATTATCATTCAACGGACGTGTTGAATTACATCAAGAGTCTACAGTATTTGTATAAACAAAGCACAAACCAAGCTATGTGTAATGAGTAAATATTAATTACGTATGGCAAAAACTTAAGTATTAGGGGTTTCCTTGAATTTCATACAACTTGCAAATATCAAACTCCAAACCTTATTTGAGTGGAATTCTCTCACCTCAGTGGATCGGCTGGAGACCTAAATAACTTTTCCTCTTCAGACGAAATGCCACAACGAGAAGCTTTGCAGATCCCGTTCTGAAACTGTAAATAATATTGAAATAAATTACAAAGAAATCGTATTGCTTTCCTAGAACTCCTAAAAGAGTAAAATGAATATAACGAGAGGCATTGGATTCCATTTCAGCTAGCATGGAGAGTAACTAGAAGATTCTCATCTATTATTGTTGTTATTTGGTACCTACCATTTAAACACACTGGAAAGAAAGTTACTTAGGCTGACAGGTACGCACATGTACCTAAAAAGGAACAATTTTTGAGATTCGTGGAGTATTATAATAAGATTTCAGTTCGAGATCAGAAGTCTGTAGGTATAAAGTTCTGGAATCTTATTTTCCCCTCACCTGAATTTTGGGTATGTCCACATTTTTATTAAAAACCGCTACAAGGCAACAATTAGGATAACAGACTCGTAAGACGAAGGTCCCAGGTTCCACTCCAAAGTGGACTGAAACTTTTTTTGCTTCGTACCTACTGTAGTGGATTTATATACATTTGGCTAGGAGTCGGAATACCTAGCGGAATATTGCGAGCCGTGTTATTGAGATGGTTATGCGGGCTTGTCCCTTGAAATTGTTCGGGCGAGAGGTACGAGAAAGTACCGTTGTTGTCTCGAGTATCGTTATATTTCGCTTGGTAGGAAATATATGAATCTTGTAATAAATCTGTAACAGGTCGAGCTTCGCTGCGTGAGTCTAAATATGACTCTCTCGCTGGTGAATATTGGTATTCAGGCTCTAAACGAGAGTTCTCACTATAATATGAGGTAGTTTTTTTGGGGTACTGAAAAGTACCTTTATTTCCGTGCACTTGTTGAGTTTGATAAGCACTCACGTCAGTCGCGTACCCGGTGGGTAGCTGTGAAGGGATTTCTGATTTAGCAGTGAAATCTCCGTAGTTTCCCTTTGAAGGGGTCTGAATATGTTCGACAGTGTATTTGACATCTGCGAAAGATGTGTGTGAATGTGTCATATCCAAAGCTCGATCTCGCCGTGTCTCAGGGAGATGAGAAGGGCCAGCATCCCACACGGAGGCGGCCTTCGCTGCGCCCAATAACAAGGCCTTGAGCTTCCGTGGGCCGTGTCACGTGCCGGCCGAGGAATACGATTAGGAGTCGCCTGCGCGCTGTCACCTTGATCAGCGGCGCCTCCCCGTCTGTCAATCGTTTCCGACTGTACGGACTCGTCTAGAAGGCGAAATGAAGGGATTCGCTCCATCTAGGAAGTTTTGCCTTCTAGGTTCTACAAAAGAACGAGGCTTGGCAGGGACTCGCTTCCAGCAGGTGCTAGAGGGTCCTCTGTCTGTTCTGATAAGAACAATTATAACGGGGACTCGCTTCCAACAATTAATTGTCAGAGGGTCCTCCGGGCTGAAAAGCCTTTTCAGTTGATCAAACCGGATACGGTTTTGCTTGATGATCAACTGGCTAGCCCCTGCGGACGGCTGACGAAATATTTCGAAAGCCCGGGCGACTAGTCTCGACTTGCCCCTGAGGACGTTCAGTGAATTACTTCTCTGAACCGGGCGACAAGTTTTATTGAAGATCGATGGTAGTGAGTAATACAGGATGTATTGGGCTCGAGCTACCAGAAGTCTTGAGGAAGAAGGTTGAGTATCTCGTCTCTGGATCGTGTAGAAAGCTTCGTCGTAGAGAGAAGGAACGTCAGATCAGAAGGTTGAGAATGGTATATCGGGACGGCCCATCAAATGCTATATTTATATCCGTCCGGAAGTTGGATTCTGCATTTGATTGGCTGGATCCGTTGATCTCTAGCGCTCGCGTGTGCGGAAGTAGAAATCGCTTCCGATTTGATTGATTGCACCCGGTTGGCGGAAGTTGAATCATCTTCTTCCGCCTTTTCTCCGTAGAGCGCGTCTGGCCTTGTTTGCCCTTGATCGGATTTGAAAGTCATTTGATTCAAGGCAATTTTTGAGTGTCCTGTTTGCCGGCTCGTCAAGCTTCGCTCGTGCAGTGAGCGTTTAGCTTGTCTTGTTTTTAACTTTCGACGAGTTAATTTCTCTTGTGATTCTGAATTTTGCATAATCTTTTTGGCTATTTGTTTTGTTTCGTCTAGACGTAGCCTGACGTCTTTTTGTATAGTTCTACAGTGTGAACTTATTTTTGGTGGCTCTGAAAAGGCCAGTGAGGTGGTGAGTTCACCACACCCACCCTACCTCAACCTCCGAAATATATTTTTCAACGTCATTCTGACCTGTATGTCCAACTAATCTGAACTTTTACTAAGGGATTGACTGGAACTTTTTCAATTTAGGCGCTCAGAAGGCCGGTTGATTTCAAAATGGGCAAATCGATGTGTTAGGAGACTGAATCGATACTATCGAGACTATTCGATGTCAGAAAAGAAGAGTGGGGGATTCCTAAAAATTGAGTTCCGTGCAGACGCAAGTCTTCCTCTACTGTTTATTTGTATATACCTATCAATCTTATTGCTCCCCTCCTTCCGCCCCTAGGAGGAGGCTGCTAGTCTGTCGAGTGCTGCAACCTGGTTCACACCTGTTACAACTGGGTGGCCACCTCCAGCTGTTCCACTTCCCTCCATGATTCAAACCTACCAAGCCCTGGTCAGGGGGAGGTGTGGTGGTGGTGGAGTGCCTGATCTCTAGGTACATAGTACCTCATTAGCAGGACTTCTCTTCATTATGTCCATACCGTTAATTCAACTTTATTCATATCTAGGGCGTATCATCACATCAAGGTCAACCCTGTGGACATCGAAAAAAACTGTAGTAGGTAATCATCCTGTTCAGACTATTTGAAAACATCAAAATGAATTTGTGTTCATTTGGAACTTGAATGGTTAATTCGGATCAAGCTTCCCAAAAGAAAGTATGAGTTCAGACAGCTTTGCTCTACTCAAAAAGTGCTACAATTTAAAATGTCTGCCAAGTTGGGTGGGCAGTATTGCTTCCTCACATATTGTAGCATGAACGTATACCTAGTAGGTATCAGTTGAAAACATAGTACCTACCTACTAACCGAAAAGATTGATAAGTTATAGGGGACAGTCTGGAAGCTACCCCGCACAATCCCTGAAAATTTAATGAAAATCATTCCATTAAACTAGGAGTTTTGACTGTGTAAATCGATATTGGTTTCGCGCATGCACAATGATTATTACTCTACCAATTGCGATATAATTCATAGGTCATTTTTCTGGAATATATCGGTGGTACCCACTGAGTTTGATCGAAATCGAACCAACAGATGATGAGAAATCAACGTTATGAGAAAATTCACGTTTGCGCATGCGCACAGGCTATTGTTGATACGGCGGCAATGATAATTATTATCGGATTGAAACATGGTATAATATGGGCGTGACAAGGATTTACCGCAGACAGACACGGAACCGAAATTGATCAGCAAGCTCTGAAAAGCTAAAAGCAAGTGGAAATTTTGATATTGGAAGACACAATTTTTTCGAGTTCAATCACGAACACAAAGCTTCCCTACCTTCGGTAGAGAGGAAGCAAAAATGTGAAAAATAGGCCAAAATCACGCATTTGTTTTTATTAAAAAATAGGTACAGTTTGAGGAAACGTTCATGACCATAAATTTGAACCATAAACATTATCATGCAATAAAATGTGTTCAACAAAATGAGTTGGTAGGTACCTACATAGTTTTATGAAATCAACAGCGGAATGGTGAAAAATGTTAAAATCCAAAAATGTTGTTTTATTGAAGAAAAAAAAGAAAAAAAGATAAATAAATAAAATAATAATAATAAATTAAATTAAAAAAAATAAATAAAAATAGTTTTTGATTTTAGGGCTGGGAGAGGGTTTTTTTTGGCAAATTTTCGAAGGAAATGAAGCTATTGCAATGTCTTGGAAAATCAAAATCGTTGAAAAATTTCTTCATTGAAATCCGTTTTGAGGCATTCTGGAAATGGCAATGAACGTTTCCTCAATTCATACACACACTCATGCATGCTCGCAGGTACGCACGCAAGCATGCACACACACACACATACAATACGATTTGGTGATTCAATAAGATTTTGGATTTTAGGTTTTTTGCAATTTTTATAGATTTTAATGCAAATATTAATGAAATTTGTGCAGTTTTTTTAGATTTTAATGCAAATATTAATGAAATTTTGTGCAAATTTTTTTTTATGTCATAGTTAATTGTAGATAATTTTGTTTTGATGGAAACTCTGCTAAAAATGATAAATTTAACGATTTTTTGTCATTTTTAGTACATTTTTTGAAATTTGACCAATATAATGTGCTTAAACATTGTTGGCCAACGAACTCGTCCTTCCGTTTTGAAAAACTAGATTATTTGGCGCAAGAACGGAATTTTTATCTTAACCCTAAGGAGAGTAATAGTCTGGAATGACATATATTATACCTTTGAGTTGAGATAAAAAAATCACTAATAATGGCTAAAAATGACCAAAAATCGTTAAATTTATAATTTGTAGCAGAGTTTCCATCAAAACAAAATTATCTAAGGTTAACTAGGACATTAAAAAAATTGCACCAAATTATGTTGAAAAACAGGTCAAATTTCATTAATATTTGCATAAAAATCTATAAAAACTGCAAAAAAAACTAAAAATCCAAAATCTTCTCGAATTCCACCAAATTATATTGAGTTTCGTGTTTTTGCCATAAAATTGGTTTTTTAACAATTTTTCTTTCTACTGAAATTGCTCAAATTCCAACTCAATTGAACTTTAATACGATATGTAATTTGAGGTTCGCTCATACGATCATGCTGCATGACTGGGACTTTTTTTACTCTCCTGTTAAGAGTTTTGAGCAGCGTCATTACTGCACTGATTATGTGAAGAGCGTGAGAAAAATTCAAGGTTGGGTGAGTATAATTAAGAGATGGTTGGATTCGTTGCAGAAACAGAGGGGGAAGACCAACAACTCTCTGGGTTTATCGAATGAAGAAAATGAGATAAAGATAGTAGATAAGAGTTGAACCTACCTACCTATTCATCGATTAATAAGGTCCCAATCTAGACTAATGTATACAGTTGCTCATTAGAACTTGTAGAAAAATTATGATAACTTACGTGTTTTTATACTTCACCGCATTGGTGTTGGCACTAGTGTTGTTGATATGGAAGAATTTCAGTACAGTGAAGTCGTTGCGGGCCGTATGGATGTTTTGCAAGCTACCACAGTCGAATTTGGTACCAATCTTCGGCATGCCATTGGAACTGTCGAACTGCGATTTTGTTGGTAAGCACCATAAACAAACCATGCACCACATTTTTAGTTTGAGTAAATTCCAGAATGGAAGACAACCGACAAAAGGAACTAGCTTTATTAGTTTAATTTGAATTAAGTTTTTCCATGCAGTTCTCACTAGGCAAGTAGGTGGTGCCTACATTATGTAGCTGCAGATGGGATGGATACAAAACATAAACTGAGTGTCTACAACGAGGATGGGCAAGAATCAAGAGATCATTTAGAAACGATATTAGAGCTCATTTCTGATTGAAAGTTCCTCTTACAGATTTTTTAACGCTTTGCTTTCGGGTTATTAAAATTTTAAGATTTTTTGTGAGCTTTGTACCTAACTTATGACATTAAAATGGCTATTACTTTTTTTTTAGTCAGTTTTAGTTAGTAAAGAAAGGCCAAAGCAAAAAATTAGAATAAAAATTAAAATATTCGTTTTAGCGAATTTTTGTAGAAAATTAAGCTATTGCAATGGCTCCAAAAAATTTGAAACCAAAATTTTCGAAAATGTTCTTTATTTAAATCCGTTTTGAGACATTCTGAAACGAATCCGAGAGTTTAACGCTTTTTCATATGTACATGTGTGTGTGTGTGTGTGTTTGGTGTGTGTGTGTGATTCCAGACGATAACTCTCCTTAGGATTGCGATAAAAATTCCGTTCTTGCGCCAAAAAAATCAAGCTTCCCAAACGAAAGGATGAGTTCGTTGGCCAGCACTTTTTGAGCACATTAAATTGGTCTTTCAAAACATGTGCTCAAAAAATCACTAAAAATTACTTAAAACGTCTAAAAATCGTTAAATTAAATGTCATTAATATTTGCTGAAAAATCGATTTAAAAACTTCAAATTTGCAAAACATCAAAAATTTGTTTTGAATCGTAGAATATGATTTAGATTTAGTTCATTTGTCATAAAATTGATGGTTGACAATTTCTTTGCACTCCAAGTGCAAAAATTTTAAAACAACATACAATATTACGATCATCCATGAAAATTCGCTCATACGATCATGCTGCATGACTATAATTATTCTTTTCGTTTTATTCTGCTTTGAGAGTAGGTATGGGGGGTTTTCGGCATGCGCTCTTCGGGATGAAATTCCTCAAGCTATCAGCTTTCGAACGGTGTAGTCAATTTTACTTTGCTGATTGGGGAGAAAAGTGTGTTTGTATGTTAAAAAACAACGTTTTCTTTATTTAATTTTTTTTTTAGAAATCGAGGGTTTTACATAGTGAAAAATGATCCCCTAAGAAAATACGAGTTTAGTGCCGGTTTCTACGTATTTTTTCACGCTGAATCGAATGGTAACACTCGCAGATCTCCCCAACTCCGTTATAATCGAGTATTACACTTCTAACGAGTTTTTAGTTTATTTGTTATGCTCAATTTGATGTGTTTTTAAGGTCAAATCAGGGTAGTAGAAAATTTAACGAAGTTTCGATTGGTATCCTCAAATTTAGGAACACTTTCGTAAATGAGAAAGTTACAGCCGTTTCAATGTCGAAAGGTACAAAACGCAAAAGAAAAAAATTTAATTTAATAATTCGAAAACAAAACGTTTAAAAAAAATCTCCAAGAGGAACTTTCGATCAGAAATGAGTTCTAAAATCGATCTCTTGATTTTGCCGATCCATGGTGAAGACACCCAGTATATCCGATTCCTATGTGGGTACCAACAACTGCTTGATTGGATTTTAGCAAATATAAAGGTATATCTATGCTTAATGAGAAACCTAACATTCTAAATAAAAAAAGTCCCATTCATCTAACGAAAAAAAGTCCCAGCCATGCAGTATGATCAAATTTTCGTAAATTATCGTACAATATAAATATGTTAAATTGTTTCGAAAATGCAGGACATTAAGTAAAAAAGAATTGTTAACTAGGTATCAATTTTATGGCCAAAAACCTCATTATAAATGATGTCTGGCAATAAAAAAAATTTTTTTTTTAGGGTTTTTTTTTAGTTGTTATAGATTTTTCAGCGAATATTATTGAAATTCAAGTACGTTTTTCACCATTATTTTGTGCAACAATTTTTTAATGTCCTAGTTAATCGTTGATAATTTTGTTTCGACTAAAAATCTGCTAAAAAAGATAAATTTAATGATTTTTGGCAGTTTTTAGCCATTTTTGTGATTTTTTTTGTACATACAGTGAAATTTTACCAATTTAATGTGTTCAACAAGTAATGGCCAACAAACTCATCCTTTCGTTTGGAAAGCTCGATTTTTTGGCGCAATGACGGGTTTTTTTTATCCCAATCTTAAGAAGAGTTATCATCTGGAATGACTATATATATATATATATATATATATATATATATATATATATATATATATATATATATATATATATATATATATATATATATATATATATATATATATAAATTATGTGATCCTCTAACATAGGGAGTAAAAATAATAAAACTACTGCCTTCAGCAGTTCTCCCCTCTTAGTGGAAGCACCTCGCTTCGGACCTCCCGAAGCTCGGGGCAGACGTTGTTGGGCAATCTCTCGTGCGGTACGTTCCCTCTCTGTACATAGTCGTGTGTGTTTCTTTTCATATTTTAATAAATTGTATTCGGGAATTAAACGATTGTTTTTTAAAAACCGATTCCCGATTAAAGGACATTTAAGTGGCGCAGTCTCGTGGACAAATCAATTAACTTTGGGCAAATCAATCAATCAAAATCGATTGCATTCTGACCCAAAGGGAACCTGCTGTTCACCAAGAAGAAAATCTATCATCTCTACTCACTCTGTGACTTCGAGAGAACATCACACGCTCCACAAGAGGAAACTACGCGAATTCGCCAAAAACAGGACGCCCGAGCAAAGACACTTGGCTCGTTAAATAAATAGAAGTGGATTTCCGCCTGTGAAGACGGAAGAACGCCGTGCTCCTTCGCTATCTTTTCTCAGAAGCCGCTGGCCGCAACAAGACACCGAGGTACCTACTCTGTCGACCTTCACCTAAAGCCGAGATAAGAAAACTCAGATGTTTACTCTCGTCGTGTTGTAAGTACCAACCCAGCTTCATCTTTTAATTCTCCAGGAGTAGCGAGATCACCGGCAAATTTTGAAGGAAGATTCAAACTTCTAATTCAACTTCATTTGATTTTTTTATAATTGTTAAACCTCCCCATTTCATACCACCCGTTACCTGGTGGGAAGGAACAATTCAATTTTATTCTAATAATCGTTAAACCTCCCCATTTCATACCACCCGTTACCTGGTGGGAAGGAACGATCAAGTTTTATTGCAACCGCGTTTCAAGCCACCCGTCATCTGGCGCGGTATTGCAGAAAAAAAAAACTAACCAATTTTTATTGTCCTAATTTAAAGACACTTTATTTTATTTGTATTTAATTATTGAAATTGCGTTTCAAGCCACCCGTCATCTGACGTTATTTTCATAATTAATCAATTTTATTGTCTTAATTTAAGATACTTGATTTCATTTTTATAATTGAATATTATAAACTTGTGTTTTTGTACATTTACACACTGACACAAACGAACACTTGGAGTAGACACTGAACAGTACATACTTTCCTGTCAAAATTCCAAAAAACTACAGAAAATATTTCTTAAGGAAGGTTCGCTCACCTTTCGAAAGACTACCTGTAATAGAGGAAGATTCTGATATGTCTGAGGGACAGTCACAACCTGGGGCGGCTAACCCGATCCCGAGCAACCCTTTTAATGATCCCAACTTTGTAGATTATTTTATTTCTCAAAGAATTCAGGAGTCCCTCAGAAACTTAAATGTCAATCAAAATACTAGGGACCAAGTCCCCGAATTTAAAAAGAAACATGCGGACACGATCCCGACCTTTGAGGGAAACCCAGGAAAGCTCCGGAAATTTTTGGATACGTGTGAATCTATAGTTAATAGGTTCATAGATGATGAAGATCCCACAAATTATCAAAATGAGGAGGTCCTTAAGACCATTATGTCCAAAATACAGGGACCAGCCTCGGATATGCTAGATAATTACGCACTTACGGACTTTCCTAGTATTAAAACTGCATTGCTAGAGACGTACTCCGACAAACGGGACATATTTACTTTATGTCACGAGCTAACTGGACTGAGACATAGGGAGAGCGAAGATCCTTTTCAGTTTCATAATAAAATTAAAGCAAAACTAAATTTGGCTATTGCTTGGATTAAAAACCATGTACCTAACTGAAACGAAACAAGAGATATTAATCGAGCACTACCAAGATATTAGTCTACGGACGTTACTCTTGCACCTACGGGAACCGCTCGGAAGTCAACTTCGGAGTAGGAAACCGAAAACGATGGGCGAAGCCCTTTCGATACTAACGAACGATTATCAAATCATGCAGTATCAAAAGGGTAGACTTGATCGGAACCACCAACACAAACCGGCGATAAAACCGGAAAATAAAAATACGACTCCGGCAACCAAACCGTCATATTATGGCCAAGGATTTAAGCCCAAAACATTCCCAAATAAAACCCAAAATCAAGTGCCATCCAAGCCCTTTACCCCCAATAAAAATAACACTTCACAAATTACAAAGCCCCCACAGACTCAAGTTCCAAGTCAAGGAACGTCCAATTTCGCAAAGTCGACTCCAATGTCTTGGCAAACAACTCGACCGAATTTAGATTTAAACAATGTGGAAATTCCTGAGGAAGAAGGTATGGGAAGTTCTGACCCCGAATACAACGCGGAAAATCCGGCCGATGAGGACTCTTTTTTAGAGGAGGAGTCCGAATCGCTACATTCTCCCTAATACATTTGAAACCAAAAGCTGGACAAAAACTGCCGTACATAGTATTTCCGAAGCATAAAATTAGAATCCTGTTGGACTCCGGAAGCACTTCAAGTTTTGTGCATCCAGAGGTCATTAAAAAATTTTTCCCCGACAAAATCATAACAGAGAAATTTCAAGTTAGGTCAATCCACGGATTGTCATATGGGAGCAATAGTGCAAGGATCCCATGCGGCGAAATGTTCAAAATTAAAAACCTAAATCTCCTTTTTAGAATTCACAAATTCCATAGCCGATTCGGATTGCTATTAGGTACAGATAACCTTGAGTTACTTGGCGCTCATATTGATTATGAGAACAAGTTACTGATAATAAAAAATTTCAAAATCCCTTTTAAATATCACTACGTTGATCAAGAAATAAATAAAAAACCGATCTATGAACAAAAAATACCACCTAGGGCAATTTCGCAGATTAAAATTCCCGTACGTTGTGATTCAACAAAAAAGGAAGGAGTAATTCCATATCTGAAACAAAATTCACTAGAAATTCCTGAATGCCTGGTCAAAATTCAAGATAAGGAATGTTACGTAGGAATTTTAAATAATAGTGATTCTGAATGTAATTTCAAACTGTTTGAACCCATCCAAGTTGAAGAAATCCCCATTTTAGACAAAGTGAAAAGTCCAAATGTGAATTATTATGATACGCAAAATTATGTATTTGACCCCACTAATATTCGAACGGATCATATGAACGAAGAAGAAAAGAGACAAATTTTGAACTTAGTATATCAGTACAAAGATTTGTTTCATTGTGAAGGAAACACCTTAACGTGTACTAATAAAGTCCAACATGTAATCCGTACTGTAGTGGATTTAAATATGTTTTACTTGGTGTAGGTAGACCAAGTGGGACATTTATATTCTGATTATGCGGGTTTGTCCCTGGGTTATTCCTGTAAGGAATGTGAGCGAAATCGCCAAGGTCAGCTTGCTTGGCGGGATGAACTGAGGGATAGTTCGTGTCGCAGCCGCGTGGAACACTGGGCTCGCATAGTGGGTGCTGGGTTCGATCAGTTTGGTACTGAGCCGTTTTGTAATATTCCGGCCTAAGATTTATATCTGTAGGAGGAATATGTTGAGCTTGGTCGAGGTACTGAAAAGTATCCTTTGTTTTTTGTACATTTGGAGTGTATTTGACACTCGGATCGGCCGGGTAGCCTTGTATAGAATATCGTGGATATTCGGAAATCTTTGTCGAATCATAATGATTGACTTCAGAGCGGGTCTGAAAGGTATCCTCGAACTTTTGTGTAGGTGAGGCTTGGTCTAACGTTTCCTTCGTGAATACGTTAGGTGAGAAGGCGATCTCGTCGCGAGGATCGAGCCTTGAACCGTCGCTAGGAACAGCGGACTGGCCGGGCAGCGGGTAGGTAGCGCTGCTTGGGCTAAGAGGCCCGGCCGCGCCGTGTTCTGCCTCCCCTTGCATGAGGAAATAGGACGGCCGACGCTCCATCGAAATATACGAGTTTATTAGCTCATTTTCGATACCTCTATGTATAGAAATAGAGGGTTTAGAAGGTGGACTCGCTTGACAGAGCTTCTTTCCTTTGCTCGGATGTCAGGGTCCTACCTTGTAGTCTTGAAAAAGACTTCCTTGGACGGTAAATTAGAGCGTATGAGCTGAGTAATTTACCGGCGTGCCCACAGCGGTCGGTGACGAGCCTAGTGCTACGAAACCCGGGCGACACGACTAGGAACGTCCCAGCGGGCGTACGATCTAATGAGAATATCAATAGATGTACCGGGTGGCGTCCTGACAGAAGAACTACGTTGGGCAATGAGCAGGATGAATAATCACTGGACTCGTAGATGCCAATGCGAGATCTGTGTGGAGAGAAGGTAGGCCTTGTAGAAAGCAGTAGGAAGCCGTTCTTGAGATGAACTCGGGAGCAGAAGGTTCGTCAGCGTAGAGCGTGTAGAAATCTTCGTACTTCGAGGTGTAGTCGTCGAGAGCGGAGAGTAGAATGAATTCGGAGGGCTCCGAGCGGGGTAATTATAGGGAGGTGGCCGCCTCCTGCCGCCTCCTGATTGGTCCGCTTAATTTCGTTAATTCAACTGTGTAATCTCATTGGCTCGCACATTGTTTTCTCAGTATCTGCGAGTATGATAGCTGAGCTGGTCCTCCGGGGTGGTTTCCCCACGTCCGTCGCTGCGACGGGGTCCCCGGGGGTGGCTTACGAGCGTCCGTCGCGGAGCCGACGACCTTGAGTTTAGACGGGGACCTCGGGTGTTTTCTCTGCGTCCGTTGTTCAGACGGGGTCCCCGGGGTGGCTGCTGGACCAGAGGTGGTTGCTTGCCGCCTCTTGGTTGGTTCGCCTATTGTCTCTCGTGTAATCAGTGTTTCTGATTGGCGAGTAGGCTTGTTTGAATTGTCCTTGCTAGTTTTAGAGGACGTTTGATTTTCTGTTTGAGTTTTCTCGTTCAAGGCGACTTGGTTCGAGATACTTGTCGCATCTCTCTCGCCCAGTAAGTGTCTAGGGAGGTCGCCTTGTATGTTATTAGTTAATATTTCACTTTTGAGAGAGAATTTCGTATTTTCTCTCTGGTGAAATATTTTGTTTGACGGAGTTATAACTCGACGTCTTATAAATATTTTTGTGTTGTGTCTACCTCTTTTTGGTAGCCCTGAAAAGGGCTGTTGAAAAGAGGGGGTGGTTTTCACCACAGGCGCCCCTCCAAGACGTCGTGTTATTAACGACGACGCCGGCTGGGGTGTTTCGAGCGCAGTCACCCACCTCTCGTCGAATTTGGTAGAGGGGACGTGCCTTCTGGCAGATTTTCGGGGAGTCTCCTCCTTATTTTCTGCCTGATTTTTGTTTAGTGACACAGCTTCGTCTGTTTTTAGAGTGTAAGCTGGTTTTATTTGCTGTTTGGGAACTTTTTTCGTATGTTCGCCAATTTGCACTGTAACCGAAAACTTATCTCTTTTAACCACTTTGAATGGTCCCGTGTAAGGACATTGCAGAGAGGTGAGCTGTGTGGGCACTCTGATATAGACATGTGTACATGTATCCAAATTTTTGGGCATGTTGACGGCATATTTCGTATTATTATGTTTAATATGCGTAGGCCGGAAGAAGAGAGGCTCAGAAAGGTTTGTAGAAGTTACGAAAATGTCTCCTGGGAGTGGTACGTCAATTCCGTAAACTTTTTGGAACGGTGTAGTTTCCGTTGCTGGGTCTACTGCCGTACGCATGGCGAGTAGAACTTTTGGAAGGGCGTCGAGCCAATTTTCGTTTTGTGCTTTGAGAGCCTCTTTCAAAGATCTATTTCTGCGTTCTACCATTCCGTTTGTTGACGGTTTGTATGGTAACGTGTGAGTATGTTTTACTCCGAGACGTTCCATAATGGAATTAAATAGATCTGATTCGAATTGCGTGCCTTGATCACTTGTGATGTATTTAGGTACGCCTTTTGAAGCTACCCAAATATTGATAAAGGCGTTTGTGATCGTGGCTGTTTCGATGTTGTTAAGAGGGACTGCCTCTAGCCAACCCGTTGCTCTATCGACCATCATTAGAATGTAACGTTTCCCTCCTTTAGCTAAAGGTAAGGGTCCGGTAATGTCAACGTGTACATGTGAAAATTTGTTAGCCGTTTCAAATTCGGAGTAAGGGAGCTTCACGGAGCGAGTGATTTTTGCTCGTTGGCAAGTCTCGCACGCTCGGACCCAGTTGGAGACATCTGCACGGAGTCCGTGCCAAAAATATCTTTGTTTAACTTTATACACTGTAGAGTGTATACCTGGGTGTCCCAAATTGTGAATTTGGCTGATTATTTCTTGCCTTATTTCGTTTGGAATATAAGGTCTTGGGTGTCCTAGGTCTAGGTTACACCAAATTTCTCCTTGAGGGAATTCAACTCGTGTGAGTTTCAATTTGTCCTCTGCGTTAGGAGGAGAACGAATTTGTGCATTTGAAATGTGCAGTAGAAGATTGCACTCTATTGCAGCCGTAATTTGCGAAATTTCGGCTATGGGTGGACCCTCGTCAGTTTGGGTTGAAATCGATTTTGTTTGAATTTCAACTGGATCGAAGGGTCTGGAGAGTGCGTCGGCGACGACGTTGTTCTCTCCGGGTATATGACGAATGTCACTTGTCATTTGAGAGATGTATGTTAGCCATCTTAATCTCATTTTAGAAAAATGTGCATTTTTCTTAAGCATCGTGCCTAGCAGAGGCTTGTGATCTGAACAAATATGAAAAGATCGGCCGTCCAAGTCATTGTGCCAGTGAATGCAAGCTTGGTAAACGGCGAACATCTCTTTGTCGAATGATGCTTTATTCTTCCATTGTTCCGGAATTTCTTTACTGAAAAATCCCAATGGTTGGTAAGATTTCGAGCCGTGTTTGTCTGTAATTTCCTGCTCCAGTGCCGCTCCGATGTGTGTGTCGGATGCGTCGCAGACTATTCTCCACTCTGCTGTAGGGTGTGGATGAGCGATATTATGCAATGTAGCTTTAATCATTGCTTGTTTTAAGCTGTTGAAAGCTTTTTCTCTCTCTGATGTCCATTCGATAGGTGTTTTGTCATTTTTTTTTGTTTGACTGAATGGAGTCATACAGAGGTTGTGCCGTGTGAGCGAATTTACTTGAGCAAGCTCGGTAGAAACCACACATACCTAGGAATCTGCGTAGACTTCGTACGTCTATTGGCCTAGGAAATTGTTCTATGGCTTCTATTTTATCTCGTTTAGGAATTATCCCTTCTTTCGAGATAGTGAAACCTAGGAAATCGACGGTAGGTTTTGAAAAAATGCATTTATCAAAACCTACTCGAAGTCCGTGTTCCCCTAGCTTGTCAAAAATTTGTTTGAGGTGGTTCATGTGTTCTTTATAATTTTTAGAAGCCACCAGTATGTCATCTAGGTATACAAATGCGAAATCAAATTTTCGCATGATGCTGTCCATGTATCTTTGCCATGTTTGAGCCGCTCCGGCCAAACCCATGCTCATTTTCTTAAACTCATAAAGACCGAAAGGTGTAATAATTGCAGTTTTATGAGCGTCATCTGGGTGCATCGGAATATGGTAATATGCCGATTTTAAATCTATTGTCGAATAGATTTGTGTATCATGTAAATTCGCTTGGAAAGAGCGAATGTGAGGAGGAGGGTAGGCGTCTTTCTTCGTTTTCGCGTTCAGGAAACGGTAGTCGCCGGTGATCCTCCATGACCCGTCTTTTTTTGGCACACAGTGTAACGGGGATGCCCATTCGGAATCTGATGGTGCAATTATGCCTTCGGAAAGCATTTTGTCAAAAGTACTTTTGACTTGAGCCCGTTTTTCGCCCGCCATGGGTCTTGCTCGGAAGTGTACTGGTGTTCCTTCCGTGGTTATACGGTGGTAAACCCCGTTGTTTTTCCACTTTCCTTGAAGTTTGCTCATTTTATCATTGTATTTTTCAATGATAGAGCGAATGTTTTCGTCCTCCGTGATTTGCACGTCCTCTGGTTGAGGGCTGTTGTCACGATGAGGGATAGTAGCTGCTATTTGTTCGTCAGTGAATTTTTTGTTCATGACTGCAGCTATTTTTTGATCGGCATAGCTTTTTATTTTATCTTTATAGATGTATTTGTGTTTGACCCGTATTCCGATATCCCAAGACTCGAGGAATGGTATACCGAGGATCGCTAGATCAACTTTCGTGATCATAAAATCGGTGGTCATGTCTCCGAGGCCGATGTTAATTGTCGTGTCAGCACGCCCTAGTGTGTCTATAGGGGCTCCGTTAGCTGCTGTGAGCTTTACGTTGGACTTACGAATTTTTAAGCCCAATTTTTTGGTGACATTGTGGGGCAGAATGTTCACTTCTGCTCCCGTGTCGATGAGAAATTCAGTGCCATTTAGTTTGCACTTGAAAAAAAGCCTTTTATACTCATTAGACTGCCGGTGTATAGGCTCAGGTACACTGGCAGTTATTCGTTTTCCGAACTCTCTACGTCGGAGGTTGGAACGGTACTTTCTTGTACCGATCTCTGAGTATTTTCGTTTGAAACCCAGGTTTTAGGCTGGCTTATAGGCGCTGCCTTTTTGCTAGTTTTGGAGGCAGTGTTTGCCTTCCAAGTGCAGTGTTCTGGGTCTGCACATTTGCGAGTTTCACTACCGAAACGTGCGTGGTTTCGACAGACATAGGCCGTCGGTTTGTGAGGCTTACTCTCTACTGGTTGGGGTTTGAACTCAGCTTGTTGTGAGAGGGCCTTTTTGAAACCAGTTTTCATGGGTTTCGGAGTAGATTCTACTCCTCGTATGTTGAGAGAGGGGTTCTCCGTTTTGTACGCATGTAGCGTATCAGCTAGGTCGAGCCGGGCGGTCGTGGTAGGCTGAGCTGCGACCATACCTCGTGCTTCGATAGGTAGAGTTTCGATCCACTTTTGAGTGATCAGAGCCTCTGAGAAGTACCCAACAGCTTTAGAGTACATTTCGTGGTACTTGGTGCTGGGTTTTTTGGCGAGAGATGCGGGGTCCTCGAGTGCGAGGAGCCTGTCCTGTAAGGACAACCCGTATTCTCGCTGTAGGCGCTGTTTGGCCTCTTCATAAGGTGCGTGGGGTGCCGTGAGGTAAGCTGAGTCGATAGCTTCCCTCATTTCTTCTGGTACCCACTTGTATATAGCTGAGAAGCATTCGTTCTGCGTTCTCAGGTGTTTTCGCACGCAGTATTGATCGAACTCGGCGAGTGCACGATCGATATTCTTCTTTTGGAAGATTGGTCTTTGATAATCTCCCATTTCCTCTAAAAGTGCTCGAAAGCCACTTTGTGTAGAGGGTTGTTGAGTGAGATGTGGGGCGTAGAGGCCCGGCGGGGGTCGCACGCCCGCAGTGGTTCCCTGAAATCCACTAGCTTCATAAGAGGGAACGAAATGCTCCGTGTTAAGCCTGTTCAAAGGCGGGGTCACCATTTGTAGTGGATTTAAATATGTTTTACTTGGTGTAGGTAGACCAAGTGGGACATTTATATTCTGATTATGCGGGTTTGTCCCTGAGGTATTCCTGTGAGGAATGTGAGCGAAATCGCCAAGGTCAGCTTGCTTGGCGGGATGAACTGAGAGATAGTTCGTGTCGCAGCCGCGTGGAACACTGGGCTCGCATAGTGGGTGCTGGGTTCGATCAGTTTGGTACTTAGCCGTTTTGTAATATTCTGGCCTAAGATTTATATCTGTAGGAGGAATATGTTGAGCTTGGTCGAGGTACTGAAAAGTATCCTTTGTTTTTTGTACATTTGGAGTGTATTTGACACTCGGATCGGCCGGGTAGCCTTGTATAGAATATCGTGGATATTCGGAAATCTTTGTCGAATCATAATGATTGACTTCAGAGCGGGTCTGAAAGGTATCCTCGAACTTTTGTGTAGGTGAGGCTTGGTCTAACGTTTCCTTCGTGAATACGTTAGGTGAGAAGGCGATCTCGTCGCGAGGATCGAGCCTTGAGCCGTCGCTAGGAACAGCGGACTGGCCGGGCAGCGGGTAGGTAGCGCTGCATGGGCTAAGAGGCCCGGCCGCGCCGTGTTCTGCCTCCCCTTGCATGGGGAAATAGGACGGCCGACGCTCCATCGAACTATACGAGTTTATTAGCTCATTTTCGATACCTCTATGTATAGAAATAGAGGGTTTGGAAGGTGGACTCGCTTGACAGAGCTTCTTTCCTTTGCTCGGATATCAGGGTCCTACCTTGTAGTCTTGAAAAAGACTTCCTTGGACGGTAAATTAGAGCGTATGAGCTGAGTAATTTACCGGCGTGCCCACAGCGGTCGGTGACGAGCCTAGTGCTACGAAACCCGGGCGACACGACTAGGAACGTCCCAGCGGGCGTACGATCTAATGAGAATATCAATAGATGTACCGGGTGGCGTCCTGACAGAAGAACTACGTTGGGCAATGAGCAGGATGAATAATCACTGGACTCGTAGATGCCAATGCGAGATCTGTGTGGAGAGAAGGTAGGCCTTGTAGAAAGCAGTAGGAAGCCGTTCTTGAGATGAACTCGGGAGCAGAAGGTTCGTCAGCGTAGAGCGTGTAGAAATCTTCGTACTTCGAGGTGCAGTCGTCGAGAGCGGAGAGTAGAATGAATTCGGAGGGCTCCGAGCGGGGTAATTATAGGGAGGTGGCCGCCTCCTGCCGCCTCCTGATTGGTCCGCTTAATTTCGTTAATTCAACTGTGTAATCTCATTGGCTCGCACATTGTTTTCTCAGTATCTGCGAGTATGATAGCTGAGCTGGTCCTCCGGGGTGGTTTCCCCACGTCCGTCGCTGCGACGGGGTCCCCGGGGGTGGCTTACGAGCGTCCGTCGCGGAGCCGACGACCTTGAGTTTAGACGGGGACCTCGGGTGTTTTTCCTGCGTCCGTTGTTCAGACGGGGTCCCCGGGGTGGCTGCTGGACCAGAGGTGGTTGCTTGCCGCCTCTTGGTTGGTTCGCCTATTGTCTCTCGTGTAATCAGTGTTTCTGATTGGCGAGTAGGCTTGTTTGAATTGTCCTTGCTAGTTTTAGAGGACGTTTGATTTTCTGTTTGAGTTTTCTCGTTCAAGGCGACTTGGTTCGAGATACTTGTCGCATCTCTCTCGCCCAGTAAGTGTCTAGGGAGGTCGCCTTGTATGTTATTAGTTAATATTTCACTTTTGAGAGAGAATTTCGTATTTTCTCTCTGGTGAAATATTTTGTTTGACGGAGTTATAACTCGACGTCTTATAAATATTTTTGTGTTGTGTCTACCTCTTTTTGGTAGCCCTGAAAAGGGCTGTTGAAAAGAGGGGGTGGTTTTCACCACACGTACCATTGACGAGATCCCCGTGTATACCCGCAATTACCGATATCCCGAGGTATATAAAAAGGAAATTGATAACCAAATACAAGATATGCTCAAACAGGGAATTATTCAACCCAGCTCTTCACCTTGGAATAGTCCACTCTGGCTCGTACCCAAAAAATTAGATGCATCCGGCAAACAAAAGTATCGACTGGTTATTGATTACCGCGGACTCAACAACAAGACAATAGACGATAAATACCCACTTCCAGTCATAAATGATTTACTCGACAAACTTGGTAGGTGTATGTACTTCACTTGCCTTGACCTCAAAAGCGGTTTTCATCAAATTCCAATGCATCCGGATAGTATTGCCAAAACTGCTTTCTCTTCGGAAAATGGTCATTGGGAATTTAGTAGAATGCCGATGGGTTTAAAAAACGGACCTCCTAGTTTCCAACGGTTGCTCGACAATGTACTACGCGGTTTGCAGAATGAAATTTGCACTGTTTTTATTGACGACGTTATCATCTATAGTACAAGTCTCGAAGAACATATAAATAGTCTCAGAAAAGTTTTTGACAGACTCCGTGAAGCTAATTTGAAAATACAATTGGATAAAACGGAGTTCCTCAAAAGAGAATGTGTCTATTTAGGACATCTTATCACCCCTGAAGGAGTTAAGCCAAACCCCCTCAAAACCGAAGCTATATCCAAATATCCGATTCCCACAACTCCAAAACAAATTAAGGGTTTTCTCGGACTACTGGGTTATTATAGAAAATTTATTAAAAATTTTGCCCAGATAACCAAACCATTAACCCAATGTTTGAAGAAGGAGCGACGATCGATCCTCAAAATCCCGAGTATAAAGAGTGTTTTGAGAAATGTAAAACTCTGCTCATAAATGATCCGATTTTACAATATCCCGACTTCTCGAAGCCCTTTAACCTTACAACTGATGCTTCGAACATTGCGTTAGGCGCGGTTTTAAGCCAGTGCACTAACGGTGCTGACTTACCTATAGCGTAAGCTAGCCGGACTCTGAATGACCATGAACGCAACCTCTCTACCATCGAGAAGGAATGCCTTGCATGTGTCTGGGCTACACAATACTTTAGACCATACCTTTTTGGCCGAAAATTCAAAATTTTTACTGACCATAAGCCTCTTCAGTGGTTATTTTCACTGAAGGAACCCAATTCTAAATTATTCAGATGGAGGCTTAAATTAGAGCAATATGATTATGAGATCCACTACAAAAAAGGATCCACTAATCAAAATGCCGATGCCCTTTCCCGAGTGGAAATTAACATCAACGAAAATTCACCTGATGTTGAGCAAATTGTTCAAGATGCTCTCACCGGGGATAGTCCTCCAACTCCACTCATGAATGAAGTACTGGGAGAACTAAATGATGCCGTAAATAATTCATCGGAATCAATGGTCGTCAATGTGGACGAGAACGCCAGTGATTCAGCGTCTTTAGCTCCCACTGTTCATTCTAATTACGAGGGAAACACAATACTGAATATTCCTATAACCGAAAAACCTGTTAATTATGGAACTAACCAAATCATCATTGTAGTAGCCGACAGGGAAGAAACCAGAAACCCTAGGATTGAAAATATTTTTGAAAGAATCACTAGAATAACAGTAACGCTTAGGAAAAATAACCTTGAATCAGATATAATTCATTTTGTGGAAACGTACATAGTTCCGAAGAGAAAATATTCCTTATTTTTTGTCAATGATATCTATGAAGAATTCAGCCGAATAATGATAAGAAATTTCAAACATTCTGAGATAAATTTCGTCAAGTGTTCCGCTAGGCTAGAAGATGTCACAGATCCAGAAACAGCTAGGGAATATATCCAACAACAACATATAGGGAAAACCAATCATCGAGGCATTACTGAGACCTTAGAGAAACTCAAGAGGAAATATTTTTGGCCGAATATGAAAACCACAATCCAAAATTATATTAATAAATGCGAAATATGTCTTGCCTGCAAATATGACAGACATCCTATTAAACCAAAATTAAACGTTACCCCCACACCTTCTAGACCATTCGAAATCCTACATATCGACAAATTGTCTCTGGAGAAATCCAAGTTTTTAACAATCATCGATTCATTTTCAAAGTATGCCCAAGCCTATATTCTAAAATCATCTAATAGTATTGACACAGTCGGAGCCCTTCTAAAATTCTTTTCCCACCATGGGATACCAAAAATGATCGTGGCCGATAATGGAGCAGAATTCGGTAGCTCATTGGTCAAGGAGTTACTAGAGACCCACAAAATTCAAGTTCACTACATTTGTTCTCAAAACCCAAATTCGAATGGATTAATAGAAAGATTTCACTCGACTCTAATTGAACACGTTAGAATACTGTCAAATAGAGACGAATTCAAAAATGAAAGCATAAAAAATAAAGTTAACTATGCACTAATAGCTTATAATAGTAGTATCCACTCTGTTACAAAACTAACGCCATTCGAAGTAATAAATGGTCATGTAGAGAACGACCCTTTACTAGAAGCCGACTTAGAGAAAAACTTAATGACGAATTTTATAGACAAACATCGAGACAAAGTAAAACTAATTTATGACATCATCAAAGAAAGAACTCAAGCCCAAAAGGAACGTATTGCTGAAGGAAGGAATCAGAATAGAGAGGAAGTTCCAGAATTACCCACAGAAATATTTGTAAGAACTAGACAAATTCAAGATAAAACTAAACAAAAATATCATAAGGAAACCTTAGAATCAACCAATCCCGAATTAAAAACCGCTCAAATAGTTCCTCGACACCATAACACACAAGGAAAAATTCATACGTCTAATATAAAAAGACCACGTAAACAAACTACGAGTGACTCACCCACTGACACTTCACCTCGTGAACCTGTTCCAGGACCCTCCTCTTCTCAATCGGAAGCTCCGAGGTGAGAAATATAACAACTAATCAAGGGATACTGCCTATTCTATTAGGACCAGCCCGACTTATAAACTCCCAACATACTCTGGTTCACCATTATAAAATTGACAGTTTAATAGATGAATTTTACGAACTAACCTCACAGTACGAAAATCTGTTGAATAAGATCAAAGTAAATCAATTCCAGGTCAGACAGACAGACGAATATTGTAAATTATTAAATTATACTATTAGTATTATTAAGGAAAAAATTACCCACATTAATGTTAATCAAGGTAGAAAAAAAAGGGGATTAGTAAATGGGTTAGGTAATATAATTAAATTTATAACCGGCAATCTAGACGCCTCTGACGGTAAACGTTATGAAAAGCTGTTTACTCAAATTAAGAATAATGAAATAACTGTTCAGGATCAATTGGATTCTCAATTCTCACTCATTTCAGATCTGATGTCCGACTTTAATTCGACCATTCAAGACATTCGTTTCAATAATGAGCAAATAAAAAACAAACTGTTAGAAATTGATAATTTCATGAAAATTAGTTCTAATCAGGCTCTCGCTGATTCCATAAAAGAAATACTCAACCTTCAACAACTAGTATTTAATGTGATACTGACAATATTCCAAGATATTGAGAATTCAATAACATTTTGCAAACTGAGAACATTACATCCTAGTATAATTGGAACGCATCCGCTGTTTGTAGAACTCCCAAAATTGTCAAATACTTACGGTTCCAAATTACCTTTAGAAATAAAGTACGAGAATATTCTAGAAATAGAATCCACTATTCAAATTACCTGTGCAATCAAGGACGATGAAATAATTTATTTTCTCAATCTACCACTGTCCGATGGGTTACAATACTACTTGTACTTTTTACGACCAATACCCACACTTAGGCAAAATCAGTATGTTTCCATATTTCCTAAGATAAATTATCTTCTCATGTCTAAGTCAAATAATACAACAATACCCCTTTCAGATAATTGTCAAAGGGGTAGTATCATTCATTGTAGTAAAAAATTAATATCAAACCAGAATGTTAAATGTGAAGAAGAAATACTTAGTTCCAGTACTGCCGAACATTGTGAATACGTAACAGTAAACATTGAAGATAATTGGATTGAATCAATCCCAGAATCAAATCAACATCTAGCAGTCTTCCCCTTCGGAGACAAAATAGAAATAAATAATAGGCATGGTTCTGAAATAGTGGAATTAAAAGGTATATTTTTAATTTCGGAAGGTAACAGTATGATGTATTACAAGGGACAACCCCTTCATTCAGAAAGTGAATCATTAGGCCAACCTAAATTATTAACCGACTTAAATTTTGAAATTAAAGATGCACAAATGTCAAATACCACGCTTACTCTAAAAGAACTCAGTTTCAAAAATGTCAAACTAAACAGACTAACACGTCTAGAGCCATTAGATATAATTAAATATTTTGTTCCAAGCTTTTGGACTGTAATTTTGTATTTACTTATTACCATGTTTATTACTTATACCATAATTGCGTATTGTAAACAGAAGAGTAAGCTAACCGCAACGAGAACATGAAGGCCTTGCTATTCAAATCTTTTCCTGTGAAAATTTAGTTTATTTTTAACTTTCTAAATTTTCATCTTAAGGAGGGAGGAATTATGTGATCCTCTAACATAGGGAGTAAAAATAATAAAACTACTGCCTTCAGCAGTTCTCCCCTCTTAGTGGAAGCACCTCGCTTCGGACCTCCCGAAGCTCGGGGCAGTCGTTGTTGGGCAATCTCTCGTGCGGTACGTTCCCTCTCTGTACATAGTCGTGTGTGTTTCTTTTCATATTTTAATAAATTGTATTCGGGAATTAAACGATTGTTTTTTAAAAACCGATTCCCGATTAAAGGACATTTAAGTTATATATATATATATATATATATATATAAGCGCAAACTTCAGGAATTGTAAAAAATTAATATTACTCACGTGTATAAAATAAAGTCTTACCACACAACTAAGAAATTTTTTATATTTATACAATCATCATGATTGTATGAGCGAATTTCTGTAATTTTTGTGTGTTGTATTTGTGTTTAATACTGGTACTATGAAAAATTGTTAAAACCTGGAATCGTTCAGAATGCCTCAAAACGGATTTCCATGAAACTACTTAGTATTTTAAAAATTGTTGAGCCATAGCAATAGCCTCATTTTTTGAAAATTTGCTGAAGTGATGGTTTATAAACTTATCCTTTCTTCTGTGTTAATTGATTTGTCGAGGAATGGCCGATTAAAAAAAAAATCGTATTAAAGTCAGATGCGTAAAAAATGACACACACAATAATAAATATATTGGTACCTACTTACATGTTTGAAATCAGAAATCGTGTATTTCTATGGATTGGTAGGTACCTACTTTTTTCGAAAAAATGCAACTTCTGAAAATGCGGAGCCTTTGCATTAGCTTCGATTTTTCCGAAAATGTACTGAAATTAATCCATGTTCGTTATTTACTAGAACGCAGTGTAAATTCGGTGTATAGTTTCGCTAGGTCATTCCAGAAAACAACACAACCTCAGCCTTCTCACTATTCATCTTTACTTCTACAGATCTATATTGAACGGCCTCAATCAGGCCGTTGTTTTAACCTACTAAGCAACGGCAGTACTACCTATGTGCAGTGACAGCGAATCATGCAGACGCTGCCTACACAACTTATTAGAGGAAGATCACCCCATTTCCTTCCTTTCTTTTCTTACAGTTTAAACAACCCAGCTCCTACAACCTACAAACCAGCCAACTAACCAAGTTGAACCACCCTGGTTCTCAACCCTACACATGATCCAACTTACCAATTTAAACCAACGAGCTGAAGAACCAACACATGAGCTTAACACAGCTACTACGAGGCCGTCCCTCTCCCTTGATCCCAAGACAGCAGAGATCTTCATTGACATCGATCTCAGTTCATGTACATAATTCACTACACTATACCTGATGATGGCTCTGCTTTCTCTCTCTACCTATAAGCACACCTTCAACCATCATCCTACATCACCTCCTCCTAGAAACTCTTCATCTACTAGTCCGTACCGCAACTTCTACCGCACCTTCTAACTAAGACTGATATCGAGATCTAGCTCAGCTAACAGACGTAAATTCCGTCTCAATACTACGATATACTGCAGAGACTCCTCACCTGTCGGCTACAGAAAAACAATTTTGCCAATTATCTATCCGGCAAAATTTGGGAGGAGATACGATGAGGCAACACTCCTGGAGCTGTCGCTTTGTATTATCCATACCAATCTGCAGCTGTAATTAACCAATTATGTAATAATATTAGGTATTAGATATTATCTAGGCGCCTTTATAAGGCGGCCGATTTATGCTAATAAATCACTTCATTGCAACTCAACGTGTTCACGTCTTCTCATCCTCAACCACGACAATATTTAACTAAGGAAACCACGGTTTTACCATTAATCACTTTAGTGAAGAAAAGATCTTTAGAGAGTTGGATTTCTACTTAGGCAGGGTAAAATCAGTAGGTACTGACATTAATTAGGTACTTTGCAATGCATCAAAATTAGGAAATAGAAATAGGTTTGGAGGGAGGTTTAGACTGTCGAAATTAATTATTACTAGATGATCTGACGATTTCAGATGTGCCTCAATACCTTAAGGATCTTGTGGAACGAAGGACACCTGTGCCAGGGATTTTCTTCACATTTTTTTTAGGATACCCAGACGTCATAACTGATAGAGCAGAAAATCTGGAGGTATGTAATTTTATTTTTAATCATCAATTAGTACCTAGTAATTGAAAATAATTAATTAACCAGTAATTTATAAACCAATTTTGCTGTCATTCATTCGATTGCGATTGGAATTTTTCTTAATGTGATTTACTTAGTTAGTCGTAATCTTAGAGAATGGAATTGTCTTAATAGTCTTAAAATAGAAAGGCTCGCCGGAGCTTGCCTATCCAGAGACACCTATAGACGATGCACAAAACTTCGAAGTCGAACATATAAATTGCAAAGAGGGGATCAAACATGTTCCTGAAGAGGAAATAATACAAGGTTTCTGAAGGTCAATTGAAAACCACTTCTTTCCCGCAACCGATTTCAAATTAATTGGGAAATATAAATTCAATAATCTTGAAAAACGTCTAATTCAATAATTTTAATAGGAAAACTTCGAAATCATTTTGTTGCTTTATACAGGGTGGAAGGGGTTCATAAGTACTATCGAAAGAAATTTCCTGATCGACTATGTAAAATATGCCGTAAAACTGGTAAGAAAAAGTGTTCAATCTCAATGAGTCGGAAAATTATGATTTCTTTCGTGTTTTACGATGAGTCCCAACTTTACCTCATAAAATCTCTATTTCTCCACTTATTGGCGTCTTATTTCCATTTTCTCAATAATTTTAAGTTTCAGCTTTAAATTGACTATTAGAACAGAATGTTACGCTCCAGGAAAACAACTCTCACAGTCGAAGAGGTTCGGTAACTTCGTTAGAGTGTCACAACTTCGGGAAATTTCTCGTAGTTGTGACTCTAAAAGCCACTCAGCTGATCCGGACCCTGGGCATCGTCAAGTAAATGTCCTGAAGAGGCTACATACGAATTTACAGCTTCCTAGAGTGTAAAGCATAGAAATTAGCTTTAACAGCCACCCATCTGATCCGGACCCTGGGCATCGTCAAGTAAATGTCCTGAAGAGGCTACATACGAAATTACAGCTTCCTAGAGTGTAAAGCATAGAAATTAGCTTTAACAGCCACCCATCTGATCCGGACCCTGGGCATCGTCAAGTACCTAAATGTCCTAAAGAGGCTACATACGAAATTACAGCTTCCTAGAGTGTAAAGTATAGAAATTACCTATTAAAATGATTTAACCACCTCTTCACAAATCGGATCACCTGCTATGAAACAAATAATAGAAACTCCAGCTCATTGAAATCATCAGAAATTAACAAGCGGTTGCAATCATGTTCACAATATCAATTATTGAGAATGATCACCTGTGTGTAAGCAATCATTCATATAACCATGCTCATAACTCAGCTCATTGGCCACGCACTTCGCAGTAGTTAACATAATATGGTTGGATAAATCGAGCTTTCAAACGAATGGTCAACGAATTTTGTGGGATGAAAAACGACGAAGTACCATTTCCCTAGCAACGACTCGGTTGTAAGCGGAAATCATCAGAAAACCAACCGTAACGCTTTTTTCAACACTTTTTGTTAACGCTTTTTTCGTTTATGTGCCAAAGTAAAGACATAAAATGTCAAAAAAAAGATAATATTCCATTAGAAAGTCCCTTCTCAAAATTAATAATAGAGGCCGTCAGCAATACAAAACCTGCTTCATTTAATACTCTTTCCAATAGAGTAGTAAATTATACATTTACTTTGCGAACTTACGGAGAAAATTATGTTTAAATGTTGAAAAACGTGGCTTTTTCAGTAAAATCGAGGGCTTTCTTTCTAGTGTAAAGACCCTCTATGAACCTACGAGTTTGGGGTGGGTTTCTATGTATTTTTCCCGCTGTATCGAATAGTAACACTTGCAGGTCTCTCAAACTCTGTTATAACCAATCAATCAACTCTGTTACCACCTAATCAATTGCATGTATTTTTGGGAGTAAAACTTGTTAATTAGGTGTAAACATCTGTTATAACGGATTTGAAGAGATCTCCAAGTGTTACCATTCGACTCAGAGTGGAAAAATACGTAGAAACCGACCCCTAACTCGTAGGTTCGTAGGTTCGTAGAGGATCATATCTTCATTGAAAACCCTTGAGTCCATTGAAAAACCCACGTTTTTCTACGCTAGAACATAATTTTCTCGTTTAATTATCAAAGAAAAAGTAAAATTGACTATACCATTGGAAAGGGTATCAGATGAAGCAGTTTTCGTGAAAGTTGACGGTCTCGTAAGATTAATTTTGAAGCTAATTTTCAATTCTGTTTTTCTTTTCAAAATTTCCGAAATCTAAAAGAATTAACATTTGTTATTAATAAATGAGTCTAAATGGAGTTCAGTAAATATGAAAATTATCTGTTCTTGAAGAAAATTCAATGCTGAATCCGAAAATGAGGGAGAAAATGGAAATAAAATACCCATAAGTTGAGAAATAGTGATTTTATGAAGTGGAGTGGGGCTTCATCGAAAGACACGCAAAATTCATAACTTTCGAACAGATTGAGATAGAACACTTTTCTTCCGGCGTTTTACTACATCTTTGATCTAGTATGTCCAAAAGATTTTTTTCGATATCCCCTTTTACTCTGTACAGAGTCACATAATGACACACAAGAACAGTTATCATCTACATTACCAACTTAACTGTTTTGTTCCCCAAACCATATGGGCTATTTCTTGTTTACTGGTATGATGAAGATTGGTTATAGAGTTCGTAGATTAGCTCGACGATATCGTAAACATTGAATATAATGTGGTCAATATTTACGATACTCTCGGGCAACATATTATGTAGTTACCCCATGAAATGATAGATTTATCAGACATGAAAAATAAATTAAGTACCTACCTGCGGAAAAGATAAAATTCAGGATTTGGAGCAATTGCAATACCACAATTTTATACAAAGATTTGATAATTTATAAAAATAATAAAACCGAATACAGCACACCCAATAGCTTCTATATTAAAATTATCAAAAAACTGTAGAAAATTCGTCAAAAAAACACGTTTTTAGGCAAAACACACATTAAGGAGGCATTTCAGACCCATCATATGCGGTACTTACATCTATTATGGTGTAGCTACCTATTTGCCACAATTTTCAACGTAATAATTGAGTACTAAGGGCTAAAAAATTATAACAAAACGTATAAAATCCAAATATTTAGTGCACTGCTCTGATCATTCTGCACAATACTTTTTCGCTTCAAAGTTCGAGCTATGATTCCGTAACTTGAGATGTTTCTAGGGTCATGACTTCTCACGATAAACGAGTCGTTCTCTTAGACGCAACGCTTATTTCACATTTACCAGTAGATTGCGAAGAACGTATTCTTTACTTTTGTACATAACTTAAATATAATTGTGGTTCAATATTTTTCATTTATTGACAGGTTATCATGTCAAGTATGAAGTACATCGAGAAAGGGCCTATTTACGGTTTGTTGAAAAATTGGTTACAAGAGGGTCTTCTCCTCAGCGCAGGTAAGACAGCCAAGACATTTTGTAATAAAATAATTTAAAAAAAAGTAATTGTTAGAAAGAAATACGATAAGGGGGAACAAAAATAATATCACGGTCCTGCTTTTAATTATTAATAATTAAAATACTCGTTTGCCGTAATTTCAGTGATATTACAAAACACCAAATTCATAATCAAGCTATATGTAGGGTAGTGCAATAAGTAGCTTTTTCTCCTCTAGTTAAGACTGGCACTCCAACATATGCATCACTGGATTTATTGTTAGGTATGTACTGAGTTTTCGGATAGTAGCACCTCGCATCAGTGGAATTCCTTTTTCAAGCGAGGAGAAAGAAGGGAGAAGGTCTGAATTTTGATTGTGGAATATAAGCCCTTCTTCCATCTTATGAAAAAATCGTATCGTTACCAAGGATCTAGAATATATATTTGTAAATTATTATGCAGTGCATAAATTGGCAAAATTGTGAAAATATAATTTATTAATTATTAGTTAAAACGTGAAGGAGCACGTGGAACGTAGTCCTTGGTGAATTTTATGGCAATCCATGCAAAAAGTCCATTTAATACTAGAATAATGAAATTCATAGGCGAGTATGTTGACTCCAACACGAATAATCCCAGAGAATGTAATCGAAATCGGTTGAAATTAAATGTTATGACTGATATATAAGGATTTTAGGTTTGCACATGCGAAGAGACAAGCGATGAAATTCGAGAGGCCAACTGTGACTTTTCGTATCGTTTGCTTTACAGGGTTCAGTATACCAACAGGATAAGACAGACAAGAAACTAAAATATTGTTTCGGATGATCTAAAACACAAAATGCCTAAGAAATTATGATTTTGTAGGGAAACCTGTTTTTCACTTCCCGAAAGTGATTTTCTATCTTTGGTAGACTCAAAACCATAACAACCAATCACGTGGCCATCTTGAATTAAAATTGGTCAACAGTTCCAGTGATGCAACATGATCGTATAACATGACATTTATCTTTTATAGGGATTATTAAGTACATTGATTTGAAATTTAAGCACTTTGAGTGCAAAGAAATTGTTCACTAACAACTTAATGGAGCAAAAACTCGTTCCAATAATATTCTGTGATTCAAAATGAAATCAAAACATTCGAAAATTTTCTTTATTGAATTTTAGTAGCTACCTATTGCAACACACAAAAACAGCTGATCTACCTTCTCCAAAAATCCACTGGAGTGTGCTGGCGTCGTTTCATCACTAATTTCCACGCCAGAAATCCGACCTGTGTTAGGTATGTAGGGCGTTACACCGTAGGGTGGGAGGGAGGGAGGCATTGGGTACCTCAATTTTCTACGAAAAATCGCTAAAGAACACGTTTCTCAAGCCCTAATATCTTCCTTTCAAATTCAAAATTCTGGAGACACAATGCACAACTAAACAATTTTACTCGTGGAAAATATAAGACTTTCAATTTCTTAAAATAGGTAGGTAAGTAGGTATAATTCGCATTATGATGCGTTTTTGGAGTACAGGAAGCTGCCTGATGATTCTCTCACTCTCAGCTCTGTCTAGCTCGTGTCTGTTTCTCCGTCCCTCTTCAAGAGCAGAGTGAACGTTTGATTTATTTGTGCCTCAAACAGTCTATTCTACTACCCGTAGCTATGCAGTTGGCTAAGTGATGTATGCGGTATGGGGGCTGATTTGTGTAGCTTGTGCAACTTTCTCAACACAGTTCACCCACTCAGAGACTTTGCAGGAGACGAAGGCACGCTTTTGATCGATTGGTCCGATAACTCCCCCAAGATATCGGTTTGAGGTGTTGACACATATATTTAGAGAAGCAAATAGTTCGGTAGCTTGCTCTTCCCGGCCTGGCTTAACAATCAGGTAAATTTTTTCAGGCTCTGGATAGTATCTTCATTGTGGGCCTTCTCCTTGAAGTTGAGCCAGCCACTCTCTCAGTGCTCCAAGCTTTCCAGCACATCCTGAATCGTTGGCATGCCAAACTTGTTGCCATGAATCCCCTCGTAGCTTTCCAATCAGTGAAAGGGTCCCAACTGCTTACATATACATACCCAAGGGGTCCCCCTGTGTTGTACCCTCTTGGTTTATGATTACTGCAACACTTCCTCGGAACGTTGTAATTGGAAAGCCTCTATATGTGTTGAATATGAAGCGTGAGCAACGGGACCATAAAACTCTAGCATTCCGAATAGCTAATGGCCTACTTAGCGTGTTGAAATTTAATTTAAAAAGTATTTAAATTTAATTTATGTAAAATATTTAATTAATAGATTTTCACAGTCCACCATAAAGTCAAAAGGATCCACAATAAGTAAAAACATAATACTATCTCGGTCTGATTCTTCAATAGGGGAGAAATGGAAGCAAAGGCGAAAGCTTCTAACACCCAGTTTCCACTTCAAAATTTTGGATAATGCCATGGATTGTATGAACAATCACTGGAGAGATGTTGCAAACGCATTCCTAAACAAAAATGGAACACCATTGAATCCATTTGACTATATTTGTAGAGGAACGCTGGAAGTCATATCAGGTAAACTATTACCACTGACTAGATAATTACGAGTACTTTCTTTCATTTTGAATTACCATGAACGAAATTTGGTGGGCCTATCAAAAATTAGCCCGTGCTCTGGTATTTGTTTTGAAGAAACTGCAATGGGAACAAAATTGAGTGGAATATCCGATGGTGAAGAATACGTTTCAGCAGTCAGGAGGTGAGTATATTAGTATATATAAGAAATTATTGAATGAGCAGAAATCAGTAGTAGGTACAGTAGAACATTGTCGGCTTTAAACTATTTTCGAAACTAGTTTTCTCGTATCATAAAACTGAAAATTTTTTTTTTTTCCTCGTATATATATATATATCATTTAATGTAGTAATTAATGGGATGACTGTTTACCTTCTGTTCACTCTCCAGAAGAGTTTAAATGTTGGAAAAGTGGGAACAAAATTGTTAACAAGAATGTGAATTGCATTGTGACTTTGGCAAGCAGGGGTATGCTGAACTTCTTCTTCTTATACAATGTTTCCTATTTTTAAGCACATTTTTAGCTAACTCATGTTTTCCTCTGTGATTTTTTTAAAACGTAGAATACGTTTTTTTTTCAACGTTTTTTGTTGTTTTGACATGACATGTCACAACGACAACATTGATTTAGCTTCATAGGTTGAATAGCAAAGAAATTATAAAGGTACCTACGGAGATCACAAGGCAACGGCAGCAGTAGCTTTTTTTGTATAATATGTCGTTGTTACGGTAATTTTTCTGAGACGTTGTTGTTAGATGGTGAGAAGGTCTCCGTAAAAACATTAGAAGGCTAGTGTTAATGCAGCTAATTTATTTGCTATTCAACCTTTGAAGCTTACATTTAAAATTTAAACATTTAAACTTATTATAGGTAGGTAATCATCTCTCTTTAGCCTTTAGGAGCAAGGTGGTTTTCTATGCAAAAGTGAATTTTTTAATATTAGTTATAAAAAGAGATTTAATTTTAAATGACACATGAATCGAACTACAGACATTTATCGTTCTAGAATGTATCGAAAAATAATCCGAAGATGGGATTTTTGAAAGTTCTAGTTATGGAGCCGTTGCAGTACCAGGAGAAGCTGGACCCAGGGCGGTGTTGACGGCCAGCTGGCACTACTGGAGGACCAGCCTCCAAACGTTCACTCCGCCTAGAAACTAGCGTAATGAGTAGCAAAGTTTTGATATTGCTCAAGGGTCTTTCGTGGTTTAGTGGATAGCGTCTCGGACTGTGGAGTCTCAAGGTACCCGAGTTTGCTCCCAGATACGAGACAACAATATTTATTTTGCATTTGAATTCAACCTCCAAAACATATTTTTAAACGTCATTATTTTAAGTAATATTTAAAAAAAAATCATTTTTCTCTATTCGTCCAACTAATATGCATTTTACTAAGAAATTGACTACTTGATGTTACATATTTTTGAGATGCGAGCTCGCAAGCATTCAGACCACCAAACTACACAAATAATTCCGATCTACTTGTCTAACTAGAATATATTTTAGCAGCGGGCATAGATTAATAAAAATTCAGGCGCTAATTCATTCAACGGAACTGGGATATGTTGCACCAGTTTCCCTCAGGAGTACTTGGTCCGTGAGTGGGTCAACACCGCCCTGGGACCAGCTTCTCCTTTGCAGTACCTACCTTAGTTTTCCATGAAAATTGGCTAAAAATTGTCACTTTGATTAGGAGTTAAGTATAATTTTTAAATTGCTAGTAGCTTAATTGATACAATATTAGCGTAGTTGACACATAAATTTACTTCAGCGCAAACGAGATTACTGCACTCAGAGCACTCAAGATTTGGAACTTTAGTGACTTCATCTTTAATCTGTTACCAAATGGGAAAAAGCTGAAGAGGAATTTGGAGGTTCTGCATAGATTCACCAAATCCGTGAGTTCATTTGACACCATTACCTATAATTTATCAGACCCTAGGAGCTCGTTTGGTAATAACTAGCCATGCTGGCCAAAACGTATGGTACCCCTGTAACATTTCCATCTCATACCTTTTCCATGGAGGAAGGACTGGTCACCACTCTGCTACAGATGCCGAATAATCAAACTTCTTTATCTGTGGGCTTTTCCCTGCTCGAAAAAAAAACAGGTGCTCCGTAAAATATTGTACAAGCAGTCTTGGTGCACAACACCGGTACATAATATGCCCCGAACTTTGATCTAATCTTGCATCTGTATGCACCTCATGAAAGGCAGAACCTATTTGAGTGTTTTCGGTCATTAATAACTAATTTGTTGCTATGATAGGGTTAAGAGTCCAAGTGCAGTTAAATCGAAGGAGCACAAACGAGCCTTGCAGACAAGGTGTTCAATAGTTGACAAAGGTATCCAATTGTTCAATTGGAACCGACTTGCCTTTGGAACCAACTAAAACCTGGGGATTTGTTCCAGCGAGAGGCCTATGTATCGCATTTAGGAATACGGGTATTAAGAAGTCAGTAACTGAGATATTTTTTCTACTCAACTCATAAGAGTTCAAGGTTTTCGGATCATAGTTTTACAGAACTGTCTTAGCTGGAAAGAGAATCAATAGGGAAGGGTATACCCTTAAAACATGCATTGCATTACCATCAAGTTTGTACGTAGGAAGGAGAGTACCTACTTAAGCGTCTATTCATGAATAAGTACGTCTGTTTTTTTTTAAGGTTATCAAACAACGGAGACTCGCTTATGAAGAGAAGAAAACTGGAGCTACAGAATCCTCGCAAGGAGAAAGTAAGAAAGAATGAGTTGTTGGAATTGTTGTCATACAATATTATTAGTGAACAAAAGAGGTTATCGATATCGTAACTCTTAAAATACATCGAAGGTTTAAGGTGCTTTGAGGCGCTTACTGCTCAGGTTCAGATTGGCTGATTTCCAAAGTCTAGAGCATAGCAATAGCAATTAGACTAATATAAATAATTTCCCTAATCACACTAATTGCTTGAGAAAAGCAGTCTCACGTAATTACAGGAAAAAAAAAAAAAAAAAAAAAATGAATTTGTACATACACCCCTCCTCAACGTCTGAAAGAACGTATTTTCGATCACACAATCACCATAACCAATTGCCTAAATACAGGAAAATAACTACCTCAAGATTTCGCCCGACATTAATTGAAAATTACCTGGAATGGATTTACTTTATTGTCTGCATATTAAATTAAAATTTCTCTGATTCTGGTAGAAAAGCGAAAACAACCCAAACCTTTCCTCGACACTCTCATGGAGCTGGATTCCGAGAAGATGGGAACATTTTCTGATAAGGATATCCAAGAAGAAGTTGACACATTCATGTTTGAGGTGTGTAAAATGAATTAAAAATTCCCAAATGCCAATCATACAACCGAAATCGAAAAGTACTACAGTACTAATACTAGTAGATGTGTATTGTCATACAAGGTTGTATATTTTATTCAACAGCAAATGCAATTTATTACTCATAAATGCCGAATTTTCATTTCAGGGCCATGATACGACTGCATCAGCTCTTCTGTTCGCTCTTTTTGAATTGGGGTTGAATCCTGAAGTTCAAGTACGGGTTTTGGTTATATCTTACATATAATCATGCATGAAGAAGTTGCCTCTTACCTATCCACACTAAAATCATAGTTTTGCAGCACCAGCGTTTCAAAGATATGTAGGTACCTACGTTCCAGTGACTTGATGCAGTTGTTAATTACCCACTATGTCTAGAGGATGAGAAAAAACCTTCATATAGGAGTACCTATTTACCTTATTAAATAGGTGTTTGAATGTCTTGCCGGCAAATTGGCCGACGATTCAGAAGATAGATATAATTTTTTTAATATTAGGTAGCTCTCCCTATTTTCCCCACTCCTCAAGTGTACAGTTCAATCGAATGGGTTGATTTTTGGATACTGCTGCCTCCATCTTACCTAACATCTAAAGGGTAATTTCCACCAGTAATAATAATGAAATTATCATTTACATACCTTTCGGAGAAGTCCATCGTCTCTAGCAAGTTGAGTATTCCTGGGGGGGAATGAAATGATAATTTTCCTCCTAGAGTGAATTTTGAAATGCTGTTGAACATTTTGTTCAGCCTGAGTTGAGGGCCCGATTACCTAAACTTGCACCAAAGCTCTAGGAATCGGAGGGGGGGATTAGCGAACATTAACCAAACTCACTAATGAGTCTCTATGACTATATGAAGCCTCACCCGAGCCTATTCCTTCTAACTTTCAAAGATGGACAATGAAAAACAAAGCCAACAACACAAATCGTCTCCAACCTGCTGTCCGATCTTTTGTTTGTATAGCCGTTTCTAGTTTCTAGCTCTTGCCAACTTTGTCAGTTAGACTTGAGTTGCTAAACTTAAGGGTGCCTAACATGAACTTATGCTAGGAGATGTCTTGGCAGGATAATACTATTTCAATTGTTCAGTGGACAGTAGGTCTGTAACTCATTGCTCCGGCCTTTGCATCATGCCCGGGATGGACGAGGCGCAGATGCATGTGCAATGGAGTAGAGTGTACAATGGCAAAGCACCTTCACCTTTTCTCTTTCGCCATGAGTTAACAAAATTACATAATCTTTCAATGCTTTTCGATTGGAAACCAGAACATCTAATTTCCCTTCATAATTGTGCACTCCGAAATCGCCCGCCGTTTATCTTCTAATAAATTACACTATCAAATGGAGGCTGTTTCTCAATCGTTCCCACAGTAGCAGGATTCGGTGCTTTCGGAATAATGTCTATGGCCGTTGAAGTTTCCATTTCCTCCAATCAGCTCTATCACCACATAGCAAGGTTTAATCCAAGATTTTATTACATGGTGTTCAACATTTGGAAAATAACTGTGAGTGAGCCTTCCTGAGTATTCATTGTCCCGCCTCTCTTACCAGCAGTTTTGGACCCATGATCTAATCGCAACTTGCTTTCCATAGAGACTGTAAGCTGCGCTAATTGCTTGCTTTTGAACCTGTCCGACCAATGTAACTGACAGAGAGCAGCTGATAGAGCTTGAGTTTGTTTGAGGAAAGGATCAATTGGCGGGATTCCAGTTACAACTTCTAGTAGCAGTGGTACCTAGATGTTCTGAAACCTTTTGCCATGACCAGGACTGAATGCTGAATCTGCTGTACTTTATACCTATCCTTCTTTGGTGGTTTGTCTCGCCAAGTGCGTGCTGCATAAATTACTGGAGGTAGGAGTAGGGAATTATAATATTCAACTGATCCTCATAAGCTGTGAAGCAGTTCGCTCCACTGATGCCTCATAATAAGACAATCACTCTGCCGGTACATCAATTTGAAGGTGAGTCCAGCACACGGTTCTGGTGAATATACACATCCAAATATTTGGCTACCATTTGAACCTAGAGTGAATTTCGAAACACTGTTGACAATTTCCTTGGGCCCCAGTTAGACGCACATTACCTTAACTTGCTCCAAAGTAGGTCGTCTATATGAACCCGATTCCTCCTAACTTCTAAAAATAGTCAATGAACAACAAATCCAACAACACAAATTATCTCCAACCAAACGAAAATAGTGATAATGATAACTATAGAATGAATTAATTCCTCGAAATTTCAGAACAGAGCGTATCAAGAACAAGTCGACATTTTTGGACACGAGGATCGAGAAGCCACTACTGAAGATCTCGGAAAAATGCACTATTTGGAACAGGTCATTAAAGAAGTTTTGAGACTGTATCCACCAGTCCCTATGTTTTCAAGAGTGTTGGGAGAAGATGCTAAGTTACGTAAGTAACGTTAAAATGCAAGTAGAAATCCAAGTAATGAAGCAATCACAATAAAATAGAAGAATGATTTGAAAAATTAGGGGATTCAAAACTTCTGCCAAGTTGGAAGGACATGTATCATTGCTAGATGATGAAAAATTGGCTCCTGGTAACATTTCGAGTGTGAGCACGCACAGTGGTCATAACTCAACTAATTACAGTGGTCATAAGCAGCACTTAAGCAAGGACCCTTCTGGTTTGCTTTTCTTTTGTTACCTATAAGGGCAGCCGTGGCAGATACAAGTTGTGTTTAATTTTTGCCGATTTTAGTTTGTTTGTGTGTCTCTTTACTATAATAATTCATTTATTAATAATATAATTCTCATTTTTTATTAGTACTGATGAGATTGATGGTGAAGGGGAACGAACTGTAGAGCGAAAAGGAGGTAAGGTATCAACAAGGAGAAAGTCATGTCAACCACCATGTTCCTTAGGTCCTTCACCCCCAGGGGGTCGTACGTTTTACTCCCCATGAAACAGGAAAAGTGAAAGGTCGCCCGCCGATGATAGCGTTCTACTCCCCAACTAGTCCATTGTTGTTGCTTCTTATCTTGTGACCCTTGACGTTCTACTCCCAGAATGAAAACATTCATTTTCCGAATCGACAGTCTTGATACAACCATGTCTGAGGTCTGCGAATTTGCCCCCGCCATGTGCGTTATGGACTTCGAAAAATCCATGCACAATGCAGTTGCAGCAGTTTGGCCTCATACGTTGGTGGTTAGGTGCAGGTTTCACTTAGCTCAAAGTTGGTAAGACTAAACGATTTACCATCGAATCTCATACATATCAGAACTAAACGAGTCAAAAAGCAAGAGTGGATCCGACAGCTCATCTACAGGCAGCAGCGAAGCCTTCCCCTGTACAAGTTGGTTCAGCCAGTTTCACTGCTCTTTGACTCAAATGAGAGCAGATGACATTAGGGGCAAATTGCAATTGTTTTCATTGTATGTTTTATTGTACATCTATCTATGTTGACGAAGTGGCTCCTGCCACTGATCCTTTTAGCGAATTTTTGAAGAAAATTAAGCTATTGCTCTCGCCTCAAAATTTGTAGAATGTGAATTTTTGAAAACTTTTTATGCAGAAATCCGTTTCAGGCTATTCTGAATCATATTCTGAAGTTTAACGCATTTTTTTATGTATGTATGTATGTATATATGTATGTATATATGTATGTGTCATTCCAGACGATAACTGTCCGTAGAATTGTGCTAGAAACTTCAAACAAATTTTAAAATGTTAAGGACACAAAACGAAAGTTCAAGTTCGTTGGCCAGCATGATCGGATTACATCTTCGGGCTGAAATTTTCAAAAATGTAGTCAAAAATTTCAAAATAGCCTGTTTTTTGCGATTTGTTGTGCCAAATAATTTTTTCAGCATACTAACATGTGGTATATTCGGAATCAGCGTAAAATTTCCTATAAGAATATGCATCAAGTTTTCAAAAATTTCAAAGTTGAAAAATCAGTCAAAAATCGAAATAATGCCGTTCGCTAGTAGTAAAAATCGGTAATATTCGCATGAAACAGAGACTACAGTTTGTCTGTGAATTTCTTGCTGTGGGATACTAGATTCGAATGCAACTGACTTTATATCTCTCGTAATATAAAGCCTCACCATCGATTGGCTGTGGAAATACGTTTCTTTCATATGACGTCGGTATGTTATTTTATTTTATGTCAAGATTTGATGATGTTATGATAGTATACTGTTAAGATTTCAACTGCCTTCAATACTGACCACATTGGACATCGAAATCTATGAATATTTACCTACATTTGTCTTTAAATCTACAAGATTAGTTTAATAATAATGAAGTATGAGTAGGTACCTCCTAATTATTTTTAATCATTTGATTCCATGTTTGTCTATCAAAATCATAAACTAAAATTTCTCTACACGATCAATAGCGACTGAAATGTCGAAGATTTCTTCAAAAATTCGCTCATGGGGTCATGCTGCATGACTGGACTTTTTACTATTATTATGATTTGACGAAGTGGCTCTTGCCACTGATACGGGGGACAACGTGAGCAACCTCCTCGAGATGTCCCCTGGGTAACGCTAATAGCTCACATAATCTGGGGAGTAGAACGTCAGGAGCCGGGCACGCCGCCTGTTTCATTCCGGGAGCCCAACGCAATCCCGGGAGTAAAACGACAAGATCTGGAGTTTCAGTTGGGGAGTAAAACGATGGCATTTAGGCGAGCGGGGAGTAACACATAGGGACCCGCACCCCCAAGCGCTTCTAGCGGCGGACTTTGTTAGTTCAGAGCCCCACAAAGACACAAAGACAAAACAAAGACACACAAAGACTCACACACTCACAAAGACTGTGAGAGTCCAATGTTTTAACTAGGTACTCTCAGATTTCATGAGAATCTGAAATTAAAAGCGTGAGAAATAGAACTATCTTACGTTTTGATCTGAAATTAGATCGAATCTTATTTTACATTTCTATTTCAGCCAACGGAATGATAATACCAGCTGACAGTGTGGTAGATATAATGCCGCACCTCATCCACAGAAATCCCAGGTACTTTCCGGACCCAGACAGTTTTAACCCTGAAAGATTTAGCCCTGAGCAATGCGTAGGGAGACATCCTTATGCATACATTCCATTCAGTGCCGGCCCAAGGAACTGCATAGGACAAAGGTTATTAATTAAAATTACCGTACCCACTTACTATCTATTTGCCAACAAATATTTGAGTCCAACAAGTGGTAGTAGTTATGTAAACAAAAACGTGTGCTATATGAATGTTTACATTGAAGTATAGGTTTAATCAAATTGTCAGTTTCTTATAGGTACTATAAATAACCGTTTTTTTTTTTTGCTAAACTGGAAAATGGCTAGTTTTGTGAAAAAAAATTCTCTAGTAAAACCAAAAATCTTTTCAGATTACTTCAAGATCAGCTAGATTTTAAAGAAAATTACAATGAATCCAACTAGAACCTCAAACCTGTTTTAAATTTTAAAGATTTTCAAAACAAGGAAGAAAAGAAGGAGTCAAAACAGCGTTAGTTGTACCTACTTAAAATATTTGTAAAACTACTATTTTATCATTTAAAATTAGGTTTTATATTCAGAAAACCTCCCAGCAATTTTCGGATTCAGACCCCCAAAAACACAAAGAAACAGTGTTTCAAGCAACCCACTAGAAAATTGATTATTTGTTTGCGTCTGTGTAGTAGATGGAACATCTTATTTTCACTTGATTAGTACCTACCTACTTACCGGGACTAGTCGTACGGACGTTTATTATCATTAAAATAGTTTGCGACAATTCACAGATTTGCCATGATGGAAATGAAAGTCGCACTCTCTACTCTTCTGAGATCTATAAATATGAAGACGATAAACAAACGGGAAGACGTCAAGCTCCTGATGTTCGTCATTATGAGACCCAGTCAACCAATTTTAATGGAAATGACACCAAGAGAGTTGTAACGTGGTGTAAAGTTAACACAACCAGCGGCGATAGAAGTGTTGAATTAAGCAATTTCTATAAGAAAACCAATAATTAGACAGAATACAAAAAATATCCAATAAGATCCTTCGAGTGATAACCATCCAGGTAACCCATACAATAACAAGACATTACAAAGAAAAATTGTTTATTTACAAAATCAAATGAATAAATAAATCATTAAACCAACTCACCACAAGCTTGTATTCGTACTTTTTCTGTTGGTTTTCCCGATTTCGTTCCACATTTCTGAAAGTAAGAAAACAAACATTTGCAATTTTCATTTTCTGTGTGGATCATCTTATTCTGGAATTCGGAAGAAGAAACACAGACTGTGGTAATAAATTACAGAGCCTGAGGAAGGGGGCACAGTATCTCCCGAAAGCGCACAAAAAACTGAAAGCAGTCTGTGTTTCTTCTTCGAATTCCAGAATAATTTTCATGTTGATATTCCGACATAATCAGAGTTATTTCAGCGAATTTCCATTAAAAGTTGAGATATTGCAATGAATTCAATAATTTAAAAAAGCTGCAAATTATTACACAAAGATTTATTATTTCTGTAATTAGATAGCCCTTCCACGCAAGGGAACTGACTACATCTTATTTTTACAGAGTACCTACCGACTCAAATAAATTGTTTGAGTTTAAAGTCTTTACCTACTCAAATAAAGTTTGGCCGTTTGAAGTCATCATATTGAATATACAAAGAAAAATATTAAAAGTGAAAATACTTGAAAATAAAAGTTAGGTACGAAAAATGTAAGACTGTGTAAAAAAGAAAAAAAAGTTGTCATCAGGTACCTATACCTCATCAGGTACTATGAGTTGTATAATTGGTTACAAGAAGGAACTCAAACTTGAGTCCCAATAACCTGTGTATACATTTAAAATACGTATAATTTTAGAGGATATCACACCCTAAAAAGTAAAATAAAATTCTTCCGGTAAAAAAAAAAAAAAAAAAAAAAAAAAAAAATCAAGCATTCTAAAAGAAAGAATTATTTTGATGTACCAACATCACTTTTTGAGCACAGTAAAATCCTAACATTTCGATAAACTTGACAATGTGATAAAGAAATAGGTATATTAATGAGACAATTAAAAAATGCCAATAATAATAAAATACGTAATTTTTTGCATGGAACTTTTTGTATAATTGAAATTATGAAGTTACCAAGGCTTAAAAAATGTCTATGATAATGAGATATCTCACCTCTATTTTAGCCACAATGTCCATTCCACTGATGACGTGGCCAAATACGACGTGTTTTCCATCCAACCTGCAAGAAAGATTTGAGCATTTCATGGAATAAATTTGAAGCATATATTACAATCAGGAAACAATCATTAGCAATTTCGAAAAACATTTTAGTAATAAACTTTTGTAATTACAATTGTAATAAAATCATTAGGTAGGTGTCATAGTTTTTAGGGTCGCATTAAGGAAGATTAATACAAATAAAGGGAAAAAACGTTTCTAATCTCTAATACACTGGCTCCCCATTTTCCAGAATTAACAAATAAAATACGTTGAAATGTAAAACAGAGTTACCTCCTGAGAGGCCCATCGAGGTCCCGTCAGAGCACCAGAGATAGCGCTGTCGGCGTCCCGTTGAGGAATCAATGGGAACCACGCGCTGTTCTCGATCATTTTTGGCAGCTGGTTTGGCGTTGGATGGAATTCCAGGTGACTGGAATATCAACCTTACCCAAACATGGCTCATTAAAAGCTATTAGTAGGAGTGGTATCTCTCTGACGGGATGCTGTTACTCTCCTAATTTATGAGGATTTAGGCCCCCATTGCACCTCTGGGGGAGGGGGGGCACCTAAATTCCTTATATGGTAGCAGAGCGTGGTTTGGATTATGCACGGCTGACGCCTAGTAGTCCAATCCAATATTTTTTGGGGCGTTAATGTTTCAGAAGAAACATGGCCCGGGGTTCCAGAAGGAATTCCCATTATCACCCTTTGGTATATAAATAATTTCATTGGTCTTTGGCTTATAATTTCTCTCTTTTATTCCCCATTTATATTTTATATTATTTAAATTTCATGCCACTTGAGTATTGCTATATGTCAATTACCAGGTTAGTGCACATTTTAAGTCCCCATAGATCTCGATCATTTTTGGCAGCTGGTTTGGCGTTGGATGGAATTCCAGGTGACTGGAAAATCAACCTTCCCCGAACATGGCTCATTAAAAGCTATTAGTAGGGGTGGTATCTCTCTGACGGGATGCCTGTTACCTCCTCTACCTTTTTATGAGGATTTAGGCCCCCATTGCACCTCTGGGGGGGGGGGGGGGGCACCTGAATTCCTTATAATTGCAATGACGTATGTTTTGGCGAAAAACAAATGTTTCCTCAAGGAAGACAAGGAAGGATCAGCCACGCATAAAATCATAGCCTGGTCAGTGTGAACAATTTTTTTCTCAATCTTATAGTAAATTTTCGAAGGACAATTTTTTCCCCCCAACATTCTATTCATCGTAGATGATAAGTTTGTGAGGCATTATGAAATGATTTATCGAGTTCAACTTTTTTTTTTTTTTTTTGGTATATGGACGAGAAAATTACAATGTGTTATTGTAGACGATTTCTCACCTAAAATTAAGAAAAAATCTGTTATAGCAAAAAATTGTTTCGGATGGAGGCATTCCGGAAGAAAGGATGAGTTCGTTGTACAACACTTTTCGAGCACGATGAATGGCTAAAAAATTTGCAATGACGTGTAAACGTGAAATCCTCAATATATTCTACTCTCAATATACTACTCCACTACTCTACATTCTACGCTATATTCTATTCTACTTCCTCATGTATCCTCCTATGTAACTGACTGTAAGAGACCTGGAGGACGATTAGCGACTAGTACCCACCTAAAAGCTCTCTCGGATTGTTGTAGTTGCCGGTCATTTGCGTGTTTCGGTATCTTCTTCAGAACCGGCACCCCATAGCACTCGTCAAAAGATGCCCCATGAGATTCAGCATGCTTCTTGACTGGAAGAGGACGTGGTTGGTTTATTGATGCCCTATGGTTGTTCATACGTAAATTCAACGTACCTAGGGGCTTTTCCAACGTAGAAAGCTGGTCCTCCATCCGAACATTTTTTGCATACCAGTTGAATATAGATCAGTAGAACCGCGACTAGTTCAAGTGTTCCTATATATATATATATATATATATATATATATATATATATATATATATATATATATATATATATATATATATATATATGTAATAACACACAAAGTATAATCATGTTCTACTGAACTATATACTTTGTTTTTAAATATTGAAAGAATTTCACGAATATGTAGAGGAAAGAAAGAATCTGATATTTCGATTTTGATCTTTGTCAATGAAATTAGAGAAAATTTTAGAGGAAAAGTTTCAATTTCTTTGTTAGTTTGAAAAAGGCAAAAAGCCGAAATATAAAAATAGTTTTGTGACGTTTTTTCTGTTATCTTTTCTAATTTTGTGAATATAATCAAGCTCTCCTAGAGTCATTTTCAATACGTGATATATATATATATATATATATATATATATATATATATTATATGAATGAAAAGTTAAACTCTAGTATTCGTTTCTGAATGTCCCAAAACGGGTTTCGATAAACATAATTTTCGAAAGTTTGATTTTAAAAATTTTGAAGCCATTGCAATAGCTACCTACATTTTCTACAAAAATTAGCTAAAAGTAATAAAAGAAGAATCTGAATCATTTATAAATTGTTACATAGGAGGATACATGAGGAAGTAGAATAGAATATAGCGTAGAATGTAGAGTAGTGGAGTAGTATATTGAGAGTAGAATATATTGAGGATTTCACGTTTACACGTCATTGCAAATTTTTTAGCCATTCATCGTGCTCGAAAAGTGTTGTACAACGAACTCATCCTTTCTTCCGGAATGCTTCCATCCGAAACCATTTTTTGCTATAACAGATTTTTTCTTAATTTTAGGTGAGAAATCGTCTACAATAACACATTGTAATTTTCTCGTCCATATACAAAAAAAAAAAAAAAAAAAGTTGAACTCGATAAATCATTTTATAATGCCTCAAAACTTATCATCTACGATGAATAGAATGTTGGGGGAAAAAATTGTCCTTCGAAAATTTACTATAAGATTGAGAAAAAAAATTGTTTACACTGACCAGGCTATGATTTTATGCGTGGCTGATCCTTCCTTGTCTTCCTTGAGGAAACATTTGTTTTTCGCCGAAACATACGTCATTGCAATTATAAGGAATTTAGGTGCCCCCCCCCCCCCCCAGAGGTGCAATGGGGGCCTAAATCCTCACTCCTAAACTACAGTTATTTTATGTAAAGTAATGTAATTTTAATCACATGTAGTTGTCTATATAGTATGAGAGACTGATTGTCCTAAGAACAGTAAAGATTATTCCAATTAAAAGTGTATTTAAGAAAATTTTTGTAGGAGAATAAGACCGTTTCCCCACTTGCAACAGGACGCCTTATACGCTCAAAGTTGAAAGCAGGGGGCCTCTACGTCAAGGAGAACAACATTCAACCCTGAAAACAACTTCTGTACATCAAGACAAAAGTTACAAAGAAGAACGATAAAGAGCCAACCAACCAACTTCTATCTCAAATGTTATCTACTCGTGATGATATGATAACATTCAACAACAGAAATGTAATGGGCGGTTCAATAGTAGTTAGATTTTATAGTTAGGTAATATCTAAAGGCATCTCACTACAATTTCCTCATCAATGATTAGATCAGGACCAAATAATTACCTAACTGCATTGGTAACTGAATAGAGATCCTCAAATCACTCCGGAAATTCAGGCAAGTGTGAGTTTTGTACGACAATAACACAGATTTCCATGAGCAACATGACTATTATGAGTCAATTTTCGTTATTTTTACACTTCATCTGGTAAGTATGGTGTTTTACAATGAAATTTGAGCACTTTATGTGTACAACGATGGTAACTAATCAAATTTATAGCGACAAGACTTTTTCTAAATGATATTCTACTATACAAGTCCACTTTTGGATTTTTAACAATTTGTTTCTCGATTGAATTGCTCACAATTTAGTGTTTTCTAGCATTTTAGTTTACATCATGCATTGATATCCTCTTCGTAAGTACCTACCTATAATTTTCTGCGGTTTATAAAATTTCACATTTTTAAACGATTCACTTTAAAACATGCTTATCAAATTAATTCTTACGCACAGGACGACAAACGCACGCAAGTACTTGTTGTGTATTATATATATATATATATATATATATATATATATATATATATATATATATATATATATATATATATATATATATATATATATATATATATATATATATATGCAATTCTTATTGCATTTTGTAAAAAGATTTTCAAGCCTGGCTGGGATTCGAACCCACAACCTCGCGCTTCGCGGTCCCGGACGTTACAAAAAAAATTGTTGGGGGTCGGCCTAAGAATTGCATAGCAATTTATATATATATATATATATATATATATATATATATATATATATATATATATATATATATATATATATATATATATATATATATATATATATGTATATATGTATATATTCGTTGGTTCACGTTTCAAGATGCGTAGAATCCAAAAATCGAATTAAAAAAATCCGTCCGTCCGCGGCTTTTCTTCAAATTACTAGACCAAACTTAATGTAACTTGTGTTAAATATCACTTTTGGGAGGAAAAAGCTCGGCGTGGATTTTTATCAACCATAGTTGTATTAAATTTCGAGTCATTTAATTTTCTAGATTTTTTCGTGTTTTCTACCCTATGATAATAAAACGACTATAACTCCCCCCAATTTAAATGAAAATTCTAATTCGAGTATATGTAAACTGTTGGAAAGGAGAATATCCTATCTCCCTCATCATCATCTGCCGCGACCTCGTCCCACAAGCCATGAACAGACCACCTCGGCAGATCCTGCAAGTAGGCGCTCCCATAACCTTTAAGACCCCCTACCTGCAGGATCTGGCTCTCTCATAACCATCAATACTGCCTACCTGCTCCCGTACGATCATAGAGATCATGGTCAAAGGTTGAATAATAAAGGAATTAGTTCCGGAGCTCACCCAGCTGATCTAGGGAGCTTCAGACTTAAGGATTCGTTTCTAGATGTCCCAAGAGGCCTTTATTTCAAATTTCAGCTTAATAGATTGAATAGCAAAGAAATCAGCTCCGGATCTTACTCCACTGACCTGGGGGGCTCTAGACTTCAGACTTTACGATTCGTTTCTAGATGTCACAAGAGGCCTCCATTTCAAACGTCAGCTTTCTAGGTTGAATCACTCAGCTGATCTGGGAGGCCCTAGGCTTTACGATTCGTTTCTAGAGTTCCTAGGATTCCCCATTTCAAATTTCAGCTTCATAAGTTGAATAGCAAAAAAATTAGATCCACCACTACTTTAGTCTCGTTCTCTTCGTGACATTTTTTGACAACATCATTTGACATTTTTTGGGGCATTTTTAACTAGTTAGGTCCTGGTAAAAGCGTGTTCCACGCTAAAACATTGAAAAATCTGGGAAGAAAATAAATACACAAAAGAACGGAATCCTGGTTCACTTTAATGACTGTAAGGCGGGATCCGAAACATAATAGCGGGAGAGCCATTGGCTCGTACGGGAGGCGGAAATTAGACTGATATTCATTTGCCTTCGTCGTCCGCAGGACGCGAAAGGCGCTAGTGATCAATGCAGTGCATACAAAATATAAAGTTCTCGTACAATTTACAATTAATACTTCACAATTTCACTGCACTTTCGGGAGCTCAAATCGTATATTATTACAGGATGATCGGGAAAAACTAGATATTATCAGAGTTCCATCATTAAATATATAAAAAGCGGGATGAAAACATTGAACGACTTATGCGCTCGGTCGGAAGTTTGGGAAGACAACATGTCAACTACATTTCAGCACTGGTGGGAGAATTCGAATTTTGGTCAGGGCTGAACAAACATCATAGTGTTAAGTTGTAGATTTAGGCGAGTTTTTAATGACACCTAATGACTATTTCAACATTAGTAATTTTAATTTCTTGTTAAATAGGTACATACTACAGAAATATGGAAGTATGCGTAGACACGATGGAATCTGCATTGAATGCAGAAAGAGGAGGAGCCATTCGGATCGAACTGTGCAGCTCACTGGCAGAAGGAGGTTTGACACCCAGTGTCGGATTTCTAAAAGCCGTTAAGTGCAATCTGGGAATACCAGTTTTCGTAATGATCAGGTACGTAATATCCATATTTTTTCCCAGTATAGGATAGTGCATAAACCTAAATTGGTTCAAGGAAAATTTAATGTCTACTACCTATTGAAGCCATAAATTATCTTTGGTATATTTAAATACATCAGTGGTTTACAAAGGTATTCCATACACGAAAAAATGTCAAGAAATCTGGCGTTGAATAATAAGAAATAACATTCGGCGGTGGAAGCGAATGTATTCAACACATGAAAATATACGACAAAATATTCCACTCCTCTTCAACAATCGTCACACAACGGAAGGACAGTCTACCTGTAAGTACCATCTATAGCTCAGGTTGGTGAGGCAGCATAAAAGTGGTCCTCTAAATACCTAAAAATGATGTGAAATCCGTCCAATTTATGGGGTAGCAAGTTCACAAAAATATTTGCCAACCACTCCCTCTAGAGCCCACTGGCAAAGTCGAACAATTTATTGGTAACCACTTTTCTAATTAATTTAGTGCACTATGACTAAAATAGGAATTTTTAAAAAATAATAAAAACTTGAGAGTAAAGACTTGCGTATAAGTCTTGTCAGCTGCCTTATAAGCAGGGGCGGCCGGTGAGGGGGGGCATCGGGACATTGCCCCAGTACATTTGGGAAAAAAGTAACAAACTGGAACGAAGACTTTACAAACAAAACTCATCGTTTCAAATTGGAACGAAAAGTGGTCTGTAGCTCCATGCTGTGGCTCCAAGGTGGATGCTAGAAGGATCAGGTTTACGCTCCATCCAAGGAGGTTTAAGATCCATCTACCAGTGAAAAAGTACGTAGATTGCCATAAAATCACTCTATCAAGAGAGAAATTTCGTCAATTCCGGTTAGACTGTGATGGGAATTAAGGGGCAAGGAACGGGAATTGAGGGGCAAGGAACGGTTAAAAGAGGTCATAACAGTAGATTTCTCATCATTTTGAGGGGCCATGCCCCAGGCAGGGTTTCCACTTTTCTAAAGACCGTAGAATGAAATTAACGTTATGAGTGGCTCCCACTAGAGGAGTTTCGATTTATTCCATTAGCCAAACTGAATGTTCATAGTTGGTAGGTTTTTTTTCTAGTAATGTTTTGCTGTCTCTGCTGGTAATTTATGATGTTTTTTAAGTTCCTTCGGGCATGTGGTTGTTTCCAAGAATTTACTCTAAAGTAAAGTCCGTATTATAGCGTTGTTATAAATATCTATTTTTATTCAGTCCTAAGTTGTTGAATACGTCTTTTGTAATAAAGTCCTTTGTATTGTCGGTCGAGTTGGAGTGCGTTGTTTATGTGTAGAGCTAGCTACAAAACCCTTTCCGTCGGTAGTTACGAACGTTAGTTACAAAAAGAAATTTTGGCATTTTGGCAATGAAGAAGAAGCAACGATCACTTTGAATAGAAATCGCACGACGCAAGTACGACGTTCATCGACGGATTTACGTAAGAAGTTTAGTCAGGTAGGTACTGATTTTGACATTTTTGACATTTGCATGCCTTTGCTTTGGCACATAAACTGAAAAATCGTCACGAAAACTTGCTCACGCTACTTACCAATAAATAAAATAGACTCACTGTGTTGGGTAGAGAGCAATCAACTGTTTTCTTTATGTCTTTGCTATGGCACATGAACTGAAAATTTTATATAAACGAGTTCCACTATCTGCTTTACAAGCAGATACCATGTTACATGGATATGTCTTTGATTGGGGATTTCATAACGGTTGAACACGACTGTGTAGAAATGTTGAAAATGACTGTGGAGAGAAGCCACTACAATGAGTGTCCACGACTGTTGTCAAGTGGATGAAAATGTTTCCTATGGAGTGGAGTAAATTCTGCTATTGCTTTACGTTAAGAATATTGTAACCGGCTAAAATTGTTTATAGTCCAATCAACTTAGTTTAGGAATGTAGCTAGGTACGTAAGGAGGGGGGAATTGGTAGCTTGAGATGTGAACATTTATCACATAAATCAAGCGCATTCCAACGAGTGGCGAACGATTTCTGTGCGATGAAAACTGCGGAAGTTCCATTCCCCTAGCAACGAATGGGTTGTACGTGAAAAACACTGAAATTGTGACACAAATTTTGCGTCACGGAAATTTTTGGTTGACCCCCCAGAGCAAAGACATATCCATGTCAAAACTCACGGAAAATTGCTCACGAAAATATTTTGATGATTTCCGCTTACAACCGAGTCGTTGCTAGGGAAATGGTACTTCGTCGTTTTTCAAATTCGTTGACCATTCGTTCGAAAGCTCTCGATTCATCCAACCATATTATGTTAACTACTGCGAAGTGCGTGGCCAACAAGCTGAGTTATGAGCAAGGTTATTCGAATAATTGTGTACACTCAGGTGATCGTTCTCAATAATTGATATTGTGAACATGATTGCCACCGCTTGTTAATTTCTGATGATTTCATTGAGCTGGTGTTTCGATGATTTGATTCATAGCAGGTGATCCAAATATTGCGAGAACGGTTTGATTTGTGAAGCGGTGGTTAAATCATTTTAATAGTTAATTTCTATGCTTTACACTCTAGGAAGCTGTAGTTTCTTATGTAGCCTCTTATAGTAACAAAATCAGCCAAAACTGACGACATTTTGAGGTCACATTTGGAAAAAGCTACAGTGTTCAAAGGCACCTCCAAAACCATGCAGAATGAGTAACGAAAACGTCTCTGATCAATATTTTCAGTAGAATATTGATCATTCTGGATGTGTTGCATTCATGAACCATCCTCCTCCTAGGTTCATGGTTGCATTGAAGAAAAAGGTTATATACATAAGTGAGTGGTAGTTGTGGGGTTAGACAACATTTCTATAGCCTTTTGAAACGATTTTTAATTGACGTATGACGTCACACTCCTATCATTTCATCATAATTTAATTTGAGTTCTTTAATATTCCTTCAGAATTACTTCTCCTAAGTAGTTGACTAGTGCAATACAATCAAAGCCTTGATAATTTTTAATACTTCTAATAATAAAGTAGTGTAGGTGTTTTTCTTGATAGGTTTGACGATAAACAGCCAGTTTTTTTATTGGACCTATTGCAACGTACCTACATCCATAATAATTTTTCTCAGCTCTTTCCATGTTAGTTCGTCACACCTAGTTCCATGAACATAATATCCATCGTAACCCAATAGTATAGTATCCACACCAGCATGTAAGCCACAACCAACCAACAAATACGCAGAAACGTTGCAATATGACCAATAAAAAAACTGGCTGTTTATCGTCATTCCTAAAGCCGGTTTCACATGGAGGAGTACGAGCGTAACAACCGGAAAGACGGAAGGCTGGAAACCCTAGTGGAGAATGCGGCAGGGTGTTCACATGAACATGGACACACGGAATCATAACCTTCCTACTGAAACCCTCTCTGATCTGAAACCTCTACTTGCGGTTATCAACATTCCTGTCCAATAAGATTGCGCTCCGCTCGACGGAACGCGGCAACGGTATAAACATTTCTACTGCTGTCCGCAGACCGCCCATTCCGGCAACATGGCAGCCACCATCCTCAACTGTTGTCCCAACAGCCAATCAGATTGCTTTCAATCTTTCCGTCTTCCGGACATACCGCTCCATGTGAAACCAGCTTTAGTAAGTAAGTAGGTCCCTATAAGATAGTATTTTTAATTTAGTTTATTTAATTAATTTATTTATATTTATTTATCAATAATATTTAATGATCATGATTTATTGTCCATGGCATTTGACATAACCCAAGTGGGATTAATGTTTCATGTGTTTAGATCAAAATTAATTTACACTGAAAGCAAAACAAATGGATGAAAAACCTCCATGCTCTTTTTGACTGTCAAATAGGTAAATATTTTTGTGCCCCACTCCTTTTTCAGACCACCGGCCGCCACTGCTTATAAGCCTTGCCCAGGGGCGTATAAAGACTGCCAAAGGGGTGGGCAGTAAATAGCCTGCCAAGAGTTTGGGCAGAGTAAAGATTGCTGTAGTGAAATATAATGCCCGTCAAGGGGGCGGATAAAATAAATACAGCCAATGTGAAGGACAGTAGTATTGAAGGATGATCTGAAGGTTACTGCTACCTATTGAATTCCTTCGCCATTTGATCTGACATGACTACTGCTGATACATAAACGTAAAAATCAAAGTTAGGAGGTATACCCAAACTATTTGGTCAATTAATTAATTAATTTTTTTAAAGTTAGGAGGTATACCCAAACTATTTGGTCAATTAATTAATTAATTTGGTCAATTAATTCGGCTGTGGAGGCCTCTTCAGTTTAAATGGGTAGATTCAAGGTGCACCATCTTCTGGTTCACTTAATATACTTTCTATAATATGATCATCAGAGTACCTATGTGTTATATCTCTACACACGCAATCGAAAAACGATACTTTTACTTTTGAATTTATGATTGAAATTAAATTCCACAACTTCATTACAAGTGATGCAGTACCTAAGTATTCTTGTAAATTTCATTGCTCCCGTTGAACCATTAAGCAGATGTTACCGCGATTGATAAGACTTTGAATAATTGTGTCGACTAATTCTATACTTCGGTATTAGTAAACGATCGAGAACTATACCTACTGCTCACTGTGGCTTTACCAGTTTTTCCGACTGCCAGACTTTTTAAGTGCGATTTGGTTAGCCTTTCAAAACGTAGAATACGTTTAGGGAAACCTTCTTGCCGAAAATTGTCATATAACAATGAAACAAACAATGCCACGTTACAGAGACGTATTTCTTCAAATGTATTTATTCCAATCGTTACTTTCAAATGAGCATTTTAATTTGAATTTGCCAACATGTAGTGAATTCATATGGATACCCAAACAATATAATATCTTATAAAATCACAAAACTTCTGGTGCAGGTGCAGAGGAGGAGACTTTGTTTATTCAGATGCTGAAATTCAAATAATGTTGGAGGACATAAAGCAGCTGAAGGAAAACGGAGCGGATGGGTTCGTACTTGGTGTCCTTAACGAGAACAGGGACGTTGACTACGATAAAAGCAAAATGCTAGTGGATGCATGCAGTCCATTCCCAGTCACATTCCATAGAGCGTTTGACGAGGTTGTCAACCCAAAGGAAAATTTTCAAATTATCGTCAAGTTAGGTAAAAAAATAGAAATAGAAAAACAGTATCTTGATTATAGTATAAGTAATAATAATAAAATGAAGTTATCAAATTAGTTAAATTTTCAGTGATTTGAAAAGCTGGTGGGATACATTAGCAAGGCTCGGCCCAGATTACGGATATTTTCTCCAAGGGCTAAAGTCCTTTCTCATTGTAAATCATGAAGATCAAGAGGAGGCGGCAAGAATATTCTCGGGAACTGGAATAAGAATAGTGAATGGTCAGAGGTTTCTTGGCGGTCTCATAGGACAGGCATCTGGGAAGCAGCTTTATCTAGAGGAAAAAGTTAAGAAATGGATAACGACGCTCAAGCACTTGTCATTGGTTGGGAAAAAGCAGCCACAGGACGCGCATGTTGGTTTCACAAAGTCTCTGAAGTTCCAATGGCAGTATGTTCAACGTGTGGTCAGTTGCAGGGGAGAAGATTTTAGATCACTAAGAGAGGAAATTTGTAAAACCTTTATTCTGTCTTTGGTCGGGGGAACAGAGTCAGAGGAGGAGTGTGACATATTCTCTCTAACAGTGGATACAGGTGGCCTGGCATGGACAGACCCGACGCGCTTGACGGACCTTTTGTTTGAAACGTCTCAGTGGGGGTCTATGGTACTAGCTGAGTCCATTCAACGTGGCACCCCCTTTGATATTGCGGAACATAGGACACTGATGAGTCAAGCTAAACGAGATGCAGTACAAAAGCGCAAAGAAGCCGAGAAGGTCTTATTGGATACAACACTGTGTAAGTTTTCAGGGGACAGAGAGCTATCAGGCGGGCGGTCCAGGATGTTTCTAAGGTGAAGTCATCAGGTTGGTTGTCAGCTGTGCCATTGGCCAAACACCATTTTGATCTCTCAGCTGATGAGTTCAGAGATGCACTAGCGGTACGGTACATGCGAATTCCGGTCAACATGCCATGGTCTTGTGATGGTTGTGGACATGGTGCATTCTCATTGCGCCATGCACTCAGTTGCAAAACAGGAGGCCTCATCTCAAGACGCCACAATGAATTGAGAGACATCCTTGGGGAGCTGATGAACACAGCAAGGGGAAATTGTATGAAGGAACCAATGATTCTTCCACCCACAGCAACAAAGAGGGGCCCTGGGGGGCTTTAAGAGGGGGCCTGGCTTGTCGAGGAGTGTGGGAACCGCAGAGGGAAGCGTTGTTTGACGTCTGTGTTGTAGACACAGACGCTTCCTCTTATGTTCCCCACTCCGTACAAGCAGTCCTTAAGTCAGCAGAAGAAGAGAAAATACCTTCCCGCATGCAAACAGCGCCATTGCACATTCACTCCCCAAATGTGTTCTGTTGACGGAGTGTTTGCACCACAAATTGACCGTTTTGTGGATGTACTGGCGGAAAAACTGACGGACAGGTGGAAACGGCTCTATGGAGTTAAGGGTTGGCTCCGGGCACGTCTCGAATTTGCCATCCAGCAGGCATCATCAATGTGCCTAAGAGGGGCGCGACAGAAGTGGAGAAACGTGGACGAGCTTGTCGGATTTTCCAAAGGTGAGGCATTGCCCCTCCGATTTAATTGGAGCGGTCATGACTAAAAGGAGATAGAATGAAGAAACCGATTTGATCCGTCATCCCATCAGCCCACTATTACGTGTGGACTACCGGAGAGTCATTCATGTGTTATTCCTTCATTCAAATAAAATATTATTTTTTCTTTTAATTTCTCACGATATAATGGCTTGTATTCGCTTCAAAGTACAGATTTACTGGAGGGTAGTTTCAAGATTAGTTAGAAATGGTATTTATGTGATGTTTCGTCTATCTGGTTGTACCTAGTTCGTTAATCCTACTCAAACATTGGCAAGCCAAAAATGTTGCAGACGTTTCAACTACACTTGCATGTTCAACAGCAAGAATAAACACATGGGGTTGGAACAACACGAACTTCCTCGTCCATGGGGATTTATTAAAAACATAGAAGAAAAGCCTGATTTTAACTAAATTAGCCTGCATAATTTTAGTTAATTTGGCAACTTAGAATATTCTTGGATTTCCTCCCACTTCGTCAATAAGCAGTAGGTATGATCAAATGGCAAAATTCTACAAATTGATGCATTATTTGGTAAAACAAGTGCAAACTTAAGAAAACAATAACTTAAATTGAGCTTGAGTAGGATTTTAGTACTTGACAAATCTTTTTATATGGATGTATAGATTATTCCTGTAGCACTTCGTACATAAGGTTCCCAAAATTTAAAGCGAGGGCAAATATACATGACCAAGACTTTTGAAAATTCTATAGCCCATCATTCCGAGGTACAAGTAGAGATGTAGTTGAGTTGAGGGAGTGAGTATTAAGCGTCTCTTGGTTATAGGTTTATTGTATACAGCGTAGTACTTTTGCTGATTGGCCTCATCAGAGCTTCAGTTACAGTTGTAGTTTTTAGTTAATTTTAGGTATAAAGGGCGTCCTCCTTCAATGGGTAGCAGTAGCAACCAGTTTTTCATTGTTGTGTGAATTGGAAATTGAAAAAAGAAAATTAGGTAGGTGAAGCCCATTGTCCTTGAGAAAATTTTTTTCCCCAAGTACAATGGGCTTCACTTTCTTAATTTGAGTTTTTTCTCAATTTAAAAGTAAATTGACTCTTCACAAAACAATAGAAAATAACAGGTTGATGCTGCTATCCATTGAAGGAGGACACCCTTTGCACCTAAAATTAACTTAACTACTTCTGTAACTGGAGCTCTGATGAGGCCAGTCGGCAAAAGTACTCAGCTGCATACAATATACCTACAATCAAGAGACGCCTAATACTGCACACCTCAACTCTTCCCCATCTCAGCAAGAAAATGGCACACCACTATACAAAAGAAATACATGGAGGTTTTCTCCATAGAAGTTGGAAATCAATCTTATGTTTGAGACCATTACATGGCTAAATATTTATCATTACTTTTTTTGCCTATTGTTATAAATTACTACTATTATTAGGTACCTATGTGAATCTGATTCTGTGGCTATGGTAGAGCAGTCTGCCAAGTGGGCTTGGTTACCCGTTCCTGTGCATTCCTTGAGAGGCCAAAGCGCTTTTCCTGCGTTATAAATAATTTCATTCATACCACTGACCATTTTAATCCATGAACTCAATTAAATCCCCAGGAACCCATTTAGTTGGCCCGTAAAGTGCACTCCAAATGTTGGTGGCTCCAAAACCGTGTTTCAGAACTCGTCACTAACCGGACAACCGGATGCTGTAGCATCTTTTTTCGGAAGTGCGGGTCCGACTCTGTTATTTGGGACAGTAACACAACTGCATTTTTTTCATAGGTAAATGATTTATTCCAAAAATTTCATCATCAGCCTTTTTAGCTAGGTGGTATAAAATGAAGATGATAGAATCAGTTTAAAAAATCCTCAGATTACGATGAAATAAAGGGGAAAAAAGGAAACTCAAAAGGTATACGGGACTGGGCAAGGCCCCAACAGGATTACCTGAGCTGAATGCTCAATCCCAGGAATGCCGGTAAAATCCGCGACTCAAGCAAACAAGGTAGTAAATACTTGGCACCAGTTTTTATCCAAAACTAACTTTAAGAATATTCAAGAAAACACACACCAAAACACCAAAATTTGGGCATAAAACGCTATCTTTGAAGTGCCTCCTGTTATTTACAGTTAGAAAGTTTACTAAAGGTGAGAAAATTCCCGCTTTGGTCTTCTTCTGGCTTATGGGAATTTAAAAAGAACCGAGAACTTTCTTTGTTGACGGATGTCAAATGACATTGTCCGCGAGTGGGGAAGAGTTACTTGATGTCGTATGACGTCGTCAGCAATGAAAGGGTTGTTATTTGCACTAGAGCTAGATGTTTCAGCTTGTCTTCTAGTGGGTTCGAGTAAATCAATTGAATTTCAAGAAGACAAAAATGAAATAAGTAAATATTGATCAACAACCAACAATTAATTACATAGTAAATTCATTTGTCCAAGTATAACCCATTCGAAAGTGATGTTAGATTAGTTTTAGAAATAACCGTAAGTTTTCATCAGAAATAATTTTAACACAAATGAATAGATATACATATTTATGTAGTAACAAATCAATTTGTTCGATCATGCAAAAAAGTAAAGCAAAACAAATCTTGCAAAGTTCAGGCTTTCCTTTGGTTCTTTTTTTCTTTCCCATGTTTTAGTTTCTAACCAAAATCATATGAATGTTACATGAACGATTCATGCGAATGTGGGGCTACAGTTCTCCTTATCACTTCAGTTTATCCAATGCAAACTAAGAGTTGTGGAATATATATAATGTTGTGCTGATATATAATATCAATTAAAATTGCTTTACTTGTAACTAGGAGCGGTCTTAAAGCTCTTGGAAAATGTAATTTAATGTCGAAAGTAGGTATATACCTCTCCACTCCACAGAAGTATATTGCAACATGGATATGCTTTATTTTATTCTTCCTCTTCCTTTACTCGACGCTCGCAATGCCTCCACTCTTGACTAACTAGTCATCAGGTGATTCGATACAACGATTCATTTAGGACATAAAACGATTTTTCACGAGAATGATACACATGTACGGGAACAATTTGCAACAGATCGCGCCTAATATGCACTGGTTACATAGAAACCACATTATATTTGTGGTATGAATGAAGTTCTAGTAGTATTGTTATAGCTATAATAGCAACTTTAATTTCGTAATATAAAAACCAAGTACCAAGCAAATCACATTTTTTACCATTTGTCTTGTAACTTGTGTTGTGTTACACCTTTTATGTCGTGACAAATTTGTTTTCCTGATCCCCAGCCATAAAACAGATCCATGTCAAAAACCTAGTGAAAGCAGGAGCTCCACAGTTGTATCCAACTGGGCTCCGGATTAAACGGGAACAATGGAATGTTCAAAATGAATTATAGTGCAGAAGAAGCGCTTCGCATTCCACAAGGGATTCATAGAGATGGGTAGAAACCAGCCCATCCAGCAGACTGCTCCACCGTCACATCGCATGTGTGCCTCAGCAGCTCTAATGTTCAGGTATAGAAGTCTCAACATCTATTTAGGAGAGAAAAAACGTCTTTGCCCTCATCACACGCTCCCGATTTTACCCAGCTTATGCACATATAACACATAGGTACACTTCTTTGGTTGTAATACCCATTTTCAGTGATTATGATGTTGCTATCTTAGTAGAAAACGGTTAGCTATGCAACTTGAATGATATTTGGTTTTTAGGTTGTTCTAGACTGCTAACTAGTGGTTGTGAGCCCACGGCAATGGAAGGATCATCTCTCATCAGGGAACTCGTGAACGAGGGCAAGATAATTGTAATGCCAGGCTCTGGAATAACGGTAGAAAACGTTGGTGCAATCCTAAAGCGAACAGGGGCAAAAGAATTTCATGGATCTGCCAAAGTGAAGGTGGAGAGAAATGGCCATGTTCATGCTGTAACTAATGCCAATTTAGTAGTTGAAATGACGGAAATTTACAAAAAAATAGTCTTTTGTAAAAAATGTTCTTCCTGTGATTGCAAAGTTAACTGTCCACATTATTAAATGTAGTAGTGTGGCATTTTGTACAACGGATGACCGAGAGGAAAAAAATGAAAAATACAAACATTACAGATGTACATGTGTAAGTAAGTGTTATGTTCTAACCCATAAAACGAGTTTTGTCATTTACGAAATTCTTTCCCACTCCTAAATCTTTAAGCATTTCCTAGCCCAATTCCTTGATTCCCCTGATTGATTTTCTGCAATGTCCACAAGAATTTATCTGAACACTGAGGTGGTTCTGTATAAATGTATTTTTGCTAATTTCCATGTAAACTCGCTGCCCTACTATATACTAGTTTTTAAAAAGACTCACACCCGTAAACCACCAACATCATAAGCAATGTAGCATCAAAGGGGTCCATTCAAACACGGTCGAGGAGAAGACTGTTTTCTTATGCAGCAGCATGTTACACACAGCTCACAATGACTTTTTAGAGAAAATATTTGAAAAAATTAGCAGAAACGCGGAATGTGAAAAAAAAAACCAGAGCTTTTGCTCTACCGTGTTGGCTGCCTCACGCTCCACCATCTTGGGAGAGACAAGGTTCCGCTTCACTTCAGTTGAAAGATCCTAGGATCCTGCAGGTGAATGACTGGGTGGCTGAAAAAAGGCGCCAGCCTAGGGTGGGCACTAAACAGTCTTCTCCTTGACCTACTATAAATTGTACTCAATGTTTCCCGAGGGTAAGTTGAGTTAGTAATTATATAGTAATTATAGTACGGTTTTTGTAGAAGACTGTTTACTTATTTATGCAGCCCATTGAAATATCACTCACCGGCTGGTTAGGGGAGGTAGTGAAAGTGCACGGGAGATCTCAGAAGCGAATTCTCAGAAGATGACCTATATAACAGGCTTTACGAAGTTCCCGTTTCGGTCTCTCAAAAGCCTCGCGATGATGACGCCTCAAAGGAGATCGTCTCGATCGTTTTTGTGTCGCCTGTCTCGTCCCCTATTGGACCCACAGGCGTCTGACAGGTTAGGGTTAGACTTCAAGACGACATCGGAGGTCGAACGAGGTGTCCGCTTACTCACCATGTTGCTCGAATTACCCCTCAGGAGGCTTGAGTCCAACACGGCATAGTCGTTGCTATGAAGAGACGGACTTCGGGAAATTTCGACACACATCAGCTTCCCAACAGATGCGGAGCTTCCGGTACAAGGCATCTCTTTCAGATCTTTCAAGACTCCACTCCATCAGTACCGACGTTAAAAACTATCAAAAACACTGAAAAATTGCACAAAAAGAAAAAAAAAAAAAAAAAAAAAAAAAAAAAAAACAGCACTAAAACAATAAAAAAAAATAAAATAAAATAAATAAATAAGATTTCGAATTGAAAAAAGAAATAGAAAGTGGAGAGTGAAGTAAGCTGCGTGCGGGTGAGGCACAGAGCAGCCAACATGGGAGAGTGAAAGCTCTGGTTTCTTTACAAAATCCGAGTTTCTGCGGGTTTTTTCAAATATTTATTCTGAAAAGTCACCACGCACTGTGCGTAACATGTCGCTGCATAAGTAAACAGTCTACTATAACCGTACTATACTGAAGATAATAATAGATATGTGAAAATTATGATTAAAAATCAATAGATGCAGAAAATTAAACAAATAAACTATGATAGAACGGCCGATTCAACTTTATTAGATCTGATGACGAGTTACCTAAGTAACAGTTGAAAGTTATTTCAACTTGTTAATATATGTGATAGAGATGTTGTTAGCCGTGATGTTGTTCTTAGTTGTGTATAGTCAGGATTCGGCCCAAGGAGAAAGAAATAATTACAAAATCTTTGTAATCATTGTAATGACGTTTCGGTCACCATTTTCATTCTGTTACCATCAGATAGGTTAAAAGCTTTGCCCTCAAAGAGGACAGTGTCAAAAAAAGGAGGTTTTATAAACCTCATAAAATCACCAGAGCCAACAAGCCAGGCTACAGCCAAAACAATTTCATTTGTGATGATGGTAACAGAATGGTGACCGAAACGTCATTACAATGATTACAAAGATTTTGTAATTATGGGCCGAATTCCGACTATGTACAACTATGAATAAAATTATGTAGGAGCTCAAAGGATCTGAAGTAAATTCCAAACGTTGTAGTAGTACTTGAATTTATGATGAAGATGCATACTTTTGTGTGCCCTTGCGCCACCTTGATTTCCCGCCCAGGGCGGAAACTCATCCAAACTCCATGGACAAGAAACTCATCGAAATATTGAGTCAAAAATCAATTTATCCGCATAAACTTAGTTATGGGTCAGCAAATATTTGTTTTAGACTGCTGTCCAGCCCCGTTGGGATACTCATCGAAAGCTAGCTTAAGGGACACTAATCGAACTGTGGTGATGGGAAACTCATCACCTTTTGCGTCAACCCTGAACTACCTGCTATTATTACAACTCAAGGCCACCATGAATACCAAGCCAAAACACTAAACTTATATAGAACAGCGTTTATATCTATTATCTTCTTTGGGATGGCATACATAAGGGTTAAACTGTTTACTACCTATTCTCTCTGTTTACAATTACGTTACAAGATGCGTAGAATCCAAAACCGAATATATAGGTATATCCGTCTATCTGCCGTACGCCCTCCAGAGCTTTTCCCCAAAACTACAGGACTTAAGTTTATGAAACTTGGGTTAAAAATCACAAATGGGGTCTAGTTGGTCCTAGAAGCTCAGCATCAATTTCGATTGACCCTAAAGGGTAGTATTTTAGAGCTGAATTATTTTAAAAAACGATATCTCAAAAACTTTTGATAATACTTTACCAGTTTTCGACTAGTTTCCACAGGAAACAGGAAAGCCATCGAAAATTATTTTCATCTTTCCAATTTATACCATCATGTTTGAGTTTATGTTTTGGATGACATTCCTATCCATTCAGTTTCGACTAGTTTCGAGTTCAGATTTTCGATAGTTTCCTTTCGATGAGTTTCTAGGGACTCCTCTCCCCCTCCTCCCACGCAGGATTTTGTTCATACTAATTATAGTTTATATTTTACTAAACTAGGCACATTGAACTTACCAGTCTGTTTTAGCTGTGCAAAGGAAAAACTGAGATCCATTTGTGTTGGGTCCGGAATTGGCCATTGAGAGAATACCTGGTCCAGTGTGCTTAAGAGTGAAATTTTCGTCATTGAATTTTCCTCCATAAATTGATTTTCCTCCAGTGCCATTGTGGTTAGTGAAGTCACCTCCTTGACACATCTGTTGCGTGCCAAGCAACTCTTGTTAAAGAAAATACAAAACTTATGACCTATTGCATTAGATGAGATGAGATAGTGGTAACCTAGAATTCACAAACGCAACGAATAATGGGAAACATGAAATATATTATTTATTGTAGGCCCTAAAACTTGGTAAATATTAAGAAACTACATTACTGTCTATTGATTCAATAATTGAATCTCCTAATGAAGAAAAAATATCTCGTTGGCACTAGATAGTGTTCATGTTGTCAGGAGGCTGAATAAACTTATCTTGGTATCTTTATTTAAATTTCAGAAGAAGTTGTATATTCAACATATTTCAGACATAGGCTACATAATTGGAAGAATACCTACCTTAAGTTTAGATTGACGAGCACTAAATTAACGGATACTACAGATACAGGAAAATATTTAGTCTCACAGGCCACTAATTTTCGGTTGGCTAGCTAACTTTTTAATCGAGAAAAGGAGATAAAATAAAAAATATCAAAGTTTGGGTTATGTTAACAGAAACAAGACGAGCACAATGGATTAATGTACAAGATATCGCTCCATGAGCAATTAGGACTTTATACTGGAAGCGGAAATACACTGGGGACACCCACCAAGAAAGAATTTATAGCTATCTGAGGAGGAGTAGAACTACGGAAATAAATAGAATGAATAAATAATATAGATGTACGGGGTTCGGTTCTTGAAGAGGAAGTGGTACCAGATAAGTTTTTACTATCTTAAATTTCAGCTATTCATAGAAAATGTTAACGCATAGGAGAAGGATTACTATCGTGGATTAAGTGTTTGGTGTCCATCATTCAGCTGCTGAATAGGATATTCAAGAATCAATTGGTAGAATGTATTTTGGAAGGAAAGACCTCGAAAAGATGACAGGGTTTAGCAGGAGTAAGAATTGTTAACATAATAAATTCATTCCCTAGGAAATGGATGGGAAGATGGCTGCCAAGAGAAAAAGCTACAGCTGGTGTTCATTGATTTGAAAAACGTTTAAGACGGTGCTTAGATCCCGAATGTGGATGGTATTGCAAGGATTGCGGCATAGGCCGTACATTATAACCTTGCCGGTTTCTCCAGATAAACTGGCAAGGTAACGGCACTCGAACAATAGTAAAGAAGCAACACAGTAAAGCTTGGCAAGGTGCTACTGACAAAAAGCCCATTGCAAAGGGGCTGACAAGGGGATGTGAGTTGTTGCCACAAATGGTCAAAATACTTGTGGGAAAAGGAATGAAGATGGAACCGATCATGACAAGGACTAGGGTGTCCTCTGAGAGAGGATATAATTCTTCTAGTGTTATTTACAATGCGTCTTGCACAAGAAGCGAGAATCGGTAAAGGACTGATTATCAAGAGACTGTAGTTGATCAGGTGGATCGATAAAGATGGTCACGAAGGGTTCTAGGAGCCTGCCCCGGGCAGCCATGCGGCACTAGCGATAAGAGCAGAAGCTTATTTTAAGACTGTGACTCTTATTATAACAGTCTTATTTGACTTATCACAATTAGCGATATCTGACTCATCATCTTAACACATTTTCATAGTGAATAGTTGAGTCAAGTCTTTTAGGATTCGTTTAGCCACTGGAAAAATGTGATTAGGGACGTATTAGATCACGGTCTTATGATAAGTAAAATATAGATTAGTTGGACAAATAGATCAGAATGATGTGTACAGTTTAGTGGTCTGGATGCTCGCAAGTTAGCATCTCAAAAATAATAATAATAAAAAATAAAAAAATCTCAAATTGATCCTTTTAGTAATTTATAGATTAGTTGGACAAATATATAATCACTAAAAATTTGCTTTAAAGGTTGAAATACAAAAAAAAAAAAAAAAAAAAAAAAAAAAAAAAAAAAAAACCTCAGAAGTTAAGCGCTTAACTTCTAGTTAGAATGGCGCGCCGTCGTGCCATTATTTCACCATGAAGGACCTTGTTAGAAGAGCTTTCACACTTTTGTTCTGGGGTATCACCGCAATGGCAATAGAGAGAAGGCCCAAGAGCTAACTGGCGAAGAGGAGGTTGCATCTGAAATAATGGCACGACGGAATATAGCAGTAAACCCCAAGATATGAAACACCTACCTAGGGAGGTCAAATTTATTATGAAAAATCGTGCATTATTCAAAACGCGAATCTACCAATTCAGGCATTCGTTTCTATTTTCATTACATTTATTTAACAGCCTCCATGCATCAACAACAGTGGATAGGAATGTATTTCATTCAACCTAAAATACACATTGAGCCCACTCGGTAATCCCTGATTGTAAATTTCCTGAACGGATGCGAGTTTTAAGTGCTAATGCGCTACCAATGGATCATAAATTGAAAGTCAACAGATGATATTTCATAGTACTGCAACTTAATTGTTTCATTATTGTCAACTCGGAAAACTCAAGACCCATCCATTAACTTAGGATAGCTTCCAAAGTTTTTGTAACGGAGTCCATCAGTCGGATAGGTAATCATATAATAATAAGTTATCAGGGTTCACTAATTCAAAGGATACGAAACCGGGAATGATTCTGTGGAATGACGATCCTTGAAAACCATAACCCCTTTCGTGAGTACAGAGGCACCTGAAATTCTCTGCTGTTCGGGGAACTATGTCGCTTCTCAGCATCATCACAATCCTTCCGACGTTCGTATTGTTTCCTATTGCGATGTCAAAATATACTTGTGGGTTCTTCTTCTCGTCTGTCTTGGAACCGGCACTCTGTAATATAGATTGGGTCGTAAATTACTGAAATTACAGTATGCAATGCGTTACATTTCAATAACAGCCATTACTCACTTCCAATGTATGTAGCTCTTAATACACTCATCATCATTAAATTTAAAACAATATCTTGTTGAATGCTACACAGTACAATCGTTTAGGTAGGCACTCACCTATACACTGATCAAGTGCGTAAGTCGTAAAGCATCTAATGCATAATCACACCAAGCAGTAAGACCGTATCACTAATCTCCCAGGTTCTGGATAATTGTGACACCATCCTATTGTGTTTTAGATTAGACATTGCGACTGAACTTACCAGTAACTCAACTTGGACATCTGAATCCATACTAACTTATCTTTAAAAGGGATTAACACACAAACTAACTGAACACAGGGTTTAGCATGTAGGTACCTTAACAGTTTATATTTTTCTGTGGGTGACAACGCAGTTACTTGACGATCAATGTTGGTGACAACTAATCAAAGTGATTAGTTTCTATGACAAGGTAGGTATGTACAATATGAACCTATGTAGAGCGAGTAGGAAGTGGTTCTGTTCGTTTCTGGTTATTTGTGGTGCATTATATTTCACACTGAACATAAGACACGATTTTACTTTCTCAACTCCTCAACGGATTAAAGAGGAGTAATGGAATTAGCTACAACAATTATCCCTAGTGCCTATTATACCTATACGTGGTACCTACACTTGGCCAACTTGCTGAGATGAGACGAAGAAGTCCGAACTTTCACGAAAGGTGCGTCTGCCATTGTTCTACCCCTTAGAGAATGCTCGATTGATAAGGATAACTAGCTACCTATCTATTCACTTTCACACTAACTGATCATCCATTGTTAAAATTTCTTAAATATGGAGGTATGGGGATACTCTTTCTGAAGAGAATAGGAGGAGGGATTTGTCTAAAGTAGTCTTGTGTGAAGGTGTAGATGCATTTTTTTAGATTGCGGAGGACGAATTATCAGATCTCTCAAGCATTCTTGTCGCCAAAGCGACGGATATCGTGATTGATTTATTATTGAAAATCTACTGATTTTTCCACAAAATTAAAGTTAAAAGCTAATAAATCAAAAGAGGCGCACAGTTATTTCACAGATTGGTAGACTTAGTTCATCAATTCAAAGCGTTTGCCATCAGGCAGCATCATCCGGGCCAAGGTAAGTTCAACCATCCCGAGTAGCCTACTTCTTCGATTTTCTTTATTTATATCAGGAGCTACCAGTTAGATCAATTTGTAGGAACTATGTACCTACAGTATCGTGCTCAAATCGTTTTTTTTTAAAGAAGTTTTATTTTTGCATCATGACTTGATGAGCGAAATTTTTCATGAAGGTTTTAGGTTACAAAATTAAATATCAGCACTACTTTTACAGTTGGTACGGTTGACATAGTGTGGTTCAAATATGAACCGGATTTCTATGGAAACACGTTTTTAAAAAGCTCCTTCTAGACATTTTCAGGGCAGCCACACGACCTGGAAAAGTCAGGGAATTTCTAGAGGGAGAAGGAGTTTTTAGGATGCCCTCTGTAGTTAGGTGATATAGGCAAGGCTTTTTCTACTAGAGGGACGGCCTATTAAAATTGATCCAGGGGGTGAGGGGCAACCCAAGCACGAGAACAAATATAACCAAATACAAATCCACTTCAGACTATTCCAAGACCGAATATGTGAAAAAAAACCTACTATACTCTGTGGTAGCTCCATATGTAAATCGCCCTTATTTTGCCGCCTACGGACACCAATGAGGATGCTAACGGCACTACCTGCCAGACAGAATTCATCTGATTGATAATTTTATCCGCTAGGTATTTTGGCATTGATAAACGACTCACATTCTTTATCTAAAGTATAGCGCTATACTCGATATAGCTAGCCTGCAGTTAGTGTAGATAATTGATAAACTAGCCCTTAGTAACCAATTTACACCCCTACCATCACTATTGCTTCCAAACCAATTTCTAACTTTTGAAACATGTTATTCTACTTAGCACCAAATCACTCAATTTTGAAGAATGAAGTTTAAATACGTACAATTTCCTTCCCCGTTTTATCATCTTTACTGAGAGTTTCGCCAGAGTGCTCCTGCAGCCATGTATCCTCCGACCAGACAGCTCTTGTTGAACCTTCTTTGATTTTTTGCGGCTTAGCCAGGTTAACTCGAATGGTTCTTCCAAACAGCTCGGAGTCATTCTGAAATCGTTAAACATATTATATCATAGTCCAGACAGCTTGTGTCAAAAAAAGCCTCGTAGCAGGAAGTGTAGGTGGAGTTTTCATTTTTGGTTCTATGGGGTATTTTGGGCTGCTGAACTCAAATCTGAGGTTTGCCAACAAAAATTCTGACCAAAAATTTGATTTTTTCGCAAAAAAAGAGGAAAAATTTACTTCCCCCGGTTTTCTTGAAAACTATGCGCTTTCCGTAAAAATATGTGATGAATGAAATTAAAGAAGATTAAATTTCCTACATTTTATGTGCACAACTCCATTATAACTCACGAATTTTCAGTTCATTTGTTATGCTCTATTTTATGTGTTTTTAACGGTAAAACTATTTAGTTAAAGTGTAAAACTCTGTTATGACGGATTTGGGGAGATCTGCATTTGATGCAGGGTGAAAAAATACCTACGTAGAAACTGGCCTCGAACTCAAATTTTCTTAGAGGGTAATTTTTCACAAAAACCCTCAATTTTATAGAAGAAAAACCACGTTTTCCAACATTCAAACATAATTTTCTCTCCTAATTAGCAAAGTAAAAGTAAAATTGACTAGACCGTTCAAAAGCTGACAGTTTGAGGAAGTTTTTCCGAAGAGCGCCCGCCGAAAACCCCGTACTGGAAGCAGAAATCTGAAGAAAAAACGTCGATTTTAAATATTTTTTCTAATTTTTGACCTTTTTTGACCAAAGAAAACTAACGGGAAATTTTTTTTTTTTTTTTTTTTTTTAATATCGGGGTTCCAAGGGGAGTTATGGCCGTTTTAATGTCATAAGGTACAAAACACGAAACAAATATTAAATAACTCGAAAACAAAGCATAAAAAAATTCTCTAGGAGGAACTTTTGATCAGAAATGAGCTCTAGAATCGAACCCTTGATTTTTGCCCAAATTTGGTATCTACACCAATCTATAGACACCCTGTGTACTCGTTTCCGAATGCCTCAAAACAGATTTCAATTAAAACAATTTCGAAATTTTGGAGCTATTGCAATAGCTCCATTTCTTACGAAAACTCGCTAAAAACAACTGAATTCCACTAATTCTCTGAAATACCCTCGAATGACAGTAGAGATTCAACCAATTGAGTCAACTATCCGATTGAAATAAATTGTAAAACTGATATTCACAAGAGCTATAATATTTTACCTCCTCGTTTTGGAGATATTTTGAGAACTATTTATTTTAGCAACACAGGCAGATCAGAAATTTTCAATGGCTACATGGCCTACCCTAAGGCTCTGGCCATACTTCTCGAGGTACCCACCAGCCTTTCCCACGATTTCCTACGATACGATTCAGTTGTGAATTGAAATATAAATTTAAGTACAATCATGAATACCATATTATCGATCGCAGCTGCTGCATCCTCTTTGAATTCAAATTCAATGAAGGCGAACCCACGGTGTTTTTCTGTTTGGTAGTCCAATGGGATTTGAATGTCAGTGACTTCGCCAAATACCATAAAAGCTGATCTTAATACTTTTTCGTCCACCTCCTCAGCCAACCCACCTGAATAAGACAGTAAAGCCTACGCTTAGTGAGGTATGAATATGAAATTGATGAATGACTGAGGAACAAAGAGTAAATGGTTATTAAAGCTCAGAACACTTATAAGTAGAATGAATATTATCAGAATGCCAGTCGTATAGTAGCATGGCGTGACAGAAGGAGTAAGAGTCTTCTAATAGAAGTTATGGAAAGCAATGACAAGCAGACAGAACTCAAAACAGTTAGGTATCACTGACATACTTATTTCAAACTACGAACCACTTACATTTATAATACCTATTACTCATTAGCTACGTTTGTATTTCAATCATGTTCACTTACCAACATAAACAATTCTCTTTGAATTAGAGCTCATGGTTAGCTGGGTCCTTTTATAGATTATGATTTATTTGCTTAGAACAGCAGAATATAAGGTAACAAAATTGACATTAACTAATTCAGTTAATATAATTATTGATTTGCGATTAAAACTTATCATCTACTTACTAAAATACAAACTGTTCAAGTATCTACATAAACACAACAACCGGATCCAAAACCTTTGGAGTGACGTTAGCGTGAACTAAGACGAGTTAACGAGTTAACCACTTACATTTATAATATTACTCATTAGCTACGTTTCTATTTCAATCATGTTCACTTACCAACATAAACAATTCTCTTTGAATTAGAGCTCATGGTTAGCTGGGTCCTTGTATAGATTATGATTTATTTGCTTAGAACAGCAGAATATAAGGTAACAAAATTGACATTAACTAATTCAGTTAATAAGATTATTGATTTGCGATTAAAACTTATCATCTACTTACTAAAATACAAACTGTTCAAGTATCTACATAAACACAACAACCGGATCCAAAACCTTTGGAGTGACGTTAGCGTGAACTAAGACGAGTTGTTGTTGTTTTCTTCATTTTGACACTAACCTTGTCATTGTGTGGCCTTAGATGTGAACAGTTTGAGTTGAGTTGTTTGTTACTATGAAGTAGAATCCGTGAAAGACATAGTTGGTATGGATGTAAATAAGACACTCCAGTTTTCCCACCATGAGAGGAATCCACGGGGTCTCTTTCGATCCCATCAGACGTGAAATTACGGAAAGGCCAAGTTCCTCAATCTTTGTGGTGAGCGCAGGTGGTGCTCAGATCAAATCATAATAGACACATGCCCATACATAGACACATACCCATTTTTGGGATGTAATCAACGTAGTCTTCATTCGCTCATACGATCATGCTGCATGATTGGAGCTTTTGTGTTTCAGAGCTTGCTGATTGTAGTGGATTTATTTGGGCGCTTGAAAGCGGGGTCACCATTTGTGGTGGATTCGTGTAGGTCCTACTTGGTGTAGGTAGCCCTAGAGGGGTATCTTTAGTGTAGTTGTGGTCCTGAATAGGACTGTAGTTGCATGGGATTTCTCTAGGTTCAGAGAGTGCCATCCCTTGTGGCTGATAGGCCGGGTTTCGTCCGTTGAAACGAGCGTTGCTAAGGTGCTGAAAAGTTCCGTGGTGAGTGAGTGTATCCCTGTTTTCAGAGGGATCAATCTCAGAAGGCTTATAAGCCGATTTCTCTTCATAGAGAGTGGAGATCTGTTGATCTCGGAAAGTTTGAGATGTATGTCTCGGAGGGCCGATAGGCCGAATTGTGTCCACCGAAGGTTGAGGCCTGTAAGTACTGAAAAGGACCCTTGTTTTCACTGAAAGTAGAGGCCTGGAGGTCCTGAAAATGGCTCTTTTTGTGGTGAAGTCTCTTGAATAAGAAGGGCCCCTCATGTTTCGTCAGGCCAAAAGGCCGGGTAAGATGCCCGGGGAGTTTGACAGACCGTAGACACGTTGAAGGTTCTCATCCTTATGAGTTTTGCAAACGCCCGGGTTATGTGGGCGAAAGATGCGTGTCTCTTGATTTCGTAATTCCCCTTGTGTTTCAAAGGGGTTTGTCCGGGCAGATTAAGCCGGGAAGTCGGCTGTAGGATGCCAGGAGCTGCTGTGGCGGGAAAGTCAGATTTCCCTGGTGTAGCGGGCTGGTTGACGGTGGCGCCACTATGGGCCAACGGTAGAACTAGCCCAGAGTCGCGCGGGAACTCGGGTCGTCGGATGATTGTTTGGTCGAGGATGATCTCACCCAACCTGGAGGGCTTATCCGGCGTGGGAAAGGTAGTTTCTGCCTTGCCTCCCTCGTATATCTCCCTGAGAGGGTGAAAACTGGGAGTTTTCTCCATTCCCGGGGAAGGTTGATGTCGACTTAGAGTGTAAGTGACAGAGCCCTTAAGAGGACTGAAAGCGGGGACAACCTCACATGGACGCGGGTCCACCTGGGGTCTACCGGTTAGCAAGAGAGTGAAGCTCCCTTGCTGACGCGGTTTCGTCAATATTTGGAACGACAAGGCGGGTAGGCCCTGTTGATTGTCGTCCGGCTCGTCCCAGTGGTCGGTTCAAGGCACAAGTCCTCGAACCCAAGGGCAAGACTGACTGGTCCAAGGCGGTGTAGCAAAATCTGATACCACCTCGGGCCCCGGCTTTAGACGGGGACTGAATAGGGAGGTCAACAAAAGGTCAAACCTCGACCTATTCGACGTTCTGGTAGAGGATGGTCCTTCTTCTCTGAGAGCCAGTGGAGTAGAATCACAACTGGTTCTCGAATTCTTCTTCCTTGTGAGCCAGTGGAGTAGAATCGCTGCTGGTTCGCTGGAGGAGTCCTTGTTGGAGAGGAGAAGTTCTTCTGTTGGAGGTCTGGATCGATATGGTCCCACTGGGCCCCGGCGGGGCTATATTATACTCCTCTTGCTGCCGGAGGCGGCTCGTGATTGGCTCGCCTATTGGTGGGGGGGGGGGGGGGGGTTGAGCGCTTTCTGTGTGTCTCGGGGGAAAAGTAGTATTTCCCCCGCCTCCCGCTAGGTCACTCTCGGGCTATTTGTCCTTGTATCGGAGGATCAAGGGTGATGGTTTTGAGGCGTCCCAACGTCTTTAGTGATTTATTATTTGGGGGTGAACTCTTGCCTTGTCTTTTAGTGTCCCTGAAAAGGGCCAATGGTATATAGAGTGGTTGTGAGTTCACCACACTGATCAATATTGGTTCCGTGTCTTTTTGTCCGTGGCCATTCTTTGTTTCACATAAAACTATACTCAGTTTTAGTCTGATTTTTATGGAAATTTCAAAGATTGTGCGGGTTATCCACTAGGCTGCCATCGGGTAAACAGTCCTAGTGCGTGCAAATCTGAATTTTCTAAAACGTAGAATTCTCTTGATCTTTCATTTGTTTGATTTTGTTCAGTTTTCAGGTGTCTTGTGTATCCCATAAATTTTGTTGCAATTGGTTGTAGTAACTATTACAAATGGGCGAACCTGAAATTTTGGGTTACTGATGAAACTCCAAATTACATGCTGAATTGATCAAATGTGGAGGAGAAGTGATATGGAAAACCCTACACAAGCTGATAGGTACTAATGATCTGGAGAGAGGAGAAGATGCACAAGGAGTGGAAAGGCCCTTGATAGTACTATTCATAAAAATGGGGGTAAGCTTTTGTGGTGAAATCCACCACCTCTTTTCAACAGCCCTTTTCAGGGCTACCAAAAAGAGGTAGGCACACCACAAAAATATTTACAAGACGTCGAGTTACAACTCCGTCAAACAAAATATTTCACCAGAGAGAAAATACTAAATTCTCTCCCAAAAGTGAAATATTAAAGATTAACACGCAAGGCGACCTCCCCAAACATTTACTGGGCGAGAGAGATACGACAAACATCTCGAGACAAGTCGCCTTGAATGAGAACACGCAAGGCGACCTCCCCAAACATTTACTGGGCGAGATAGATGCGACAAAAAGTTCGAAACAAGTCGCCTTGAATGAGAAACCTCAAACAGGAAAACTCAAGGCCGTTCAGCCACCCCCGGGGACCCCGTCAAAGCAACGGACGCAGGGAAACCACCTCGAAAAACCAACTCAGCTATCATATGCACAGATACTGGGAAAACACTGTGCGAACCAATGAGATTGCACAGTAGAATTAATGAAATTAAGCGGACCAACCAGGAGGCGGCAGGAGGCGGTCACCTCCCTATAAATACCCCGCTGGGAGCCCTCCGAAATTCATTCCACTCTCCGCTCTCGACGACGACACCTCTGAAGTACGAAGAATTCTACACGCTCTACGCTGACGAACCTTCTGCATTACGAGTTCATCTCAAGAACGGCTTCCTACTGCTTTCTACAAGCCAGACCTTCTCTCCACACAGATTTCGCATTGGCATCTACGAGTCCAGTGATTATTCATCCTGCTCATTGCCCAACGTAGTTCATCTGTTAGGACGCCACCCGGTACTTCTATCGATATTCTCTTTAGACAGTACGCCCGAGGGACGTTCCGAGACGTGTCACCCGGATTACATAGCCTTAAGCTCGTAATCGACCGCTGGGGCACGCCGGTAAATTACTCAGCTCCTCCGCTCTAATTTACCGTCTACGGAAGTCTTTATCAAGACTGCGAGGTAGGACCCTGCCATCTGAGCATTGGAAAGACGCTCTGGCAAGCGAGTCCACCTCCAAAACCCTCTATTTTTCACACATAGAGGCATCGAAACGAGCAAAAAACTCGATCATTTCGATGGAACGTCAGCCTTCTTACTTCCCCTTGCAAGGGAAGGAGGAAGGCGGCAAAGCCGGGCCGAGTGACCAACGTAGTGCGCCCTACCGGCCCCACGGTGAGTCCGCTGAACCAAACGTCAGCGCAAGGCGCGACCCTCACGTCCGGATCGCCTTCTCGCCCGACGTATTCGTTCGAGAAACTTTCGAACAAGACTCACCTATACAAAAGATCGAGCAAACCTTTCAGACTCGCTCTGAAGCCGATCTTTACGATTCGACCAAGCTGTCCGACTACCCACGATATCCGACGCAGGCTTACACGGTCGATCCGAGTGTCAAATACACTCCAAATGCACAAAAAGCAGAGGATACTTTTCAGTACCTCAACCAAGCTCAATATATTCCCCTTTCAGATGTAAATCTAAGGCCGGAATATTACAAAACGGCTCAGTACAAAACTGATCGAACCCAGCACTTGGTACACGAGCCTAGCGCTCCGCGCGGCTGCGACACGGACTATCCACCCTTTCAGCCCGCGAAATCAGTTGACCTTGGCGGCTCCGCCCGCATTCCTCGCGGGGGTGGCCTAGAAACCAACCCGCATAACCGGGATATAAATGTCCGACTTGGTCTACCTACGTCAAGTCAAACCTATATAAATCCACTACAAATGGTGACCCCGCCTTTGAACAGGCTCAACACGGAGCATTTCGTTCCCTCTTATGAAGCTAGTGGATTTCAGGGAACCACTGCAGGCGTACGACCCCCGCCGGGCCTCTACGCCCCACATCTCACGCAACATCCCTCTACACAAGGTGGTTTTCAAGCACTTTTAGAGGAGATGGGAGATTATCAAAAACCAGTCTTCCAAAAGAAGAATATCGATCGTGCACTCGCCGAATTCGATCAATACTGCGTGAGAAAACACATGAGAACGCAAAACGAATGCTTCTCAGCTATATACAAGTGGGTACCAGAAGAAATGAGGGAAGCTATCGACTCAGCTTACCTCACGGCACCCCACGCTCCCTACGAAGAGGCCAAACAACGCCTCCAACGAGAATATGGGTTGTCCTTACAGGACAGGCTCCTCGCACTCGAGGACCCCGCATCTCTCGCCAAAAAACCCAGCACCAAGTACCACGAGATGTACTCGAAAGCTGTTGGGTACTTTTCGGAAGCTCTAATCACTCAAAAGTGGATTGAGACTCTTCCCATCGAAGCACGAGGTATGGTCGCAGCTCAGCCTACCACGACCTCCCGGCTCGACCTAGCTGATACGCTACACGCGTACAGAGCAGAGAATACTTCTCTGAACATACGAGGAGTTGAATCTACTCCGAAACCCATAAATACTGGTTTCAAAAAGGCCCTCCCGAAACAAGCTGAGTTCAAACCTCAACCAGTGGAGAGTAAGCCTCACAAACCGACGGCCTACGTCTGTCGAAACCACGCACGTTTCGGTAACGAAACTCGAAAATGTGCAGACCCAGAACACTGCACTTGGAAGACAAACACTGCTTCCAAAACTAGCAAAAAGGCTGCGACTGTAAGCCAGCCTAAAACCCGGGTTTCTACCGAAAATACTCAGCAGTCGGTACAAGAAAGTACCATTCCAACCTCCGACACAGAGAATTCGGAAAACGAATAACTGCCAGCGTATCTGAGCCTATACGCCGGCAGTCTACTGAGTATAAAAGGCTCTTTTTCAAGTGCAAACTAAATGGCACTGAATTTCTCATTGACACGGGAGCAGAAGTGAACATTCTGCCCCACAATGTCACAAAAAAATTGGGCTTGAAAATTCTCAAGTCCAACGTTAAGCTCACAGCAGCTAACGGAGCCCCTATAGATACACTAGGGCGAGCTGACACAACAATTAACATCGGCCTCGGGGACATGACCACCGAGTTTATGATCACGAAAGTCGATCTAGCGATCCTAGGTATCCCATTTCTCGAATCTTGGGATATCGGAATACGGGTCAAACACAAGTACATTTATAAAGATAAAATGAAGTGCTATGCCGATCAAAATATAGCTGCAGTCATGAACAAAAAATTCACTGACGAACAAATTGCAGCTACTATCCCTCACCGTGACAATACACCTCAACCAGAGGACGTGCAAATCACGGAGGACGAAAACATTCGCTCTATCATTAACAAATACAATGATAAAATGAGCAAAATTCATGGTAAATGGAAGAACAACGGGGTTTACCACCGTATAACCACGGAAGGAACTCCAGTACACTTCCGAGCAAGACCCATGGCAGGAGAAAAACGGGCTCAAGTCAAAAAGACTTTTGACGAAATGCTTTCAGAAGGCATAATTGCACCATCGGATTCCGAATGGGCATCTCCGTTACACTGTGTGCCAAAAAAAGACGGGTCATGGAGAATCACCGGCGATTACCGTTTCCTCAACGCGAAAACGAAGAAAGACGCCTACCCTCCTCCTCACATTCGCTCGTTCCAAGCGAATTTGCATGATACGCAAATCTATTCAACAATAGATTTAAAATCAGCGTATTATCATATTCCAATGCACCCAGATGACGCTCATAAAACTGCGATTATTACACCTTTCGGTCTTTATGAGTTTAAGAAAATGAGCATGGGTTTGGCCGGAGCGGCTCAAACATGGCAAAGATACATGGACAGCATCATGCGAAAATTTGATTTCGCATTTGTATATCTAGATGACATCCTGGTGGCTTCGAAGAATTATAACGAACACATGAACCACCTCAGACAAATTTTTGACAAACTAGGGGAACACGGACTTCGAGTAGGTTTTGATAAATGCATTTTTTCAAAACCTACCGTCGATTTCCTAGGTTTCACTATCTCGAAGGAAGGGATAATTCCTAAACGAGACAAAATAGAAGCCATAGAACAATTTCCTAGGCCAGTAGACGTACGAAGTCTACGCAGATTCCTAGGTATGTGTGGTTTCTACCGAGCATGCTCAAGCAAATTCGCTCACACGGCACAACCTCTGTATGACTCCATTCAGTCAAACAAAAAAAATGACAGAACACCTATCGAATGGACATCAGAGAGAGATAAAGCTTTCAACAGCCTAAAGCAAGCAATGATCAAAGCAACATTGCATAACATTGCTCACCCACACCCTACGGCGGAGTGGAGATTAGTCTGTGACGCGTCCGACACACACATCGGAGCGGCACTAGAACAAGAAATTACAGACAAACATGGCTCGAAATCGTACCAACCATTGGGATTTTTCAGTAAAGAAATTCCAGAACAATGGAAGAACAAAGCATCATTCGACAAGGAAATGTTCGCCGTTTACCAAGCGTGCATTCACTGGCACAACGACTTGGACGGCAGATCTTTCCATATTTGTTCGGATCACAAGCCTCTGCTAGGCACGATGCTTAAGAAAAATGCACATTTTTCTAAAATGAGATTAAGATGGCTAACATACATCTCTCAAATGACGAGTGACATTCGTCATATTTCCGGAGAGAGCAACGTCGTCGCCGACGCACTCTCCAGACCCTTCGATCCGGTTGAAATTCAAACGAAATCGATTTCAACCCAGACGGACGAGGGTCCACCCATAGCTGAAATTTCGAAAATTACGGCTGCAATAGAATGCAATCTTCTACTGCACATTTCAAATTCACAAATTCGCTCTCCCCCTACCGCGGAGGACAAATTGAAACTCACACGAGTTGAATTCTCTCAAGGAGAAATTTGGTGTAACCTAGACCTAGGACACCCTAGACCTTATATTCCAAACGAAATAAGGGAAGAAATAATAAGCCAAATTCACAATTTGGGACACCCAGGTATACACTCTACAGTGTATAAAGTTAAACAACGATATTTTTGGCACGGACTACGTGCAGATGTCTCAAACTGGGTCCGAGCGTGCGAAACTTGCCAACGAGCAAAAATCACGCGCTCCGTGAAGCTCCCTTACTCCGAATTTGAAACGGCAAACAAATTTTCACACGTACACGTGGACATTACCGGACCCTTACCTTTAGCAAAAGGAGGGAAACGTTACATTTTGATGATGGTTGATAGAGCAACGGGTTGGCTAGAGGCAGTCCCTCTTAACAACATCGAAACAACCACAATCACAAATGCCTTTATCAATATTTGGGTAGCTTCAAAGGGCGTACCTAAATACATCACAAGTGATCAGGGCACCCAATTTGAATCAGATCTGTTCAATTCCATTATGGAACGTCTCGGAGTAAAACATACTCACACGTTACCATACAAACCATCAACAAACGGTATGGTAGAACGCAGAAATAGATCTTTGAAGGAGGCTCTCAAAGCTCAAAACGAAAATTGGCTCGATGCACTTCCTAAAGTTCTACTCGCCATGCGTACGGCAGTAGACCCGGCGACCGAAACTACGCCTTTCCAAAAAGTTTACGGGATTGACGTACCTCTCCCAGGAGACATTTTCGTAACTTCTACGAACATTTCAGAACCTCTTTTCTTCCGACCTACGCATATTAAACATAATAATACGAAATATGCCGTAAACATGCCCAAAAATTTGGATACATGTACTCATGTCTATATCAGAGTGCCCACACAGCTCACCTCTCTCCAATGTCCTTACACGGGACCGTTCAAAGTAGTTAAAAGAGATAAGTTTTCGGTTACAGTGCAAATTGGCGAACATACTAAGAAAGTTCCCAAACAGCAAATCAAGCCAGCTTATACTCTACACTCGGAAGAAGCTGTATCGCAAGGACAATCTCTGTTACAAAATCAGACAGGAAGTAAGGAGAAAACTCCCCGAAAATCCGCCAGAGGGCGCGTCCCATCTACCAAATTTGACGGTAAGTGGGTAACTGCGCTCGAAACAAGCCACGCCCATTTTTCTCGGGTAGGAGCAGTGGGAAGTATAAATATGGAACGCACCACAGCCAGAGACCATAACAATCTCAACCATGGCAGCTTCTACTCCGAACAACATGCTAACAGACGAAGTCGAGGAGTTCCTCCTTGCCGAGGAAACTCTCCCAGCTCCGCTCGGCCCGCTACCGCCTTCGCCAAAACGAGAGACGGGGAAGACATCAAACGCTCCCACGGAGGTGGTTTGGACAAGGCCCCAGCCCTACCAGCCACCAGCTCCACCCACCCAGCCACTGCCTACACCTCCGCCCGCTCACCAGCTACCAGCAGTACCCAGGCAGTGGATCTCCTCGGGCGACGTGCCGGTTCCTCGCTGGGAGGAGATGAGCACCGCGGGGTGGTCAGAGCCCAGCACCTCCCGGGCTCCTCCGCAACAGCCCAGCCGCGGCCGCGGGCCAAACCCTCGCGGGTTTGGTTCCCGTCGGCAGAGCTCGGGCCGGCCAAGGCCGCCCCGCGACGCTCGTCGAAACCGACGAGGCCGGGGCGCACCACAGGGACGGGACGCGAGGCCTGCACCTCCGCCTCCGCCCCAACTGGCGAGGTTCTCCTACGGAGAGTTCCGAGTAGACCTCCCAGTTCTCCCCCATCGGCGTCGTCGTTGATAACACGACGTCTTGGGGAGGCCCCTGTGGTGAAATCCACCACCTCTTTTCAACAGCCCTTTTCAGGGCTACCAAAAAGAGGTAGGCACACCACAAAAATATTTACAAGACGTCGAGTTACAACTCCGTCAAACAAAATATTTCACCAGAGAGAAAATACTAAATTCTCTCCCAAAAGTGAAATATTAAAGATTAATACGCAAGGCGACCTCCCCAAACATTTACTGGGCGAGAGAGATACGACAAACATCTCGAGACAAGTCGCCTTGAATGAGAACACGCAAGGCGACCTCCCCAAACATTTACTGGGCGAGATAGATGCGACAAAAAGTTCGAAACAAGTCGCCTTGAATGAGAAACCTCAAACAAGAAAACTCAAGGCCGTTCAGCCACCCCCGGGGACCCCGTCAAAGCAACGGACGTAGGGAAACCACCTCGAAAAACCAACTCAGCTATCATATGCACAGATACTGGGAAAACACTGTGCGAACCAATGAGATTGCACAGTAGAATTAATGAAATTAAGCGGACCAACCAGGAGGCGGCAGGAGGCGGTCACCTCCCTATAAATACCCCGCTGGGAGCCCTCCGAAATTCATTCCACTCTCCGCTCTCGACGACGACACCTCTGAAGTACGAAGAATTCTACACGCTCTACGCTGACGAACCTTCTGCATTACGAGTTCATCTCAAGAACGGCTTCCTACTGCTTTCTACAAGCCAGACCTTCTCTCCACACAGATTTCGCATTGGCATCTACGAGTCCAGTGATTATTCATCCTGCTCATTGCCCAACGTAGTTCATCTGTTAGGACGCCACCCGGTACTTCTATCGATATTCTCTTTAGACAGTACGCCCGAGGGACGTTCCGAGACGTGTCACCCGGATTACATAGCCTTAAGCTCGTAATCGACCGCTGGGGCACGCCGGTAAATTACTCAGCTCCTCCGCTCTAATTTACCGTCTACGGAAGTCTTTATCAAGACTGCGAGGTAGGACCCTGCCATCTGAGCATTGGAAAGACGCTCTGGCAAGCGAGTCCACCTCCAAAACCCTCTATTTTTCACACATAGAGGCATCGAAACGAGCAAAAAAACTCGATCATTTCGATGGAACGTCAGCCTTCTTACTTCCCCTTGCAAGGGAAGGAGGAAGGCGGCAAAGCCGGGCCGAGTGACCAACGTAGTGCGCCCTACCGGCCCCACGGTGAGTCCGCTGAACCAAACGTCAGCGCAAGGCGCGACCCTCACGTCCGGATCGCCTTCTCGCCCGACGTATTCGTTCGAGAAACTTTCGAACAAGACTCACCTATACAAAAGATCGAGCAAACCTTTCAGACTCGCTCTGAAGCCGATCTTTACGATTCGACCAAGCTGTCCGACTACCCACGATATCCGACGCAGGCTTACACGGTCGATCCGAGTGTCAAATACACTCCAAATGCACAAAAAGCAGAGGATACTTTTCAGTACCTCAACCAAGCTCAATATATTCCCCTTTCAGATGTAAATCTAAGGCCGGAATATTACAAAACGGCTCAGTACAAAACTGATCGAACCCAGCACTTGGTACACGAGCCTAGCGCTCCGCGCGGCTGCGACACGGACTATCCACCCTTTCAGCCCGCGAAATCAGCTGACCTTGGCGGCTCCGCCCGCATTCCTCGCGGGGGTGGCCTAGAAACCAACCCGCATAACCGGGATATAAATGTCCGACTTGGTCTGCCTACTTCAAGTCAAACCTATATAAATCCACTACAGCTTTCATGCGAAAATTACAGCGGAATCTCCCTGCTAAACACCACATAGGTAAGGTGCTGTGCTGAAAAGTATTGTTGCTATACAATTGACCGAGTTCAGTGAAAGCATTCTAAGCGACTACCAATGTGGCTTCCCCAAGGGGAAGTCAACAACTGATCAAGTCTCAAAAACCACTGTATTCTGGTGAAATGCTACGAATATGTTTATTGACTTCAGACAACGAGTTTGGGGGAACCCCGAGTGAAAGGTGTGTTTTTGAGCGACGACTTCAGGGGAGAGTCCAACAGCCACTTTGGGGAAGCGGGATCCGAGATAACAGCGACTCGGTAACATCAGTTGAAAGTTCACCATTGGATTGAAATGGACATATCAATAAGTAGAAAATAAATTCACTAGCCATCACGGGAAACAGTAATCTATGCACTGATACCGGCATAAAGCGGATAGTGTCTATCAGCAATGAGCATACGCATGATCCAGGGTCGGATAGGGAAATAGAACGTGAACAAGTGCGAAGTGGCGTTAAAAGAAGAGCGACAGGGGACATTTTCTTTAAGCTGAATAGGTTGATCAGGCAGGAGCTAAAAGAGTTTAGCAGGTACCTACTAGTAATTTGGAACACTCGGACATTAATGGATTCCGACAAAGTGCGTATAGTTGTAGAAAGGATCTATCCCCCCCCCCCCTTCCTAAAGGTACCTACTAGTAATTTGGAACACTCGGACATTAATGGATTCCGACAAAGTGCGTATAGTTGTAGAAAGGATCTATCCCCCCCCCCCCCTTCCTAAACCATATGATGACAGCCTTAACAGCCTTACACAACTGCGAGAGCTACCAAATTCCGAGGAAACCAACAAATTTTGTTATGTGACTCCTGACAATATAGGTACCAATTTACACGAATCATTCAAACCTTCAACAATATTGGCTTCCTCGCAGCATGTATTGATAGACGAAATCTTTAATCTCCGTCAGGCATGGTTTAGAAGAATCCACCGAAGCAAAATCCTGCTAAGACACTACTATAAAGAAAATAACACTGAGCTCTGGCTGAAAAAAATTTTCTCACTCTGCTTTCTTCCACCAGAGCACGTGTATAATGGATTTACAGTGTTAATGGAACAAGCTCCAATGGGGGCAATGTCATTTTCTTAATATGTTTTGACCAATTACATAGAAGTGGGTATTGCGACTGTAGGCTGCAGCACTGCCTAACTCTCGTGTTATTTAGTCTACTTCCCCCAAAGTAGGACCTCCCATCCAATCATAGGTACAAGTTGATTTGGCAAATATACAGTTTGTGGAATTTCTTCATTTTTGTCCAAAGAGTGGTATGTTGAACATTCCTACTGGAAAATTTCGAAATGATCAAAAGTGACAGATCTAATGTTTAAATAAGGATATCCCTCAGTAGGTATATTTCACCACTTATTGACCCATTTCTGTAAAGCTTGGAATTATCCCCATGTTACTGAGCATTCCCTTCCCTACACTTTATCCGATTAGCTGTAATACCCTTCACTTTGTATATAGGTACTTAATTGGTTGTGCCTCATGCACTTTCCTTTCTCTCGACCAACAAGATTCAATCTCCCCTCACCAGTGACTATATAAATGGTGTCCTTTCTAACGTAGGTATGTTCAGTTATTGATTGTTACTGATGATGACCTAACCGTCGAAATCGATCTAACATTGGTACTCTTTATTTTAGTGGAGTTAGACAACGTTCTTCTTTAACTTCCTTTTTTTTTTTTTTTAAATCTAAATGGGTTTTCACAACTTCGTCGCGAGATTTAGTTCGCATCATCTTGGGGTTGTTAGCTAGATGTCTATTAGGTAACTGCCAATCTGAAGCTTGGTAGTGGAGTATTTATACTGGCTGCTATGAGTGCAATGAGGTGGATCCATCTCCAAAAGCTGCACGAGAAGCTCCTTTGTCAGTTCCTCTTGATGTGTTGAATAGGTGAGGTAGTATGGGAAGCATACTATACCAATGGTACCACAAGCAGCGCAATAAGTCCACCTATTGTACAATATTTTACAGAGGTCATGCCAGACCCAGAGAAAATCTCCATCTTCATTAACTGTTACACATACCTACTTGTCTTGGCCAAAAGATTAAGACCCTATGGAAGCAAGTGCTATAAATTTGAAATGTGAAGTGGAGGGCCAGGAGAAAAAGTATAGAATAATAAAGTATCGTGATGAGGTGAGAAACCTTGAAGAAGTTGGTTGGATATGGTGGATAAGCTCGAATCAAGTCCAGCAGTTGCTGTCGATCCCATATTTATGACGCCAACGGAATTCTGGAAACTATAGATGCGGGGGTTGAGTTATGTCGAGTGTGAAGATAAGTACCTACGCAAGGAAATCTGCCAAGTTCCAGTTGAGAGTGGTTTGTGGACTCCTCAATCGTACACCAAAGCAATCATGTATAATCGGTGGAATGTTGATAGAGTGGTTGGGCACATGTCGCTTCCATTTTTTCTCGTTTGTGAACTATGACGGAAGAAAGGGATCCACCCCAAATTTTCATAGATACCTCTAGTTTCAAGCGGTCCACCTGCCCTAGAGGTGCATTGGTCGAGAGATATATCACATTGATAAATCTGGTAAAATTAGGGCTTACGTTGAATTTGACTTTAAAATTTCTTTAATTAAATTGTTCATATTGTGCTTAAATACTTTTTGCATTTCTTAAAATATTAAGAATATTGATTTTTGGTTGATAACCAGAATCATTACAGAATTCATCATTTTTATTAATATTTATACGGTTACCTACCTATTTATAATAGTAATAATCATAATACAATTTATTATCATTATTACTATTTTCCTTAATCATTACTTACCTAGGTAATAATCTAATGTAGGGACACAAATTTCAAAAGGCACCTGATTAATCGAGGCTCCAAACCTCTTCTATCTTCTATAGTTTCCTGTATCTTGGTGAAATGGTTTGCAAGAAGCCTCTTTGTCAACGCAAATAAAAAACCACGATCCTATCTACTGTTACGAACTCTTTCAAAGAATCTTTCTCTTCTTCCTTTCAACATAAAAGGACCTCCAGCCAAATGAGATACAGCAGGGTGGGTCACCACCGACCAAATGACTAATAATTGTGATCAGGGTGAAGAGGGCTTGGAGGGCAGCCCAATAGCCTCTGGGATAGAATTCGCCAGAGCGATTATTTACAGTTTCCCCCAATTTATTCTTCAAGGGAACTGAGAATTCTTTTGTTCTTTTCAGTGTCGTAGCATCATAAATCAGTGGGAAGAGTTTCAATTATGCCCGTTGAGCTGTGAGTCCAAAAATACTTAATCCTCTTTTTCTAAAACAGATCAAGTCTGTGCGTTTTGGACTATTTCCCACTAATTAGCCAGGGGGATACATAGGTGGTGATACCACGAACACTCCTGCTGCGATGCCCGTCAATTAGCTCAAGTATGACAGGATTGCAGCCATCATCTTGATGTTTGTCGCCACTCCTTTCACTCAGGTAATTATGTCATATTTAATTATCTTAGCCCACCAGGTTTACTCCACAGCGACTGACAAACTAGACATCTAGGATTATGGCAGACCCATTAAGCTTTATGGCAACGCTCTCTGGGTGATTCTCAGTAGAAGGGCAATTTTCAGCTTCCAATTTTCAAAAAAATGTATGGGCTCAAAACTTATTTTTCCAAGTACATATTCGTTCTTCAGATGAAAACAGTTAGTGATGAATAGATTTAGAGGTCAATGCTCTTTTTCAGACCTAAATTTGAAATTTGAATTTTATACATCCATGCCAATGGCTGCCATGGGACTGTCTCAAAAAGGTTCGAATCTACAAAAAACGATGAAAAAGTAAATTTTATTCGAAAGCTTTGTACGAAGAGATGCATCTGTCAATCACTATTGTGTTCATCAGTCTCATACGTTGCAATGAGCAGGTACCTATTATAGCTTCATGAAGGATCATTATGCCTTCTTTCTCTCCTCCTTTACTCTGCTAAACGTTTCCGCTCTTTCAGCTCTGCAGCCATAAATTTCTTTGCTTAATCAGAAAATAAAGGAGACATTGCATTTTCTTGGAATGGCTCCTCAGGTGCCTGGTACCTAACTTGAAAGTGCTCATTACAGGTTTTGTAAGTGATTTTTGGATTCATTACAGACTGTGCCCAAAAGAAAATCGAACTAGATTGTATTAGTAGTCCTCCCCTCGCTTTCTTCCCTCCATGATAGGTACCATTTGACAAGGCCGTTATTATAAAGAAACGGGTTGGTAGCTGTTGTCTAAATTCCTAGCCAGCACCTCCAAAGATATGTCAGCAGTACAACAAAGCTCTAAGGCAGATACTTTTTTGTTCAACCAAACAATTCAAAGTAGTGTTTGTGATGATTTATCAAAGCAAATGAAAAGATAAAGATATTGTTCAGTTTTGAGAAACGGTTTTGGTTGCTTTACCTAAACCTACCTCATTCTTGGTGTGGTGATAAACCCCCCTGTTTCTAGGTAACCATCTCTAGAAATAGTTTGATTCAATTGACTACGAGTACGAATTTATTACTTTATTCTTGTGAAAAACTACCTATGTTGTGTTCTTTTGTGAATAAAAGCCTAATTTGTGGTGATACATTATTTTAACTATGCAACAATTTTGTTCACAAAAGAACTGGACAGGTTAAACTGAAGTGGACAATACTTGAAAGATGACATTGTTCGAAAATGTTTATAGCTTAAAAAAAGGGGGGGGGGGGGGGATATGGTGATAAACCTCCCTGTTTCTAGGTAACCATCTCTAGATATCGTTTAATTCAATTGACTACGAATTACTTTATTCGTGTGAAAAACTATTGTGTGTTCTTTTGTGAATAAAAGCCTAATTTGTGGTGATACATTGTTTTCACTATACAGCACATGGGACTGACTGGCAATGGACCATGGGACTGAATTCATGAACTTCTAATCCTATTATCCCTATTATCATTCAGTTTACTTAAACCAACTAAATAAAGCAAATCGTCCTTGTTTTCAGCATGAAAACTGCTATAAGAAACACAAAACAAGATTTTTGATGTAAAACCAAAATCATAGAAACTTTGAAGCATGGTACTGACCTGAATAAAAATACTCTTTCCTAAAATGCTGACTGTGGGTTATCAATAAACCCATGGTACTGAATGTTTTTCTGGTTTTAAAGTTTATAATGTTGCATAGTAACACAATAATGTTTTTAAAAACTTCTTAACTATCTATATAATCAATCGGACCGTTTCCGTGAATTCTCTACCATTTGATATATGTTCTATTGTCCTAAAAACTGTCCCCAATAATTTTAACGTCCACTGTGGTAAAATAGATCAGAATGCTGTGTATATTTGTGTGTGTGTGTATATTTGTAATACACTGTGTATATTTTAACACAGTGCGCCTTTTCTTGAAGTAACACTGATTGTTGCTTGGTAAAGTGTCCACCGAGAAAATCCTCCCCAGCAAATGTAAATGACTACCTACCTACATTGTTATCGTAAATTTTATTGTCGATTCGACCCATGGTTTGAGTCATTTTGGAATACTCACCCAGTAAGACAAATGCAAAGTTATTTTCATGTTGTATTCCGTGATAGTAGCAGGCTTGCAGAGAAGAGGAAAGGAGAGCACTGAATCAGCAACTATGAAGGCTGCAACGGCCTGGATGAGGCTTTCTTGGGAAGTTTCTTACCCCACTTCTCTCCAGAATTTGATTCTTGGGCCGACGAAGTAGCCCCTCGTCTATTAAACCCCCGGATTCCGCCTCATTCCCCTCAAGTTTGGCTCAACGTTGTTTAAACTCTACAGCCATCGGTTTCTGCCCTCACCACTCCCTTAGTAAAGGAGAGAGCGTCATCGGAGATAAACTGGTGTTTTTGTTAACATTTCGACTATCGAAGATACTTGATGAAGAATTGTAATTCATTAGTGAAGAACACCATCAACAATTTTCATTTCTTGAATACCTACCAGCTAATAAATGGGAAAATGGGTGTAGTTACATGGTTTGGATCCGAAAACAATCGAGATTTCAACCCAGTAGCTCTTTATTATCATCCTACCCACCTGACCAGTAGTTGAGAAAGGACAATCATGTTCAAACTATTTAATCTTTTTATTTCAGCCGTAGGTACATAATAATTAAGAACTCTAAGACAAAACTCTCCATTCCTCCATTTAAGGGACACATGCCTGTAGTAATTAATAAAATAATCATTTTTTTCTTGATATTTCCAATAATGATTGATGAGTATATTACTTATGAAACGAACTTTACCGAGTACCTAATCGTCGATTCTCTTTCAATGACAGTACTAGCAAGTTCTTAAAACGGATACTCGTGTTTTCAGCTATCGTCTTCTGCGGTTTGCCATTCAACTCCGCGTAGGATGGAAATCCCGGTATAATGCCTGAACTTCTTATTGCAAGTAAACTAGACATATCGGTTCTCGGTGAGGAATTTGATAAATTGTATTATTCAATTCAAGCTAAAGCAGATATTTTAAGACGTCGTAGTGTTTCTCTCCCAGCTTCTACTGTTCAAGAAATTTCTACAGAACGTTGTATAAAATTAACTCGTGTTCAAATTAGAAAATTTTCAGGGAAAATCGAGGAATTTCAGCATTTCAGAGTATATTTGACAAACTTATTCATGGAAACATTGAATTAACGGACATAGAGCGTTTTACATATCTATTTGTTGTCGTATTTATAGGACGAACCCCTTCGTCTAGTACAGACCGTTACCTATGCTCCTGATAATTACAAAACGGCGTACGATCTTTTGAAGGGGCATTATACCAATAAACGTATTTTAGCCTCCCACTAAATCAACAAATTATTAAATAAGTCACGTATAAAAACAAATTCTCCTAAAGATTTAAGGGAATTCGTTGATTGCATTCAGGCAAATGTGACGTCACTGATTAAAATCGATATTCCCGATTTCCATGATTTTTTTCTACTCCATATATCTTTACGCTGTCATGATTTTTCGACACGTAAGAAATTCGAGGAGACCTTTATTACTACTCCTTTTCGTAAAGTCAAAAATCTTGTTACTCATTTGGAAGATCAACGTACAGTGTCAAATTTCATCACCAATAAATATGAGGAAAGACCAATTCGCATTTCCCGGGACAAACGACGGTCTGTCATGACTACCAATGATGCTTGTTATTTTGCGGAACAGGAGGACAATTTTCAACGTAATCCCCCTCAAAAAAAAAAAAAAAAAAAAAAAAAAAAAAAAAAAAAAATCTATTGATTTTTCTAAGACTCCCTATTGCCTTCAACGTCTCCTAGTAGATGCCCTTGTAGGAAGGGTGGTCATCGTTTCGCCAAATGCCCTGTTTTCATTAATGTGACACCTAAGGAGCGCCTCCAGTTCTGTAAGTCTTTCAATCGATGTGTATGTTGCTCGGAAGCAGCACGATACTCTAAGTACTAAAATAACGGAGTTCAGTGGTTGGGTTAGCAATTTGGTTAATGGCCCTTTGGAGCACCGTTTAGATAGACTGCATCAAATTTGGTGATTGTGTTTGAGTGCCTTTGCATGAACCTGATGCAATACAAGTTGTACCTACATATGCAAGTGAGTCGTGATAAGGTCGGACCCCCCCCCCCCCCCCCCCCCGGATCGGTGGAGTCCCCCTCCCTCAAGGGTTGACAGGCCCAACGGTCAATAAACGGTTTCCAAGTATGGAACTTTACCTACATCAAAACGGAAGTTAGTGAAAAACGTTGATTCGGGATTTGGCATTTTCCGTCGAGGCTTCAAATGGACCATCAGCTACCAAGACTCTTTGTGCTGAAGAGATCCAGTAATCATCAAGATCACTAGGACCACCACCCGGGAAGGAGGAGACTATTGCAGCTGTTCTAAAGAAGAAGCTTGCCCAGAAAAATATTGTTGCCCTCAAAGCAGACAAAGGTAATACAACTGTCATTTTAAATAAGCAAGATTATGTTTCGAAGACTGTAAAATTTCTAGAAGATAATACCTAATTGTTCAAATCTCCCATCTGACCCAACTTCAAAATTTCAAAGAATAGTTCGAAAAGTAGTTAACCAATCAGAAGATAGCTAAAAACTCAATATTTTATTTAGAAACAAAATCAACTTTCGGCCTCAACATACTGCAACACACTGCAACATGCTACAACATAATGCAACATGCTGCTTATGATTTGGCCTCCAAAATTAAGGACATTCAGATGCCTCTATACGCTAAATTCGCATCTTTTGAGGTGGTTAGTCTGTTCTCCATGTAGCTGCAAAGGTGTGGTATGTAGGCTGATTCACGCCTCTAAACTTAATATTTACGAAAAGGAGGAATTGTTTAATTTGATGTCTGTCTGTATGGATCAAAATTACTTTTTATTCGAGGGGCAATGCTATACACAGCCGGGGGTTGCTATGGGTTCTCCGTTATCTCCTCTGCTTGCAGATATTTACATGGATTATCTTGAGCAACAAATATTTACAACTTCTAACACAAATAATTTGCTCTATTGGTATAGATATGTCGATGATATTATCATTCTTTGGAAGGGCGCAGAAAGACAACTAAATTCTTTTCACGAAAAAATCAATAAATTAGATCCCTATATCAAATTCACCCTCTAATTCGGCGGGAATAAACTAAATTTTCTTGATCTGTCCATCTCTTTAGTAAATGAGAAGCATGATTTTTCAATCTAAGGAAAAGATACATATAGCGATATAACGATCCATAGTACTTCAAATCACCCTTTAGTACATAAGCATGCAGCCTTCCATAGTATGATCAACCGAGCACTATCTATTCCAATGAGTGAACAAAATTTATCAAAAGAAAAATCCATTATCAAAAGCATAGCGGCTAGTAACGGACATGGGATGATCTCGTTGATACCATATGGGATAAGGTTCTTAGGAAAAAGAGTAGGGAAAAAGTGTCCAATTTGGCTAGGGAAGATGGGCGCATACCCGAAGCTCCCCATCGACGAGTTTTTATACGTGAAGCTCCCCGCTTACTTTCTCATCATGTACGCGAAGCTCCCCGCCTCCTTTCTCTTCATGTACGTGAAGCTCCCCGTCACCTATTTACGAAAGTCACCTAATCCAGTAACCTAGACTTTTGGCATTACAAATGTCAAAATGAAAAATATTAATGATAATAATAATAATAATTTGATGAGACATAAAATAAACTGCACGGTAGATCTGAGTAGATCATAAGGGAGCTTGGTGAACAAAACAGCATGCACGAATAATTATAGTATATATACCTATTAAAACAAAGTTAATTTATCACAGAATAATATCGTGATCGTCGTCTCCAAGTGAAATTACTTGTAAATAAACATCGAACTGGTCAGCCGTCAAACACCGAATCTTGGCTGGTTTTTATATGAAAGAATTTCATCTATGTGGAGTAGAAAATCCTCTCCTTTTAATGTTGTGGTGTCCAACATTCGCAGGGCTTCGAATACATCACGTCTATTTTGAGGAAGTCGCGATCCTAATTTTCGTCTTTTGGCCCAATAAGCGATACGTCTCAAGTTCATAACATTGTGGAACTGAATGATGTTACCAGAAGGGGCCTCATCAATTGCAGCTCTAACTACCTGGAATGAACAGAATTTTCCAAAATTATCGTATTACGTTTTTGTTAAATTGAGTTGAAATGTGAGCAGTTTGTGTGGCCAACTACGAATTTGATTCGCTTAAAATCATGAAATAACTTCATAAGTGCTTGCAGTCTATTTACGATTTCACTATTTCGTTCCAATTTTTTAATGATTTTTTTAAATCGAAGCTAAGTTATTGAACTAACCTTTGATGGTCGGGATGCGATGTCTTCCTCAGCCTTCCGTTTCATACTATTTTGGAGCACTCTTTTTGCAACGTCGATATCTACAGCTGGGGGATGGTCGTGGTCGTGACTGCCAACCACAGCCACAGTCTGCCTTCCCATTGTCTTTACTGCGCACTAAATACTTCCTCAGTCTACACACCCACCTACTCATTTCATTTACCAACGGTTTTTAGAAATAAAATTTAAACTTATCCACCAATAGCCCATCACGACCGCTACGAGTACCGGATGATACAAACGAGTCGGGAAGATGTAACTTTAGAAGAAAAGCAATGGATAAGTTTACCTTATTATGGAAAAATTTCTGATAAAATTGGCAAAATTCTATCATCGAGAGGTTATAAAGTAGGTTTTAAAACTAAAAATAGTCTTAAAGCATTACTAGGATCCGTTAAGGACAAAATTAGTGTTCAGGATAAAAGTGGAGTTTATAAATTAAAATGTTCTTGTGGCTACGAATATTGCGGTCAGACTGGTAGGAAATTTAGGGAAAGAATAGACGAGCATCTGGAGGATTTCAGGGAAAATAAGGCAGTGATCATCGAACAACATGAACGTATCCAAGTACTTGTATCATCCGGTACTCGTCGTGGTCGCCGATGGACAGTTTTAAATTTTATTTCAAAAACCGTTGGCGGATGTGGTTGGTAGTCACGACCACGACCCCCATTTGTGGATAGTGACGTTGCGAAAAGGGTGCTCCATAATAATGTGAAACGGAAGACTTTGGAAAACATCTCATCCCGACCATCAAAGGTTAGTTGAATAAATTAGCTTCGATAAAAAAATCAATGAAAAATTGGAACGAAATAGTGAAATCGTAAATAGACTGCATGAACGTATAAAGTTATTTCATGATGTTAAGCGAATTTTCTTAGAAAAAAATGAAGCTATTGCTATAGCTCAAAGAGTTTTGGAGAAAATCACTAAAAAACGGCTAAAAATTGTTCAGTTTATTTTTTAATTTTTTTCACAATATTATTATCCAAAGTCTTTGTTTGAACATAATAAAATTATCTAGAACAAGTTTTTTTGCAATATTCATAGTTGGGCACACAAACTGCTCAAATATCAACTCAATTCAACAGAAACGATCGCGACTTCCTCAAAACATTTTTTTTTTTTTTTTTGTCTTTTGCATTTTGACTTTTGTATTGCCAAAAATCTAGGTTACTGCATTAGGTGACTTTCGTATATAGGTGACGGGGATCTTCGCGTACGTGAAGAGAAAGGAGGCGGGGAGCTTCGCGTACATGAGGAGAACGGAGGCGGGGAGCTTCGCATACACGAAGAGAAAGTAAGCGGGGAGCTTCACGTATAAAAACTCGTTGATGGGGAGCTTCGCGTATGCGCCCATAGTTACAATTTTGATTTGACAGATAGACAGTTTGTAGAATTTCTTCATTTTTGCCCAAAGGGAGGTATGTTGAATGTACTTGAAAAATTCGAAATGATCAAAAGTGACAGGTCTGGTAAATGTTTAAATGAGGATATACCTCAATATATTCCACCACTGATAGGTCCATTTCTGTAAAGCTTGGAATTATCCCTTCACAATGTTGAAACCATATTTAGTTATTTCCCCCTTTCACTTCATCTGATTAGCTATAATCCCCTTTCACTTTGTATGCACTTAATTGGTTGTGCCTCCTGCCCCTTTCCTTTCTCTCGACCAATGGGATTCAATCTCCCTTCACCTGTCACTATATAAGCTGTGTCCTTTCTAATGTGTCTTCAGTTATTGTTTGTTACTGATGATGGCCTAACCGTCGAAATCGATTTAACATTGTAACTCTTTATTTTCGTGGAAATAGACAACGTTTTTCACTAACTTCCGTTTTGAAATGGGTTTCCACAATTTCGTCGCGAGTGATTTAGTTCGTTTTAACTACATATTATTGAAATATAATATATGCAATATAAAAAAAACCCAGTCATGCAGCATGACCCCATGAGCGAATTTTTGAAGAAATCTTCGACATTTCAGTCGCTATTGATCGTGTTGAGAAATTTTAGTTTATGATTTTGATAGACAAACATGGAATCAAATTATTAACACATGCACATAACAGAGTAAACTCATCAGTTGTAATTTCTTATTTTTTTTTTTTTTTTTTTTTTTAAAGCACCTACTACCTACGTTTTAAACATCATGGTTCTAGGATTGGTTATACAGGGATACTTCCATAAGAGTAGTTCAATCTGAATTTGGACAATGTTTCATACAAATATTACCGATTTTTACAACTAGCGAACGGCATTATTTAGATTTTTGACTGATTTTTAAACTTTGAAATTTTTGAAAATTTGATACATATTCTTATAGGAAATTTTACGCTGATTCCGAATATACCACATGTTAGTATGCTGAAAAAATTATTTCGCACAACAAATCGAAAAAAATAGGCTATTTTGAAATTTTTGACTACATTTTTTAAAATTTCAACCCGAAGATGTAATCCGATCATGCTGGCCAACGAACTTGAACTTTCGTTTTGTGTCCTTAACATTTTAAAATTTGTTTGAAGTTTCTAGCACAATTCTACGGACAGTTATCGTCTGGAATGACACATACATACATATATACATATATATATACATACATACATACATAAAAAAATGCGTTAAACTTCAGAATATGATTCAGAATAGCCTGAAACGGATTTCTGCATAAAATTTTTTCAAAAATTCACATTCTACAAATTTTGAGGCGAGAGCAATAGCTTAATTTTCTTCGAAAATTCGCTAAAATTGATCAATTTCACTTAGGTAACATTACCTACTCATTGAATCTATTGGTAGAAATTCTGTCTAAGGGCCATACCAACTTAGAGGTTTCGATTTTTTTTCTTCTAGATATACATAGTTAAGAAATCTCATATATGTTATATGTATCTTTGCTATTATAAACCCATTGAGAAAAACTTGGAAACTTGTTACCAATTCATATTTTTCTGTTGCCAACCACAAGCTTGAGAAACCTTCTAGTCCATCATCTAATTACCTGCTGCCAAAGGGACTTCGCAACAGTAAACCATGTCATTTTCAGTAGAACGATCGGAAGTCTCAGTAAAAGAAGAACCAACTGTAGAAGGGGTTGAACCTTCGACAACACAGTTTCAGGAGGCGGTAAGTTAAGAACCGTTCTAATGTTTTAGTTTGATTTTCGCTTGAACAAATCGAATAAGTTAAGTAATTTAAATAACTAATTCTTTGATTAGTTTGTTAAACCCATCATTGGCGATGCCGTAGGTAAGTAATTCCAATGAATAATAGGTATATGAATATATTTTCCCTTACAATATTCTTTTCTGGGATGAAATAAATCTTCAGAGCCAAATCCACCCAGCCACAAGAAATAGATACATGACTGCGGGAGCTGGCATCAGTAGTTAAATACCTATGGCTGGAATCTTTCAGGCATTTTCATGAAGTCGAGCAATGTTTTTCAGCACCAACAGTCCAACTTGGCTCAATTTCGAAGTTTAGCTACCTCGGTCATTCAGTTATTCAGGAACTTGACCTCAGAGCATACTCAGCTGGTATCTTTTGCATTATTTGACCAGACATAGTATACGGGTCGAAATCTGAGTGACTATAACAAAAAATAGTGTATAAATTAGTGTGCATGAATATAATATATATATGATAATACTTTCAAGCATTTCTTTCGATCGGTTTGGTATCTTCACGAACTAACCTGAATAACGGCATGATCTATAACAAATTACAAAACTAGGTCAGCAATCGTCACAATCATCATTGCATCGTTGTAGAAAAAAGTTCAAGTCGTGCAAAAGACCCCTCAGCTGAATATCCCCAAGAGCTCCCTAATCTAATACTCCTAATCTAAAATTTGTGTACTGTATGTTGAATACACAAGAAATCAGACCGAACTCCATTTGCCTGATCATAGCAGCCCCGTAACTTGACACTATTTTCCAACAGCCCTATGAGAATCCATCCATTTAATGCTTTAAATCCATTTAATGAAAAATATTTCATCCAGCTGAGTTCAGGTATTTAGTAATTATGCTGAGCAGTTTCCAGCAAGTAGCAACCCAGGTGGAACACCTCGTTTCCACTTGGACAACACACCTCTGTATTCCAGGCAGAAATTGTGGCAATCGATGCAGCAGCTGCGGAGAGTCTTAGGAGGGGGCATAAAAAAGCCCAGGTCCGCATCCTTTCTGACAGTCAAGCATCGATAAAAGCACTAACGGCTCCAACCATCTCGTCGCGAGTGGTATGGTGCTGTATGCAAACCCTCAACAACCTAGCCAAACACAAAAGGGTTCGCCTGGAGTGGGTGCCGGGGCATAGAGGCATTATTGGTAACGAAAAGGCTGACGAGCTCGCGAGAAGGGGCTCCCAAACCCCATTTGTAGGGCCTGAGCCAGCAGTCGGTTTACCAAAAACTACCTTCAGAAGAACCATTAACATGTGGGTCAACCAACAAACCGCTAAAAGATGGTCCAATATTGAAGGACACGCCCACAGTAAACTTATGGTGGCTGAACCCAACACCAAAATTACTGAAGGGCTACTTAGGAAAAACCGTAGGGAACTAAAAACAATGGTTGGCCTCATAACCGGCTTTGCACCCCTACGATTTCACCTACATCGCATAGGGGTCACACAAAACTCAACCCTGTGCAGACTATGTGAGGAGACTGACGAAACGGCATCCCACATAATATTCGAGTGCTCTACACTCATCCATTGCAGAATTTAACTCTTTGGGGTCAAACCCCCAATGAGCTCCATTCAGAGCAAACAATAATCAAGGGCCTCCCACCCCTCATCAGGGGGCTGAGTCTCTTCGATTAAACAAAAAAACTCTCAGAAAAGTGCAACAAGCCTACAGGCTTCCGGGCTGGGGGCTCAAAACCCCCGGCCTGAGAGTTTTTCCATCTACATCTTCATTATACATCTTCCAGCAAGTAGCAGAGCAGAGCATCTATAGATTTGAACCCCTGAAACCCCCCCCCCCCCCCCCCCCCTTCTTCAGGCCCTTCAAAGCTAAGATGCTAAAAAATTCACATATCCAATGATGTTTAGAAGTTGTGTAATATGTTTTCAAAATTGTTGACCAAGTTGGTTCCGTACTTCTTAATCATCACCCAGCAGTCAAAGAAAAGCTGCAATTCGAATTTCAGCATCGTGGGTCAAATTATCGGAGTAAGATTACGAACAATGTTGAGTAAAAATAATCTAAAATATTTAAAAGTACAAAAGATGATTCAGAACTCTAATAGGATTTGATGCATTTCTTAGTTTTGTTATGCTTTTTCGTTACATAATACATAATTACACAATTACAATGACAGAATGTCGTGGACTTTGTTATTTATAACTCCCTCTATAACTACAATGTCGACTTTCATCATTTTACAACGTAGAGTTCCTAAGGACTTCATCAGAACTACGTGTATTTTGTATTTGAATGAGAAGCCGAAGCAAGCGAATCCAGGTAGTTGATTGTAAATTAGTCATTCAATTATTGCCTCTTTGAAAACGAACCAAGCATTAATAGCAGTACGAACGAGCTAACAATAAGTGGTAATGTTCCACCGTGGCCCACATGAGTTGGTTTATTCATGCTGGATTACTCGAAACAAAGCGTCGTACAGAGAAAAAACCTTTATATGTAAATGGGAGAAATAGGATCTTTTCAGTATCACTGAGATGAATTGTGGGATTCGAGGGAGTGGGGAGTAAGGTGGTGTAATCCTGTTAATCCGCAAGTGCGATAAGAGACAGGTAGGTGGGGAAGGGTTAATGACACCTTTTAAGACCTTTTACCACAACCCTATTGCCCCTCATTCCCGTTCCAGCTCACCGTTCTGGAGATAACCGGATTTCGGCGAGGCGGGTGTGTGCCGTATTCAAATGAGCTCGGTCCTCACACCCTGGCAGCCCCTGCAGAGCCTAACTGACGAAGGGTGCAAACGCGGCACGTCTCATCATTTGGTTCACTGGGATATTAACTAGGCCCTATCTGGATGACTTCGGGATTTCGACGTGCCTCAATATTTTGCAGATGTCATGGGCCGATATTTGCTTTCCAGTATGACACGTTCACGTAAGCACAATACGTGCGTAGAGTCTTGATACTTGTAACTAATCTGGCAAATCCAGGTGTAAAACACACTCAACCTGATGTGGCTCAGAAAACGGTTACACTGGCTTTCACGTTTATCTATTTATTACATGAAGATATTTTCTCCCTGTTTATAGTACATTTGTACCATGACATTCTATAAATAATAATAATAATAATAATAAATTGAATTTCAATTATAGAGTAGCTTATTATGGAAGCAGAAGCATAGAGCAAAGTTTTTAGTGTTCTTGACATTAACAATGGACTTGAAACCATGTGAAAATCATCTTAATTGGATAAAAACATCCAATTCGGACTGTAACTTCACATATAGTTTTGTGCTGTTTTCAAGGATTAACGGTCACTACTCACAGAAAGGTTGTGAAGTGAAATATCAATTCATTTCACTAAAACAACCGAATACATACTTCTTGTAACATAACGAGTTGACTTGAAAAACCCAGTCGTTTGAAAACATGCTCAGTATTTGCGCCTGATCTCGAATCAAGGAACAGTACTAAAAACTGCTCAATGCATTACATTACAACGATTTCAACTTCAAGTTTAAAATTGTTCAAGATGAGTATTCTTCATCTCAGTTATAAATCGAAGTTTTAACCAACAAAAAGCGAAGAATAGAGGGAGAACAAAAAGTATTTTGGAAGATTTTACTCTATAAAAAATACTATTGAACAGCATCTGGCTGTCTTATTCATAAGTCTCCCTAGTATGTTGTGCTGACTGCTGAAGTAGAGTCGTGATAGTTTTCGGCAGAAGTAAGGGGCCAAAATAAACTTGACTATTGGGAAGGGACATAGGGGATTGAGAATTTTGTCGAAGTGCGAACAGAATATGGATATTGCAGTTCCGGGATGAGAAAGTAATCAAAGAGATACTTGCGGTTAGAATCCAATGTAAATTTGATGAATAGATGGTTGACAGAAACTCTTTCTCAAAGAGTGTAACGGAGGAAACTCATAGAGGATTACAAACAATTACCTTCAATACAGATTTCTGTACGATCGGTAATTTAGAATCGTGCTGGCAGCATATAATAAGCTCACAAGGAAATCCATGAGCAATCCATTGCCGTTGTTGCCTTTAAGGCGAATTTCTCAAAACAATAAGTGAATAAAACACTGAAAGATTCCAAACGATTAGTTAATGTTTTAGTCTACAACAGGCACGTCCAGGCAGTCTACGTTTCACATAAATTCATTCAGTAACTTGGAGTCATATCTTATGGTTTATCATTTGCAATTATGAACCTTTGTAATCTACTAAGAGGGGGGGGGGGGGGGGGGGGGTTAACCCCCTCGAATTTAGTGCGACGGATGCGGCAAATAAGATGAAGAACAAGAAGCTACCAGGAATAGGCGTGATTCCCACAGAAAAACTGTGGGAATCACATACGTAATAGTAAAGCTAAACTCAGAGGTGTTGCTGAACAAGCTCAACGCCTGACTAATGGAAGGAATTTTCCAAGAACAGGGGGAAGTGGCCAAATCGGTAATCATAGAGAAGGGAAAAGGCGATCCGAATATGGCATCAGCACACAGGCCACTGCGCTAAACACGTTAGAAAAGCTATAAGAAGATATTGAAGTGAGGACCGCTGTCAGTGTGGTCAATGCAGAGAGGGAATCATCGTAGGAGGGGTTTTTGCATGGCAGTGACGCTTGATATTAAAAATGCCTTTAATTTGGCCAGATGGAGTGATATTCTGAGTGAATCGAAGAATAAATTCCATATATCAATGAATTTGTACCAGGGATATCTGACAGGTCGCTGGTTGGTGTAAGAAAGAAGATATAGAATAAAAGAAGACAATCACCTCAGGGGCTGCACAGGGCCTGATTTCGGGCCTGATTTGAGGAATATTCTTCGACATTCTTCGAATTGAGATGCCTAGTAGGTAATGATTTTCTTGAGGGATATACGGATGACACAGTGCACCACAGAGCTGCTTTAGCTGAGCCTAAACCAAGCCATAGGGAAGATGACGAGCTGAATGGAGTCCGACTCCCTTATCCCTTGCTGTGCAAAAGACAGAGATTGTCCTCCTCACCTCAAAAAGAATTCCATAAACCATTTCGGTAAAAGTGGAAGGATATACAATCGAGACATACACTTCATTGAGAAACTTAGGGGTTATGCTCGTCAGCAGGCCAAACTTTTTGGAGTCATCAGCAGGGTGTCAGACAAGGCGGTAGCTATGGTAGGGAGGCTGAGTCGATTCATGGCGAACATTGGGGCCGAATGAAAACTCTTAGTGAAAGCCGCTGAACCTTTCCTAATGTATGAGGCAAAGTTCTATGCAGGCACCTTAAAATACCAGTATCGGGAATGGGGGCAGAACAAAGGTGAAGTGCCCTAAGGGTAGGCAGTTCATACCAAACGGAATCTACCCGAACGGTATTGACTTTATTAGATAACCTGTTAGCCAAGCATTCATGGTTGCGTACCAGTGATAGATGAATTATATTTATTCACGATAGAATCTGTTCAGTTCTTTACTGTTGGTCCATTCCGGTTTTAGCGTATATTGATTCAAGCTAGATTAATTGAGTGGACAACCTCAGAGGTCAGCCCAGTAGCTCAGGTAAGAAACCGTAGGAAAAGCAGGTTGAGTACTAGTAAATATGCTGGGAGCACTAGGTAGTGAATAAGCAGGGTGAATACAGGCCTTACACTTTCAAGCAAGTTTGATAGGCTTGCTCAATTTAGGATTTTTTTGTTTCGCTCAATGAGGCACAGACAAAATGCTAGTAACCTGAGTAAATCGAGCATTTTATTGTGTCTTTATCTACTGATGGTGTATTATACCGCCAAAATTTATCACTGACAACAACTATAAACCAATGGTGTTTATAAAATTTGTATGGAATGGAGCTACTTTGTTTGTATTATCAACGGATAGATCGTTATAATTAGATTGTCTGACCATTAATGGACTAACGATAACAAAGCTAACAATAGGAGCGGCCCACCACCCTCAACACCACCACCGCACAACTCTCGACCGGAAAAATGGCCACGTAGGAACGATTTATGGCCGAGCTCATGCAAGTCGAGTAGCAAGTTGACCGTTTGCAATGTGGATTTCTAAAATACTTTCTCTGGAATCAGACTAAAAATCTTCTCTAACGGCCGGTTTTACCAAGTTTTTGATCTGAGCTTAAGACGCGGTTTGACTGTTGAATATAGGCAATTGGATGTCACCATGGAAGTTCAAGACTGATCCCCGATCAACAGATGTTCAGCGTTGAACGCTCTATCTCGGCCGGTTACGCTCGCGTAAACTCGAATCAATTGTTCCTCGACTCCTCACTTACCGAACCTAATAATGAATATGGAAGTAGACGAGATAAAAGAAAAGGTATATTCAGCTTTACTCACCTATGACGTAGAGTTATCGTGTGCGTCGGCAAGAGCTCTTTTTGCATAGAGCTCTCAAAGAAAATCTGAGAATCGTTTCACAAAGAAACTCAAGCAAAATGGTAAAATTATCGAAAAAGAAAAAAAAATTGGTTGAAAACCGAACCGTACATGGTTATTGAAAATCGGTTGAGAACAATGTAAATACGAGTACTAGAGCTCATTTGAATAGTTGAGCGGTTTGCTTGTGACCAAAATAACATTTAAAGTTTAGGATTTTATTTTACAATTTTAATGTATTATTTTCAATAATGATCGTTTGTTACCTATATATATATATATATATATATATATATATATATATATATATATATATATATATATATATATATATATAATCATAATAATAAATGAAAAAATAAAAATAATTCCTTCAAAATTTATTGGTTTCCGTTTCAAGATGCGTAGAACCCGAAAAATGAACTAAAAACAACTCATTCTTCCGCTGTCCGTTAATCCATTCGCTCTCCTAAAGACAGGAAAAAGATCGACAACATAAGAGCTATAAAATATTTAAATTAATTTATTCGGCGTGTTTAACCAGAATAAGGTCATTGACACCAAACGTTATTTAAAATGTGGTGGTACAGTGATAATGGTTTCAATAAGAAAATAAGAAGAACAAATTCGCTATGTGGGTGCAATCATTTTTCAACAGTTTCGTAGAAACTACGAAAACAGCTTCGTAGCGTGAACAGCTTCGTATTCACATGTAGGCTCATCAGAAAACCATGTGTGAGACGAGTGTTCCCTACCCGTAAACGGCTCGGAATTATCTACTGGAATAATAACTAGAATATATAATAGAATGATCAATAACTAGAATAGGTTATTGATCCGCCTGCCAACTGGAATCCAGTGTCCACCAACTTTGATTTTTCGATGCGCAATAGCTATTACGTACATACGGAATCATAAGCGACGGTTCAATATGTAAAATGCGAGTGGAAATTGTGATTGCGGAGGGTATTTTTTATTCACCTTCCCAATGTGATCACAATGCAACCATAAAGATCCAAAAAGATTTCCTTATACTTAATTAACTGGCCTAAACCCAAATTCGTCGAAAAATTGGAACTTCATATTTTAAGTATGGTAGGTACAAACTTTCTAAACTATACAGGGCGTCTGCAAAAATTATGGGACGAACTCAAAGACTCGATTCTAGAGCTCACTTCTGATCGTAAGTTGCTCCTAAAATTTTCTTTTTGAACGCTTTGTTTTCAAGTTATTCAATTTTTAACATTTTTTTTTCGTGTTTTCTACCTTATGACATTAAAACAGCCTTAACTCCCCCTGGAATAGCAGTAAACTCAAAACTAAGAACACCTTTGGAAAAACCTTGAAATAAAGTAAAGTTGTTTTTGTTAGTTTTAATTGGTTTATACGTTTTTTTCCCGTTAGTTTTCATTGGTCAAAAAAGGTCAAAGTTCATTATTAGAAAAAGTATTCAAAATTGACGTTTATTCTTCAATTTTTCTGCTACTGGTTTGGGATTTTTCGGCGTGTACTCTTCGGGAAAAACTTCCTCAAACTATCATCTTTTGAACTTTTTTTTCTTTTTTTTGAATTTTACTTTTACTTTGTTAACTGGGGGAGAAAATTATGTTCGTATGATGAAAAACATGCGTTTTTCAACGAAATCGAGGGTTTTAGTGAAACATGACTTCTATAAAAATGCGAGTTTACGGCCGGTTTCTACATATTTTTTCACTCTGAATCGAATGGTAACACTTGTAGATCTCCCCAACTCCTTTATAATAGATTTTTACACTTTAACTAACTAGTTTTACCCTTAAAAACACATGAAATTGAACGTAAAAGATGAAACTAAAAAATTGTGAGTTAAAGTGTAAAACTCGGTTATATCAGATTTGGGGAGATATGTAAGTGTTACCATTCGACATACGTAAAAAAATACGTAGATACCGGCCCCAAACTCGCATTTTCATAGAGGGTCATTTTTCACTAAAACCCTCGATTTCGTAGAAATAACTATGTTTTTCAACATACGAACATACTTTTCTCCTCTAATTAGGAAAGTAAAAGTAAAATTGACTATACCGTTCGAAAGCTGACAGTTTGAGGACTTTTTTTTAGAAGAGTGCACGCCGAAAAATTCCCAAACCGGTAGCTGAAACATTGATTCATTGATGAGTTTGTCCCATAATTTCTGTATACCCTGTATATGATTACCACCAACATTTTCTGTTTCCAGCAAATTAATTTAACTGCAGAAGAAATAATCGAAGTAATAAGGAAGTCAATTCAGTTCGGAATAAACGACGAAGAGATTTACTGCCCTGAAAAGTTGAACAAATGGTGCACTGATATAACTGAGGAGTGCATTCAGCGGCTGGTTGACCTGAAAAAACCTTTCAGATTCGTCGGTTAGTGAGGTTGCATTAATTTTCTATATGTAATAGCTTGGTGTATAATAATAATGATGAGGATAAAACTGGCTGGCTGGTAGGTAGAAATCAAAGTCACGATGTACAGTGGCTCTAGCATAATAATTAAAAACCGTACACCACAGGCCGACTTTTGTTGAATTGTCTTATCCAAAACGTTCATTTTCATCAATTATCTTGGTAGTCCACGAATCATCTAACTTTTTAAACCTATTTATTCTTATGTTTTATTATCGATATACAAAATAATCAAACTAATTCTAATTTTTTATCTACTTTTTGTGGCAGTGTTTTGCGATGTCGGTCAAAATTTTGGGAACGGAATGCATCATGTGATCACGACCTATTGGGACAGACTAAAAGACCGAGTATACACTCAAGCCTGGACTAACACAACTATTATAGCTATAGTCACCGTCATATGTGTCTGCATTGAAATCCCTCGTGATTCAATTATGTAAAACAAATTGCAAGACTACTTAAAAAAAAAAAAAAAAAAAAAAAAAAAAACTTACACATTGTTTTCCTTCATTCCATATTAGTAGTTAACAGTTTATTTAATCTCATCTACAATAGATTAGAGTAGGTATAACATTTACCATAGACAGTGGCGGATCCAGGATAGGCCAAAGGGGGGGGGGGGGGTAGACGTTTGAGGGGGGGGGGGGGGGGGAAAACACCGGAGGGTTTGGGGGCCCTAAACCTGTATATACGTTTTTAGTTATTTTACCTTATAATAAGTGTCAATAATGCATTACTTATTATTCCCGATTACAAAAGGTCTAAAGCAGAAGAACTGTATGAGTTTTGTATGATGTTCGGCAATCGAACAAAAAAAATTACCCATTTTATCTAGTGTAAATTGGCTGCCCAAGGGGGGGGGGGGGGCTACAGCCCCCCCTAGCCCCTCTCTTGATCTGCCACTGACCATAGAACAGTAAAAGTTAATCTTTGAATACTTAATGAATATGATAAACTTTTTCTACTTTTTTTAGTTTTATAACGTCCTGCAACTTGTCACAACTCCTTGTAAGACTCAAATCCTCCGTTCAAGAGTCCGTAGGTAGGTATCCGCCTACTTTCCCCTTAGCTTATCAAGATTTATTGTTATCATCTATAAGGTTTAATCACAATTACAAGATTGCAAATTTTGGCCAATTTAAAACTTTATTAGCCAGAATGAGAATTAATTTGTTCTTTAACATTAAAATAAGCTGTGAAATATGTACATTTTCTCGATTGATTAAGAAAACGTTATTTTGAAATCTTTTGCACAGTTTTGAAATGCGAACATTTTAAGTGCATAGAAGTAGTTAACTACTAACTCGTTCAAAATAATATTCCGCAATTTAAAGAAGGTTCGGAAATTATAGCTTTTTTAGGGAGATTTTATAGATTTATCAGCAAATATTAATGAAATTTGAGTACAATTTTCTGCATAATTTTGTGCGTACATTTTATAATGTTCTAGTTCGTTGTTGATAAACTTTTTTTCACTAAAATTCTGCGAAAAAATATAAATTTGACAATTTTTAGCCGTTTTTACTGATTTTTTTAGTACATTTTCTTGAAATGTGACCAATTAAATGTGCTAAAAAAGCGTTCGTTCATTTGGAAAGCTTGATTTTTTGGCGCAAGAACGGAATTTTTATCTCAATCCTAAGGAGAGTTATCTTCTGGAATGACACATACCTGTATATTTATATGTGTGTATACCTACACGTCCAGCCGGGGGGGGGGGGGGGGGGGGGGGGTTGAACTGTTGCTCGCTTCGCTCGCTCGGTATGGCTGTGTATGTGTAGGAACAACCCCGTCCGTTATTCTGTTGAAATGTCTTTCAAACGGAAAGGTTCCTTCAAGAGAAAAACGAAGTTTTTTGTCGGAATTTTTGAGAAAAAGGGACCGTAGTCTTCCATTTTTTTGACACATTCCCCGATACCTTTTTCGCACTCCGATCCTCGTACAAAAACCTACGAAACCAGTATTTTCCCGGAACTTTCGACCAAGTGTTTCTAACACTTCTCTACCACATAACCCTTGCCGGTTCGAAAGATTTGAATCCACACAACAAAGCAGTTCTTCCGAGAAGTGAAGAAATCGAGAACCTAACCCACACGCAAAATAAAGCCCCCGCGGTCGGAAGAAAGTGGTGAGCGAAAGGCTCTCCGATAAAATCTATACTCGGAAAAGCAATAACCCTGAGCACAAAAGAGCTATTCCAATATCTAATAATTCGTCCTGAAGCCAAAAAGGAATATATCCTACTTATTAGGTTTAGTTTATGCTTGAAGGACACTGAATTTTTGTAATACGATAACCTAGGCAAGATATGAAACAAGTTACTTATATATTATTGTAAACAACCACGCATAACACGACAGTCTACGAGTGGTTGTCACATTTCCTCCTATGTCGTTTGATTGTTAAGACAGGGTTGCGAACCTTTTAGCGAATTTTTGTAGAAAATGAAGCTAATGCAATGGCTCCAATAATTTTAAAATAAAAATTTTTGAAAAATTTCTTCATTGAAATCCGTTTTGAGGCATTCTGAAACTATTCCTGAAGTTTGCGCTTTTTCATAAGTGTATATATATATATATATTATGCTGGAAAATATACTTAAAATCCATTGAAATTTGCTATGTACAATCCATAAGAACTTCCAAAAAAGCGAAAATTCCAAAAGCACTTTTTTAATAGCAGATTACTGTTTAGATCATGTTTTTTGCTATAAAAATAATGGTTAACATTTTCTTTGCACTCAAAAAGCTCACATTTTAAAACAATTGACCATAATATACTTATGACAGATTTTTTCGGGATTGGACCATTTTTAGCGTATTTCCTTAAAAAAACGCTGCAAATTATTTCACAAAGGTTTATTATTTTTTCAATTGAGTATGATCATAGTTTTAGTTGGCTAGCGTACGTCATAAGGCCCGTCCAGACTCCTCGGCGTGTTCTATTTCGAGTTGCCACAACCTATACTTCTATAATTATATACGCATGTTTAGATTTCTCGATTTCAGCTCCTATCTATTCAAATAGTTATTGCCTTAATAATATCATTATCTAAGTACGTACGCAAAGTCGAGAGGATATGTTATTAAATATGCGTAGGAAAAGCTTTGGTATTAACACACAAATATGATCTTGAAAAAAACATATATTCATGCCTCGAAGGAACGCCGGCGCCGTATCCACCACAAGGTGCCGCGGCGCCGGCGCCTCCTCTCACTCCACCCCCCGCTCACCCCCCCTCACCGCCCACCGTGACCCCCTGCCAAGCGTGCCAGGCGTGCGTGCGTGCGTAAGTCTAACAAAGCCTTGAAATGACACTTTTTCGCCCGTTTTTGGCCCATAGCATCTATGCGAGTAAAGCGATCGGGATGGTTAAACGTTAGGACCAACTAGACCCCAAATGGAGTCTATGGGCGAAAGGACGGGTTTATTAAGTCAATTCTTAGGCCTTTTATGGCCCGGACGGCGGACGGCGGACGGCGAACGGCGGACGGCGGACGGCGGACGGCGAACGGCGGACGGCGGACGGCGGACGGCGGACGGCGGACGGACATTTCAAATTTGGATTCTACGCACCTTGAAACGTAAAGTGACAAAGTTTGAGGGGGGGTTATAAAAATTTTTTGCTATACGATCACATAGGCTTATTATTGGAAATAATAAACCAAAAAGGAAAAATGAGCTATTTTGTTCACTTTTTCCGTTGATGTACGCATGTATGTCCTCTTAAAATAGTTTTAAATACCACATCGTGACGTCCGATTTTGATGAAACTTTATGTATGTAATCTGTAAAATGGCGAGGATAAAGACGTATCATAGGGACCGCTGACGCATGAGAGGTCATTGATCAGCGGAGTGAACCTAAAGCCATTTGGTCTCCCATTCGATGCAGGAAACTGAAATTTGAGAGGGAGGCTGAAGGGAAAATGCTGAAGACGACTGAGAGGTCATTGATCAGCTGATTGAGCTCCAAAGCCATTTTGTCTCCTATTCGACGCAGGAAGCGTCTATTTCACGCGGATCTCCTTACAAGAAAATGCGCTATCATGTGACTCACTTCGTGAGCACTGATCTACTCTTGTTTTAATTGAACTCAATAATATTCAATGCTCAAATCGGGCTGCTCAATAATTTCTTAGGCGAGGTAATCGAGGGAGAGGACTTATGTCTCGATCGCATGAGCTATGAGAGATTTTGTACACAGATACCAAGGGTACAAGATGGGAGTTCCTTTATTGTATTGAACGGGCGTATTACCTGTGATTCTCCAGAGCAGTTTACATCAAATATACAAATTTTTGTTGGGAAAATGTTATATTCTTACCGTCTGAATGAGGCTCAGAAATCAGTAAATCGGATTTCTTATCTAGGCAAGCTGAAGAATTTAGCACCCTATCGTACTTTCTTAGTAGGTATGGAATGTACGTAGGTGCCGCATATTGTACATTGTTCAATACAGGGTGTTCGGGTTAAGGCGAACGAAACTTCAAGCATCAACTTTAGAGCTCATTTCTGATCGCAAGTTCCTCCTAGAGATTTTTTTAAAGCTTAGTTTTCGAGTAATATAATTTTTAATTATTTTCGTGTTTCGTATATGGCCCATATTCTCGTGACGTCACGCCTGGAGTAGGTTCGCGTTTCAGCCAAAGTCGGCCATGATACCGCCCTACGTTAATGAATCGCTACTCAACCAACCTATCTCTCACAAGAAGTTTGCCGTCTCACGTCAACATAATTCGTGGTTATAAGGCCATTTTTCAACATTTTTGTTTTGAAAAAGTATAATATTGTAGCAATACAAAGTTTCAATTCGACTAAATATTATAATAATCGTGCCTGCCAGCGCAATAATTGATTGTAGATTGCTGTCAACAATACCAATCTAACGTGAACGAGTTTTTATTTGGACTAGGAGCCTACTAACTATAGTAGTTAATCAGTGTCAGAAAACTAAAGAACTTCATTCATTTAGGCTTTGAGAATAATTAACCTGAAAAATAGTAAAGAAAAGATTATTGAACATTCCTCAGGTGTCTGTACTGCTGTGTAGGTACCTAGCCATTTCTCAGGTAGCTTCATCAGCGTTTTATTATAAGTTCGTAGTACTATGCTTAACTGAGGAAGCTTTACTTGTTATATTGAATGAATAAAAGGAGAGATTTGATAGTTTGTCAAAATAAACAAGGCAGGTTGTTGCTACACCAAGAAACGAAACTACTTAGGTAGTTACGTACGTCCTACCAGATTTGCTGTTGGTTTAAAGTGCCTAAACAAAGTAGGTCGGTCGTTGCTTTGCCGACGAATACAACCGCTGATTAGCAAGTTTGTCAAATATCGAATCAGGGAATATGCAACATGAATTAAAAACCAGCTGCAAGGAAAAAACCTTGAAATGCATTCCTCTGAAGGTAAGATTTCATAAAGACGGCATTGGCAGTGCAGTTATTGCGCGAGTTTTGCAGTTACGCAAATTTTATGGACAAAAAAAGTAATTAGGTACCTACTTTCGTTTTGATCAATGAAGTACCTACATGAACAAGTAATAATATACGGAAAGTATGTAGGTATACCTTACCTCTACGTACTTACCTTTCCACATGTGATACAACTTACTATTCCCGCCTAACAGAGCTCTCATAACACATCCTTTCACAAGACCACTTTCACAGTACTCTAAAGATTTTTAGTTTCAATTGATTCAAAGAACAGTTCTAAAAACTAGATAGGTAATCCACAACATCTTTGCGGCTGATGTCTGGATCATCTAGAACACTTGTATGTCAACTCCCCAACACATATTTCATACTAGCCGCTCCGGCTCGCTACGCTCGCCTCCACGTCCAGCCGGGGGGCAAGCCCCCGGACCCCCCATTAAATTGCTCGCTTCGCTCGCAAAGTGTGGTATGTAGGGAATGTTGCTCGCTTCGCTCGCAAAGTGTGGTATGTAGGGAATGTTGCCCGCTTCGCTCGCAATTGAATCATGTAGGGGATGTTGCTTGCTTCGCTCGCAAACGGTAGATCTCTAAGGGTAGGTTTAACTTCTGTAGGGGATGCTGCTCACTTCGCTCGCTTGAGGAAGTTATACTGCCCACCCAACATGTAGGGAATGATACTCGCTTCGCTTGCAAACGGTAGATCCCTAAGGGTAGGTTTAACTTCTGTAGGGGATGCTGCTCGCTTCGCTCGCTTGAGGAAGTTATACTGCCCACCCAACTTGGCAGACGTTTTTTTCTGTTGGAAATTCTTACAAACAAATTAAATCTTATAAAACTACGTGGAACCACGAAAAGTTTATTAGGGAATGTTGCTCGCTTCGCTCGCAAGGTATTGCTGCATAGGTGTTGGGAAATACCCGTATGAAATTCCGTTGAAATGAGTTAGTGTGTACAACCCCTGGATGAGGTGATTACTTAAAGAGGTAGCTAAATAGGTGCGGGGGATTGTACAGGTAGGCTTCGGAACGTGATTTCCAAGGAGCTGGAGGTTGTTGAACCAGGAAAAGTTTATTAGGGGATGTATACTTAAAGGTAGGCCATTAGAAGGGCGAATGGGGAAGTTATATTGCCCACCCAACTTGGCAGACGTTTTTTTCTGTTGGAAATTCTTACAAACAAATTAAATCTCTCTTGGAACCACAAAAAAGTTCATTTGGGGATGTTCCTCGCTTCGCTCGCAAAGTGTGGCTGTATACATGCGATGTATTACAATTGAAACGTGTAGGGGATGTTGCTCGCAAACGGTAGATCTCTAAGGGTAGTTTTAACTTCTGTAGGGGATGTTGCTCGCTCCGCTCGCTTGAGGAAGTTATACTGCCCACCCAACTTGGCAGACGTTTTTTTCAGTTGGGAATTCTTACAAACAAATCAAATCTTATAAAACAACGTGGAACCACGAAAAGTTTATTCGGGGATGTTGCTCGCTTCGCTCGCAAGTATTGCTGTATATTTGCAGGAAAAAATCCGAATTTATTCCGTTGAAATGGCTCTCGCTTCGCTCGCAAGGTACCTGCTCGCCACACCCAAACACCGAAACCTGTACCTGACTTATCGAACCCCAAAGACCTCTGTCTTCCCAGAGCCTTCTCGCGAACACGGCAAAATTAATTTCTGATGTTAAACGCTTCCCTCGCAATTCCCCTCCCAATTTGACCTACTTTCCGTCACTTTTTTCGATATCCGATTTCGGATTCAGATTCGGCGGACCCAAAGCTGTATTTCGCCCGCGAAAACCGTTCCGAAAAACGTACCTTTATGGGGTATATTTTAATCGGAAAAAACGTAGTTTTTGTCGGACTTTTCGAGAAAACACGGTCCGTACTCTCGCATTTTTTTTACGCATTTCCCGATACTTTTTTCGCGATCCGATCGCGCCGTCGTCTTCCTCGTTCAAAAACCTACGAAACCAGTATTTTTCCGGAATTTTCGACGGCCGTTTAGAGGGGTAGAGGAAGCGGGGAAGTCCAAAAAGCGCACATTAATTCTTACTTCGACCCCCCTCCCACCCTACGGCCCATGGTTCGGCTGGGATTAGACAATTTTAAATTCGCTTATACACCCTATCGGAAAATCCCAAGAGGATCCCCCCACTCGTAGATCCGGCCCACTCAGCCGTTTGGCCGTGCATAGACACGACAAACGGACAAACAGACAAACGGAGTTTCATTCTTATTAATAGTATAGATGGATCTCTACCCAACAGATTAAATCTTGCATTCGTAACGTTTGAGGTCAACACCTGATAATAACTAGGTGTAATTTGCGTACAATTTATCACCTTGCATATTACAAATAATGAAAATATTGACTCGGAACTAGGTGAGACTATGTTATGCTGTTGTCCAGCTGTGACTACAAATGGGGCATTTTCGCAAATGTTTACTCGTCACCATGACAACAAGGTGAAATAACTTCGATTTCGCTTGCCTCGATGTAAGGATGCGCTAGTGTCGCAAGTCTCGAGAATATCACCCATTATAATCTGTGTTGGGTACTCCACGGGGAAAACTTCCTTAAAATATCAGCTTTCCAACGATATTGTCAATATTACAGTTACTTTGCTAATTAGGGGAGAAAATAATGCTTTACAAGGTTTTTCAATGAAAACGAGAGTTTTTGTGAAAAATTACCCTCTACGAAAATACGAGTTTGGGGCCCGTTTATTCTTCATTTTTCCCCGCTGAATCGAATGGTGACATTTGCAGTACTCCTCAACTCCTTTATAACCGAGTTTTACACTTTAACTCATGAATTTTAAGTTTGTTTGTTATCCTCAATTTTATGAGTTTTTAAGGGTAAAGCTGTAGTTAAAGTGGAGAACTAGGTTTTAAAACCAATTTTTTTTATAAACTAGGTCAACGCCCCTGAAGGTTGATATGGCCGAAAAATTAAACGGTTCTAATACATTTGGTAGGTAGGTAGGTTCTAATACACGGTGTTGGATTTGCAAGCCTCCACGAGATCCATCCGAACATATAATCCGGAGAGGTGGCAGGACTGCGTCTGCCACAAAAGCCAAGCGGGGAATCTCGTCTGGCGTCCATTCTAGTTCCTGTGTTCGAATACAACGACAGTACGACGATTTTACCATCCAGCTAATCCTAGCTAAATATCAAGCCATCTATAACCATCTCTAATTACGAAGGTACTTAAATCTCTATATTACTAAATTCAGTTATGAGCCAATATGTATACATGGCGGAGCAATTGGGGTTTGCTCACTTGTTGGGCTGTGCATAGGTTAAATTCTCGTTTTTCGGAATCAGTAATTTGTGACTTATTACTGAGGGTAATCGAACAGTTATTTTCTCTGGATATGGAATTTCAGAAAGTTACGATGAAAAAGTCATAATCCGGAGAAGTCACATAAAACGGAAATACGATTTTAAACGAGGTTATGAAGTTATTGAACTTGACATAATCGAAATTTTTGGGTTGACTTTTTCGTGAATTACGGAATTCAGTAAGGCTCGAGCATGAAAATACGGCTGTGTAAAATCCCAAAGTACGGAATAACGGTTTTGAATAAATATTACGATGAGTACGGATGTTCGAAACGAGAAAAATTATTTTCGAAGGAAATTACGGAATTTTTCGATTTTTAATACGGCGCCATGTTGTTTATATCGTGACGAGGCGACAATTCGAAACTCAAGCCATATTGAATGTCAAACCAAAGCTGTCTCAAACCATTGACTCCCCAACTACATCATGGTGGAAATTCTCGAGTGTGGATAAGTTTATTTTAAGTTTAATTCTAAGCTTTTAAACTAATGTAGAACTATGACGGTGTTGTCCACACTCAAGAGTAAAATCACGAAAATACGGTGCCAGTTTGACGTTGGAGGTGTCAACGTTTGACAGTCAGTGGTGCCAACTATGTTGGTTGAAATACGGAGGACACACGAAGTTTTGTTGGTAGATTACCATGTCTACGGATTTTTGTTTTTCGTTAGAATTCGAACGTCAGTTTGGCTAAACTGCGGCATGAACGTTACCATGGCTTCTGTTTGCTCTGATTACGATTCGAAAATGTAGTCACTCAACATTACGATTTGATTTCGATATTTTATTTGATTGTTTGAACTGATACGAAAAGTTGAGTATGTAACTTGGAAACAAGAAACATGAAACACGAGGAATTGGAGATATCACTGTGATCGCTAACATGTCTAGTTTTTACTAGAGTTAACGTAATTTAAGCATAGTAGTAATCCTACTTATAATTAAGTTTATATTAATTCTGGTCGCAGTGGTGGACTGTTTCCTTTTTCTCCTTCGTTGTGTTGAATGTTTGTATTGATAATTCTTGCAAACGAACGTTAGAATAACTTGTAAAGTCAAAAGATCGATGAAAATTCAGTTGAGCTGAACGGAGCATGGATGTTTATTCAGCTGCAAAATAAATTCATTGTCGCTTGCGAATTGTACCTAATATGAATACGATTGTAAAATGTACGAAACATAAACAACATGAGCAAAACAGAACGGAGTTAAAATTGTTTTAATACGCTATGCACACCCCAACATGACAAGCCAAGGCTGAAATATAGTGGAAACACTCATAAGAATAAAGAAGTACGAAAGTTAGCTAGAACTTTGTGCGAATGAGCGAATTATTAATTTACGATTTACAGTTCGAGAATGAAATACGACTTAATAGTACGGCAGTGGTGAGCGGATTTGCAGCGGGATAGTCTTCTTGTAAGCGTGTCGCTGGGAGATTAGATGGTCGAAGGCTCTGTTACCTACGCACAGCGCGCATGTCTCGGAGAGACAGTACCTTCTCGAAGGAAGCGAAATCGACAGACAGGTAGCGGGGCATATGTGATAACCCCAAGACCGCACTCCAATTTATGCGTGGCAATCGAGGCGCATTCAAATCCTAACACCATGTTGATAGAACGTTATGAGTGATTCCACTAAGGCTTAAATAAATCCGGAAATGAGATGTGTTTATAGAACGGAGTACATAAATCCGGATGATACGAAGTTTAGAGATGTGTTTGTAGAACGGAGTACATAAATCCGGATGATACTAGGATTAGGGATGTGTTTATAAAACGAAGGTCGTGAATTCGGAGTAACCCTTCTCTTGTTCTAATTACAGAGAACAATGAACACGGAAGAGATCAAGAGATTTATAAACGAGGAAGTCGAGAGGAGGGAAGTTGCGATCAGGGCTCGGCTTGAGACTGAGTACGCTCAAAGGTATGAGATGATGCAAAATCAGATCAAACAGTTTGCGGAGGAGTCTGTTCTGAAATTCGCGGCTCTGGCTTCGATGACCATGGGTCCACCTCCAACATCGAGGTCAGAGATGGTGGTGGAAGAGCAGGGCTCTGGTAGATCTGAGAATGCTCCTTGCACACTTGAGGTTCCCCTAGATAATCCGGTTGTAAACACAACGGCGAGTGGATCTGACTCGGTGGGCACTTGTGCCTGTAAGATCCACAAAGAACCCGGAGTGGCCGTAAGGCCAATTACCAATTTAAAGTACAGAGGCAATCCACTGAAAGAAGGGTCGATCGCCGTGTGGAAACGAAGGGTAATGTTGGATTTGGCGAGTGGCGACTATCAATTTCTCGTCGATCCCAACATAAAACCGGCAGTAAACTACACGGAGAGAGAGCTTCATCAGTTGAAGTGTATCGTACTCTCGTACATAATTTCCAATATTGATCACGGTTTGCAATCGATGATCAAAGATGTGAGCGAGCCATCAATTGCATTGAGCATGATTGAGAAGGCGGTCGATCCGCCTACTCAGGCGAAGGAACATGCAATGCAAATCGAATTTATGAATACTCGATTTAACCCGGCGCTGGAAACAGTATTAGAGTTTCAAAATCGATTTGAGGGTCTTGTGGAGGGTATTCGGAGGTTCCCTGAGGCTGAGCTGACAGATAGGTCAATCCGGAGGAATTTAATTAATGCTATCTCGGAAGCATGCCCCAGGATAGCTGAAGATGCACTCCAGGAGAACTCTAAAATGAGGGTTCGGGACATCTTTGATCGGATGTTCGCAATGTACGATATGATGTCGGAAAATAGTAGGAGAGAGCAGGCTGTAGGAAAAGCCTTCCTTAGCAGGGGGCCTTCCTTCAGCAAACGGCGGAAAAATTCGACCCAATCCGGAGGGGGAAGTGGGGTCAAAAAGGCGAAATTGGTCTGCTATCAGTGTGGCATATTAGGACACACAAAGGCAGAATGTCGAAACGATAGCAAGATGTGCTATAACTGTGGACGGTTTGGACATCTGTCCATTGAATGTCGGCGTCCACAGACTGCGAGTACGAAGATGGCCCGCAGAAATAGTCGAACGAGTGACCCCATCCCCGTAATAAAACGAAAAGAACGAGCTCTCTCAGCTACTAGGGATAGGTCGAAGCCGGGGGCTGGTCGTAGCAACCCTCAAAAACGGAGCCACACGCCAGCGCAAAACCGGTTGACGACGGCGCAAAACCGGTTGACAAAGGCTGTGGCTCGTAGTAAGAGAGGCGCAACTCCTCCCAGGGTGCAATTTGCGGATGTGGAGTCGGACAGTTCGGTGGCGGCGATAGCGACTCCAAGGGCTCAGGCAATCGAAAAGCCAGCTGCATTACACTCCTGGGGATCGGAGGTGTCTCTGGCGTCCCTAATAGACGGTAAAAACTTTAAGTTAAAATTCATTTTGGATACTGGTGCTACTGAGCATATTGTTAATGATATAAATGTATTTACGACGATAACGGACTTGATCACACCAACACGGATTTCATGTGCTAACAATGCTAGGGACGCAGACTTGATAATAAAACAATCCGGAGATATTATATATTACAACGAAGAAAAACGGAAATTCGGTGTTTTAAAAGGAGTATTGTACGCACAAGACTTAATAGAAAATTTATTTTCTATTAGAAAACAAATAGCGAAAGGTTTATCGGCCTTATTGACGGATAAGGGAGTGATAATAAGTGATCCAATTTCGAATGAAATACTTAAAACGGGTTCATTTGATGGACGGTTTTGGTGGCTCAATTTCTCTCTCCCCTTGTCAAAACTTAGTACGGGGGAAAAACGGAAATTGTTGAAATTAGGTCACGGTGGATCGTTAATGACTAATCCGGAGAAACAACTAAAGGGAATTAAACGTAAACAAGATACGAATTTTGACGAAATTACAGATACTTGTTTAAGGGGGAGAATCAATCAACCCGGTGAAAAATCCATCAAAATTTTGGATACTAGTTTAGAGGGGAGAACTGACACTGATCACGGAGAAAACCCGGCTGAAACTTTACAATTACGGAATGACATAGGATTGGCATGGCATTACAGGCTTAACCATGCCTCAAAGAAATATCTCGAAATAGCTGGTAAAGTTCTCCCTGAATTAAAAAATGTAAAATTCGGTGTAAACATTCTCGATTGTCCTGACTGTAAGATGGCGAAAGCAAAAAGAAAGCCATGTTCGGAAGTCAGACATAGGGCCGAAATACCATTTCAGAGACTGCACTCTGATTTAATGGGACCTTTAAAACCAGGAGCATTTAGGTCTCAGGCCAAATATATTGTCACATTTACGGATGACGCGAGTAGATATGCATTTGCTTACGAACTCGGAAGTAAAATGGGAGTCAATATGGCTTTGCTCTCATGTCTAAAAGAAATTAGAAGATTGACGGGGGAAACCACTAAGGTGTCAGAAATACGGACGGACGGAGGTTTAGAATTTAGAACGGAAGAAATGAAATTTTTGTTACATAGGGAAAATATATCCTTGACGGTTTGTGAACCATATACTCCTCAATTGAATGGAACGGCTGAAAGATTCAATTTAGAATTAGAGGAGAAAATCCGGGTTAACTTGATTTCATCAGGAATTCCTACTCATTTTTGGGCATATGCCATGAGACATGTCGTGCATATACACAATAGGACGCCCAACAAATCGTTGGAATTCAAGACCCCGTTTGAACTGGCACTAAAACGGCTTCCGTCACTAAAATATATAAAACGGTTTGGCTGCGAATGTTATATTTTAGACACCCAAAGCACGTCAAAGTTCGCTCCTAGAGCTAATTTGGGTTTCTTATTAGAATGCGGTGAAACAGGTTACAATTTACTGCATTTCCAAAATAAAACGGTAGTGAGATCAAAACATGTAGATTTTGTAGAAAGTAGGACTTACGCGGATTATTTGAGAGACAGGTCAATTGTTAAATTGCCACTTGATCAAGTTGAATTTTCATTAGAGAATTCATTTAAATCCGGCTTTGAACAAGTGCAGGATGTCTCTGTTGAATCCGGACGAGAAACAGAAAAGACATCAAACCCGGTTTTAATTCACGAAAATGATGAATGCGAATTTTACGAAGAATTCGATAATGCAGAAAATCTGGCGTGTTTCCTACAAAATTCTGCAGACGAATTAGGGGAGGACCCAATTACCTATTCACAAGCACTGGCTTCGCCAGACGCAGATGCTTGGTTAGAAGCAATTGAAACGGAGTTTCAGTCTTTGGAAAATTGCAACACCTGGAAAATCATTCCTCGAAATACGGTACCGAAAGGTGTGAGGGTAATGAAAACTAGGTGGGTTCACAAAAAGAAAACGGAGGCAGACGGTTCAATAAGATATAGGAGCAGACTTGTAGTAAAAGGCTTTGCCGATAATAATAAGTATGATATATCTGAAATCTACGCTCCAGTAGCAAGATTACCAGATGTCAAATTTTTATTAATACTTGCAGCCAAATTCGATTTAGATCTTGCTCAGTACGATGTAAAAACGGCTTTTCTAAACGGTTCCTTAGACAAACTCGTATATATAGAAATTCCCGATGGGTATGCAGAATACTTACAAACCGGTGATGATATAAAGAGTCATAGTGTATGTGAAGTACACAGAGCTCTTTACGGTCTTAAAGTGTCTCCAAGGAGATGGTTCATAAGATTCCAGGAGGCTGTGGAAAGAATGGATTTTAAACCCTATCCTTTCCAACCCTGCCTGTTTGTTTGGAAATCCGGAGATCAAATTGCTATAATGTTGCTATATGTCGATGATATTTTACTAGCAACAAATAGTAATCAAAAACGCAAACAAGTAAAATCTATATTAGAAAAGGAATTCTCGATAACTGATCTGGGAGAACCAAGAAAATTCCTAGGATTAGAAATCATACGAAACCGGAGGAACAAAACTATCGGTCTTACTCAGAGGTCTCACATAGAATCGATGTTAAAGAAATTTGACCCTCATTGTGATAGAACGGTGTCTACACCAATGATTGTTGATAGGAATGGAGTCAATGAAAAATTGAAACAACCCGGTGACTTGAATTCGATTCCTTACCGACAAGCTATTGGATCATTATTGTACATACAAGGGGGAGTCAGACCAGATATTTCATATGCTACTAATATTCTGAGTAGACGACAGTCAAATTTTACGATGGAGGACTGGCAAGCAGTAATACGGATAATGAGATATTTAAGAGGTACGAAAGATTTTGGACTTATGTTCTCCGATAAGGGGGATGGAATAGATTGTTACGTGGATGCATCCCTAGGACTCTCGGCCGAAGGGGGTTTCTCCACGACTGGTTACATAATCTACCTTTTCGGTAATCCGGTAGCTTGGAGAACTAAGCGTCAGAATCACATAGCTCTCTCCTCAGCAGAGAGCGAATTCGTTGCAATGAGTACGGCGTGCAGAGAATTAGCCTCAATACGTACAATGTGTTCAGAGTTAGCGGGGATCAAAATAATACCGACAATCCATGAGGATTCTAAACCGGCAATCCGCTTAGCGGAAGTAGATGATTCGTCTACTCTGAAACATTTGGTTAGGCTATCTTATCTTTACGTACGACAGGAACACCGTAAAGGAAATATCACAATCCGGTGGATATCTACTGATGACCAAATTGCAGACACACTGACAAAGTCACTGCACAAATCAAAATTTATTAAATTTAGAAATTTGATGTTATTCCAGCACTAATCGGAATGTGTGTATGTGAACTGTACTGTTGCAGATCGAATTGAATGAGAAGGTTTCTTCTCATTCATTCTCTCAATCCTTACGTAATCCGGCGAAATTAAATACGGAGCTGCCTGGATGGAAGCTTGGAGGGGAGTGTTGGATTTGCAAGCCTCCATGAGATCCATCCGAACATATAATCCGGAGAGGTGGCAGGACTGCGTCTGCCACAAAAGCCAAGCGGGGAATCTCGTCTGGCGTCCATTCTAGTTCCTGTGTTCGAATACAACGACCGTACGACGATTTTACCATCCAGCTAATCCTAGCTAAATATCAAGCCATCTATAACCATCTCTAATTACGAAGGTACTTAAATCTCTATATTACTAAATTCAGTAATGAGCCAATACACGGAAATATCAATGGCAGACGTTTTCAAGATGAGGAGAGACAGAGATGGACCCAAGATTGATAAGAAACAGCTGATTGCGTAATATGCTCCAGAGGAGAGCTACTGGCACCCGGATCTGAGCTGAAAAGCGAGCGCAGAAAGTGTCCCCCCCTCACTCCCCTATTCGACAACTTGAAAACGTGTGCCATTATCATTCATGTACTCGTATAATATTAGAACCTTTCCAATTTCACATAAATATTGAATAGTAATTTATTTCTGAATAATTTAATATTCAACCATTTTGTCCCCCTTTCGTCATCTTGAAAACTTCTGTCATCGTGGTTTTCGTCCACACCATTGTTAACCATTTCTCTCGCACATATTGAAATTGTTAATCATTTCTGAATCGTTTAAGTTTTTGATAATTTTGCCCCCCCCTCTATTTGTCATCCTAAAAACATCTGCCATTTTAATTTTTGTATATTAGAACCTTTTCTCTTTCACATATTTAAAACTCTGTGTAAGCTCAATGCCATCTTTCCATTCACTCTTCAGAGAATAACACACTATTTCTAACAAATTCGCGGTGTAATGCCTACTTTACATTGATGTCTTCGTTTCGTTGGTATATTTGCTAAAGAGACAGCTTAGTTTGTCTTTCCCTTCGGATTTGTTCGTTTTGTTTTCCAAACGAGCAGCGGTTCAACGAATGCTTGAATTGTTTAGTCCGGCAAGACCAACCGCTCGTAGCAGTCGCGGTCGCCAGAGGATGTTCGGGGGGTTGAATGTCGAGGGGGTAAATGGAGATTTATATAGCAGCATGTGTCCTCATTAAGTACCCCCTCCCCTCCCTTCCCTCAACCCTTTTTCACCCCCTTCTCCCCCGGGCGCACCCTCATCTTCCTGTCCTTACTAACACAACTCACAACCCAAAACGCGTTTACCCGCCAAATGCTGCACACCCGACTAGCTCCCATCTCCCGCCTGCTTTTTTTCTGCCACCGAAGTAATTTTTTATCAGCAGAAAATCCTCTCGCTTTCCAGTTGGGTGTTATTTCTCTTTTTTCCCGGCCAAGTGGAAAGGATGGCAGTGCGAAATTAAGTGATCCTTTATTTTGCGGGGTTTTTCACTCATTGGCGATCGCTCAAAATTGGGAAGACAAATCTCTTCGTACTCTTCGCTATCGCTAATTTTGGTTTATCGTTTCCAGAAATGAACCTTAAAATCGTCCGAAAAAGGTGTAGCTTTTTAAGCCGTAGGTAACATATATAAAAAAAAAAAAAAAAAAAAAAAATATATATATATATATATATATATATATATATATATATATATATATATATATATATATATATATATATATATATATATATATTATATAGGTATATAATTTTGTATTCTCTAAAAATTTTTGTATTCTCTTACGCTGTAGGTAAGTATATATTATGTACTTACCTACAGTGTAAGAGAATACAAACATTTTCCTTAACTAGTTCAACGTTTTCCTAATCAAATTACAATTTTCTATACCTATGCAATTAAAAAATAAAAATACCTACCTTGCTTACGAAATTTTTGTAGAGTAACTTTTTTTTCAAATCGGAATCTTCATTTTTATTGAAAATTCAGGATTTCATAAAAAAAAAAAAACTCGGCGCTCCGCGCCTCGCCAGGGGGCAAGCCCCCTGGACACCCGGTTACCTCTATTTACATACTTCGGACGAAATTATTGAAACACAGAATGTGTTTGCGTTGTCGCGCAACCAAGTGACAACCAAACAAGCGTCATTGTTTACTATTCATTTATAACATCAATTTATATAGTTATACTATGAAACTACGAAAAAAAATACGAAATAAATTCGTGATAAATCAAGAGCGATTTATCAAGTAAATGTCCTAAAGAGGCTACATACGAAATTACAGCTTCCTAGAGTGTAAAGTATAGAAATTAGCTTTAAAAGCCACTAATCTGATCCGGACCCTGGACATCGTCAAGTAAATGTCCTAAAGAGGCTACATACGAAATTACAGCTTCCTAGAGTGTAAAGCATAGAAATTAGCTTTAAGAGCCACACATCTGATCCGGACCCTGAGCATCGTCAAGTAAATGTCCTAAAGAGGCTACAAACGAAATTACAGCTTCCTAGAGTGTAAAGTATAGAAATTACCTATTCAAATTATTTAACCTCCGCTTCACAAATCAAACCGTTTTCGTAATACTCAGATCACCTGCTATGAATCAAATCATCGAAACACAAGCTCAATGAAATCATCAGAAATTAACAAGCGGTTGCAATCATGTTCACAATATCAATTATTGAGAATGATCACCTGTGTGTAAACAATTATTTATATAACCATGCTCATAACTCAGTTTGTTGGACACGCACTTCGCAGTAGTTAACATAGTATTGTTGGATAAATCGAGAGCTTTCGAACGAATGGTCAACGAATTTTGTGGGATGAAAAACGACGAAGTACCATTTCCCTAGCAACGACTCGGTTGTACGTGAAAATCATCCGTCACACATTTCGTTACCATCCCGCGTTCCATTTTCGGCTAGTTAGTCCATGGCTAAAACACATTCTGTGTTAAAAAAAAAAAAAAAAAACTCGGCGCTCCGCGCCTCGCCAGGGGGCAAGCCCCCTGGACCCACGGTTACCTCTATTTACATACTTCGGACGAAATTATTGAAACACAGAATGTGTTTGCGTTGTCGCGCAACCAAGTGACAACCAAACAAGCGTCATTGTTTACTATTCATTTATAACATCAATTTATATAGTTATAGTATGAAACTACGAAAATTGCGTTGTCGCGCAACCAAGTGACAACCAAACAAGCGTCATTGTTTAGGTACTATTCATTTATAACATCAATTTATATAGTTATAGTATGAAACTACGAAAAAAAAAAAAAAAAAAACGAAATAAATTCGTGATAAATCAAGAGCTTTCCAACGAATGGTGAACGATTTCTGTGCGATTAAAATGGCGGAAATTCCATTTCCCTACCAACGGCTCGGTTCTAAAGGACCACTGTGGTGGAACAGGCCCCTTCCTAGAGAGTTTTTAGTTTAATCGATTTTTTTATATACCGAGATTGTTTTCACTTTGCCGACCTTGTGATTATAACGGCTACTTCCTTAAGGTAGGTACGTTTAAAATAAAAAAATTGATACCTACTGTTAAAAAAAGCATCAAATGTTCAATTTATCTGATACAAAATGAACAATTTTAAATCCTTATCAATGAGTGGAAAATTATATTAAATAGTAAACTTCCGGAAATCACTAGATTTTCGGACGTTTCTATGCCAAGTTTTATGCATGTTCTGCCACAACTGTACATCTAAAAGACGTTCTAAAACTTAAGATTTCAAACGGTACAATCAAATCATGTCACCCTTTCGATTTTTAGAAATGAATTCAAACGTTCGTCGATCGTCAAAAACTTGAATTTTTCGAGAAAATTGAGGGTTTTTATGAAAATTGGGTGTCATGAACTGACAAGTCCGGGGTCAATTGCTTTATAATTATCCACGCCAAATCGAATGGTAACAATATCAGTCAGACATCCCTGACAAGTTTTTTGATCGTAGTGTACGCTATTTTATACGTCGAACTCTATACCTAGTGGTTCGTAATTGCGATAATATTTGATCTTAATGAGTCAAATGAGTCCATTCGTTCGCCTTATATAAAGAGTAGACCTTTGGCAAGAAAAATAAACATCAACATGAGTGTGACTGAGAACTCCTGTGAACTTTGTAAAAGTACCTTTATGAACTACAGCAGATCATTTCGATGGAATTCCCTTTCCTCGAAGAAATCGAGTTTATTACAATTTGTGTCTCCTAAAGACGGACTAGTGAAGCGTAGGTAGAGGTTTTATTTAATTTCAATAACTTTCTTCCGGTGGTCGTATAACGCCTCTGTTGTTAGTTATACATACATGGATAATGATGATAACGATGTTCCGTTCATTATTCATCTATATAGATTATAACAAGTGATCTGCGAAAAAGAAAAAAGTCTGCCAAGTTGGCTGGGCAGTATTGATTTCTCACGTATTCTAACATGGACGTATAGAATTATTGTCCTTGTACTACCGAAGTCGTTACATCGAATTATATGTACCTATGTCTTTTACGCAATCTTTCACTGAAGCTATCCTGACTTCCCTGTTGTGAAAAAACCACGATTCTTATCAGATACTAAAGGCCATAGGTGTAACTGGCCTCTTGATTCATTTCCATTTCCTACAATCACCTTCAGTGATTGGAAATACGTACCGAACAAAAGTAAGTCTTCAACTCGCAACTCACTTTGAGGATTGCTTTGCATAAGAAACATTTTAAGTCCTCAGAGACACATCGAGCCATAACGTTTCCTGAGAACCCCCAAGGTAAGTAGGTACCTTACGTTTCCTCTGTTTAGTTTTAGCAGTTCTCATTTATACTTTTGTTCATGCCCATTTTGCCTTGAAAGTTCCCCCGAAGAAACCGCCTTCTTTATCATAACTTCCTAAGCCACGCATTTCCTTTGACCCAATATCAACCCTGAATTACCTTCCCAAAACGATCACTTATTTCTAGTTTAACAGAGGTCAGAAATGACCTGTAAAACCCCCATTTCCCCTCTGTTTTCACAGCGATATTGTTGGACAGGAGATAGCCCATTTCCTGCAATCCTATCCATTCCACACCGAATATTGCATAAGTCTACGTCCCAAATTGTGTACCATTGGTGACGTTTTCTCCCTGATCTGTCCCTTAAACAACCAATCTCGTTCGACAGTACCTTTGGGGATTATAGGAAACTCCTAGGTATAGGGAACCCATCTCCTTATCTCATAAATGTTATTAATAAAAATTTTATTAAAGACTCGAAGGTATGACTTGGTTTCTGAATACAAAACTCCTTTGTGATAGTCAATGCTTTCTCAGGATCATTCAGTGCCTAGGTCTTGGCTATTAGAATGAGGATTATGATTTCACTTCATTATGCCAAGGGTTATGTAAATCGAAAAGCTCTTGATTACGAATTACTTACTGAAATCAAAAAGACTATTATCACGTTTTGAAACACTCCTGGTATTCTTGATTCTAGATGAATGACTTTCTGGCTTCCGTGAATTTATGGATGAAATATGCTGGAGTATCTGCAGTCCTAGGAATATTCTAAGTTTGTTACGAATTTTCGGAATAAGAAATCAAGAAAGTGCTTTGAAAGAGTTAGGCTTATCAAATTTATGTTAAAAACTGGTTCTAAATAGGTAATGAATACTCTCATACATAAAAGTTAATTTAAGGCTGAAAGGGTTTAACATGGCTATGCAATAAAATGCACGGAAGTAACTAATATGTGAATTGTTGGATTTTTCAAAAATGTTAGTTTTATACTACTTTAGCAATGAATTCGAATAACTTTCGAATTCTTCCCCACAGAAGCCGCTCTTTTCTCATCATCTCCGTTCCACCATACCGGAGATATTAATCTAAGAGCTATCCCTTCTCCGTGGGGGTTCATTTGTTCGGGAATAATTGAATAAAGCCTTGGAATTCCTTCATCATGGTGAAAGTGTCTGTTAGTTGGGCGGGGGTTGGGAAGCATTTTCAGCTAAGCGCGCATTCAGCATTTACATCCTTCCTTCTCTAACTCCGACCTCAGGGCATTTGAGAGACCAAGTTCGGGGGTAATTTAAAATTGTCTAACGAGTCCCTCACAGAAGCCAGTTAAGCTGTTTTCGTCATTTCTTTCATAATAGATGCTGAAAGAGAGCCCTTAATGATTTGACTTTTCTTTCCATCTTTTCTTTGCTAGATCCTTGGAAAAAGTTATATAAGTATATCCTTCAGGTAGGTATTGATAAGTATTTTCTTCTTCTTCATAACATATTTTATGTAGGTAAATAAATTGAGTAACAATATGTGAGGATTTTAAAGAGTCGGTTAAAATAGATACTAGGTATCCGTATCAACACAATGTGAATATCGATATTCACATTCAAATAATCGATAATTGCGCGTGAAAATATATTGTATATCGATATTTTTTCCCGATAAATCGTCTTTCCTATTTATTTGTTATGATACTTTTGTACCAATATAAGTAAAGAATTATAACATAAATATTAAACTTAGTGAAAAAAAAATGAATAAATACTCTCCCCATTTGCTAAGAGCAAACCAAGGGGATCCCAAAAACAATGAAAATGGTGAGTAGATACCGACCGAAAACGAAAAACATCGAGTTCATGATGTGATCATCGATTTGAAATCAACTTAAAACCTACCTACATCATCCTGATAGTTTTTAAAATTTTAAATGATTCGTAAATTAGTTCGTCGAAAATGATCAAAGAAATAAAGTTCCTGTCGTGCAGCATGGCTGTATGAGCAAAATTCCTTATTCTATCATATTATATTATTTCAATTTTGTCGAAATTTGGCTGCAAAGAAATGGTTATATAAATTTTGCGATAAAAAAACTTGTTCCCAGTAATAATATGCTCATACGACAATCAGCCACCTTTAGTTACATTAAAAAAAATTGGTAGTGAACACACTTCGCTTTCAAAATGATCACGCTTCAAAACTATGTAACATGATATTATACGATAATTTACGAAAATTTGCTCACATGATCGTGCTGCATGACTGGAATTCCTGATTTGTTCCTCTTTCTTTTCTCAATTCCTTGATTCAGCCTAGAACATCTCGGTTTCCTCTTTGATACTCACAAGTAGCAGTTTTTCCATAAGGAAATTAGAATAATTTAGTTTCCCAAAATTACCTCGATAAGTTTTCATACCGTGATATCAGTTATGGTTACATCCTCTCAAAACCCATGAACCCAAAGTACACCTATGCAGAGTCTCCTATATGTCATGTATAATGACAAATAATTATTCAGAGTCTATCTCTAATATCTCCATTATTACGCTAGCTGCCAACTTGAATTGTCTCGTCTTTCCATCGTTTTCCCATACATAGGTACTACATTTCATTACTTTACAGCAAAATATGACAATACCGGCTTATCTAATGATACATCGTAATTAGGACAGGTCGGATAGATAAAGTGATTATTTGAGAATGTAAATATATCGTCATATTCTCCCGGTATTAGGCGCATTCGATATACACAGCTCGTTTGTAGCTGATATGATCAATAATGATGGGTTTTCCTATACTGCTATGGCATCGATAACTGACATACAACCCTCTCGCTGACTTTTGAATATAACGTTCCTAGATGTGATCGAAATTGGGTGGCGTACCGATCAAAATGCCATTTCAGACTCTAACATGTTAATCAACCTACATTGGGAGCGTATTTTTTTGATGATTAAACCACGTAAGAGGTATCACGGTGAGAAAAATAGTTCCTACTAAAATTTTCCTACCTTTTTTCCTAATCGTTACAATTGTTCGTTCCTTAGTAAAGTACATTTAATCATCAATTGTTTATAAGCTAGGCTAAATGGTAGTGCTTTTTAATTACAAAAAATAATTTGTCTATTTTAAGGGAAAATTACACATAATTAAAATACAGTTTTTGGCAACTAAAATTATCGTAAGGAAAAACATTTTATGGACCCAGTTCTTCGGCTTCTATGCATGAAACGAATGAGAGACTCAAAAATAAATTATTGGGACATTCATCAGTGCTTCTCGAAAATATACCAAATAAGTGTGTGGCTACGACTTACATGGGCGACGGCTGTGCCAAGGAGCAGACTCAGATCCAAATACGGCGGGCAGGAATTCTTCCAGGCATATATTTATATATATATGTATGCAAGTAATTCCTCCCGCTGAATCTCCTGACCTTCCTTTGGCACGCCCCCCACGCAAAAGCGTGCAGTCCGCCACAAACACCCATAACAAATGTTAAAAGGCATCCACAACTTCAAGGGCTCCAACCGGCGAAAGTTGTAATAACGTGCTATAGATGTGATGACCCGGGTCATTACCAACAAGACTGCAGGAATCCAGGAAGGAAATGTTACAACTGCAGCCGATTTACACATAATCACATATCCGCTACATGTCCAGAAAAAGAAGGTGCTGCGAATAGCAAAATAACTCATTTTCCCAGAAAAATAGCACCGAAACCGCAGAGAAGCGATCACTGAAAAAAATTGAAGAGAATCCCGTTGCGAACAGCACAAAGAATCGACAAGGCGAGGCGAAGGGGGGACAGGCGATGCTGACGATGTACAGCGACCCGGACACCGAAAATCTGACGAAAGAAGAGCAGATGTGCTGGGTGAATCCGAAAGAACTCCATGAGGAAGGAGATGCTGCGCACTATGCGAATACCACACAAGATTCAAACAGCTCAAGATAGGTTCAGCCTTCTCAGGACTAGATGTTGATTATGATAACATAAGATTTATTACCGATACAGGTGCAATCGACCATATATAAATAATAGAAAAGAATATTTGAGGTGGGGTCTATCAAAACGCTACAGGTTTGCACCATGCGCCAAAATCAATCAAAAGTGGTTATTTTCTCTTCAAATAGCATATTAAAAACGTGTGTCTTCGTCAAAACTTCGCATCTCCTTCCCTCAAAAAATACTGGAAAAGTTGAGTGTGTTCAAACCAAGACTCAACATCTCACAGTTTATACACACCGAGTCGCTCCGATTTTTTTCATATCTGGTCATCTCCAATCATGATGGTAATGCTTTAAATTTTTTATTTGTCGGGTTCTTCAACAGGTGGCAGCACGTCTTTGAACGATCATGTTTGTTATTTTCTCGACCACTCGCTGAACGCACAGCGATGCAACACGCCATTTCGTTTTGAGTTGCGGCAGTAGTTTTGATATACTTTGATAGGCATTTCAATCGGTCAACAAACTGTTGTGCCGAATCGTCTGGTTATCGATTTGTTTACTTTCTCATTTTTCACGAGTTATGGACGGGATGGTATGAGATTTGAACTAATGGGTTAGGATGAAGGTTTCTAAATCAAATCATTCGAAACAGAGGAAGAGAAGAACAAGAAGTATGCCGACTCAGGGTTATAAACGCCACAGTGGAAAAACGCTATCATCTTTGCCTTGGAGAACTTCTGATGTTCTGTAAGCCTCTAACTCGAAAAAGGCCGCAATAGTTTGCCGTGGAAAATTTCTCTAGGTGTTCTGTAAGGCAGTTATCCTTCTCCGTAGGGGGTCATACGAGTTACAAGATGAGGTTAGGTGTATTTACACTGAGATTTCAGTGTTTACTCGTCGTATATCACTCTGTAATACATTTATTTAAATTTTTATTATTCATATATTGAATTTAAATTCAATCCATGAGTTCAGTGGTCCTTAATGTTGAAGTGAAAAAAAAAAGAAGAAATTTTTATCCATTTTGCCACCAAAAGAGTTGAACCTAGGAGGTTTTGGCGGTAATGCCTAAAACTAAGTATCACTCTTGGTTAGTTTACTACTTTTTTTGCGTTTTGCCTGTTAGTTTAGTGGAAAATTATTCCAGTGGAAAAGTGGCCCATTTTGGGTCCCACGATTCACTGGTTGAGCTACTGGCTGTAAAAAGAATCCCTCTAACGCGTCGAGGAGACAAGAATAACATTTCCAGTGCGTGGGCGCAGATTTCTCCCTGCTGACAGAGTGTTTGGTAGGGTAGGGAATCGGCTCAAAAAAACTCCTGTCATCATCTGATCAGAACGGTATGTTGAGGTCTACAGGAAATTCGGTAGTGTGCGAAGTCTCAAGTATGATTGGGTAATGTAAGTTCTTTTGGAAGACAACCAGAAAATTGGGGGCATCAGTCATGCAAAAAGGGTGGTAATTATCAAATTCCTTACGCGATCCAAGAAACTCATCTTCAAGGCTCGAGGTCTACAGAACTATCTTGACTTTTCGACTGAACAATTTCGGAGTATTATTAAAAAATGGAGAGACGAACAAAATTTAACGAAACAAAATTTAACAAAATTTAAATTTGGCAAGAGCTGCCAAAACAAAACGACTTGAGAAAAAGAAAAATGACGTTGTACAACTAAACTTCTTGAGCAACAATTTGGCGAAAATTGGAGTGAGATACAAGAATTGAGATGGATCCGAGACTCATGCGAAGATACTGACGAGGGCCCTGAAGTGGATCCCTCAGAGGTTAAGGGCTTTGACAGCTTGGATGAAAACCTTCTTCTTACCCACATTTGATGCGATCAGATTTTTTTAAAACGAATTAAATTTTTTACGGGTCTTAATTAGTTTTTCTTTCTACTTCCTAATGTCTAAGATGTTTCGATTTTTTCAAAATTCGACAACTCCATGTATCTGCGTCAAAACTCGACATTTCAAAAATGCTTTTCCCCGTTACTAGGTTACTGTACACGCCACAAATACGTCCTTAGTACACAACATTAGAGAGTTCCTAGAGATCCGTCGGTCTCAATACGGCCTGCGGTAACGAGAAACATTTACCACACCTTAAAGTCACGTCAAGTCCTTAATGGATCTAGTTGTAACGCTAAATCCATGGAAGGAGGAAATTATCCCTAGGAGGTAATTTGAGTCCATGGAAGAAGTTTATTTTAGACGATTACGTTTTTCCCGGATAGTGATCCGGTAACGTATCTGTACGGAAGGATGCGTCACCTTAATTCATTGCGCCAGAGTTACGGCGAAGGATAGTAGATACCGCACGACATATTGTGTTTTGCGGATCTCTTAAGAACTCTCTATTTAGGGTGGCCTAAGTATTTATTGACGCGGTCGGTTAGGTTTCATATACCAATGTGGCTGAGTATCATGTTTCTGAGCTTTCCTAGAAATTTTCTGAAAGTGGAGATGTAAAGTTTTTACAGATCCCTCCTTATTTCACATATCCAAGAAAATAAGAAAAACCTCGGAGGATTACGAGTGCAAATGGGAAAAGTGAAGCGGATTTGGTGATTGAATATGACGGAGACAATGTAATAGGGAATGAGAATGATAGTAAGTTGGCGTGTCTGAATGATGTCTTATATGCTCCCGCTCTGACAGAAAATCTTTTCTCAATTAGAAAATTAATTTCGAAAGGTCTAGTTGCTACATTAACGAAAGAAAATGTATTTATTGATAAATTGAGAAGCCAAAGGGGGGAAAAGGACAGCCAACTTTAGTGATACATAGACACAAATAGGAGAAGAGAATTCAAAACGTAGACACACCAACGAACATGTAACTCAGGAAAACACAACCGGAAGTGAAACAGTAGAGAACATAGTGGAAAGGACTAATCAAAGAGGAACGAACAAATACACAAATGTCTGAAACTTCATCTAAATAACACCAATGAAAGTCAAATAAGTCTCATAGAACAAATACCAGTAATTAGTGAAACAGTCTTGACATATTTTAGAGAGAGGAAGATAGACAGCATACAAGATTGTATCGGATACTTATGGTATCTTAGACTAAACCACGATTCTAAAGAGTATCTTGAACAGATTATCAAAAACTATTCCAGACTTGAAGAATGTAAAATTTGGAAATGAAATATTAGATTGTGGCGACTGTAAATTAGCAAAAAGAAAAAGAAAATCGTGTGTAGAGAAACGAGAGCGATCGAATATACCGTTTCATAGGTTATACAGTGACTTAATAGGACCATTTAAACCATGTTTATTCAAATCTGACGCAAAATATATTGTAACATTTACAGACGATTATAGCAGATACCACACAGGCTTACCCAAGCAGAAAAAACCCAAATGCATATTGCATTACTTTATTGTCTTTCTGAAATTAGAGTCACTAAAGGTCTGGTTTTTGTTAGAATGTAATGACACCGGATACACATTATTAGAGGTGGAAGAAAAGACAATTGTTAGATCAAAACATGTAGATTTTGTTAAGTCAAGGGTGTATGGAGATCATTTTGGAACTGATGCTCATTTCCCCATCAACGATGAACTTAGTTTTTGTGAATCACTAAACCCATTCATTAGGGAGAAAGAGTCTAGTAAAAATATATTACAGGAAGTAGGTGAAACGAGCTCGATGAAAAAAAGCGTCCAACGAATGGCTAGGGGAAAATGAGGAAGTTGAATTTTACCTTGAAAAAAGTGAATCAAAGGGAGAAGAAGTTTTTTAACGGACGGCTTAAGATCAGAAGATCCTCAATCATATAACCAAGCAATGGAAAGTAGAGATAGGCGAATGTGGATCAAAGCAATCAATGAAGAATTTGATGCTCTCACTAAATGTGAAACTTGGAAAATCATTCCCGAGGATGAAATACCGCTAGGGGAAAAGGTCATCAAAGCTAGGTGGGACCACAAGAAAAAATAATAAAAAAAATTAGAGGCATCCGGTGCTTTCAGATATACAAGTAGACTGGTGGCGAAAGGATATGCTGATACTAATATTTACGATCTTACAGAAATGTATGCTCCAGTTGTTAGATTGGCCATTAGGTTTATTCTGATAATATCCAACAAATTAAACGTAGGGTTAGCTCAATTTGATGTCAAAACTGCGTTTTTAAACGGAACTTTAGAGAAGTCTGTATTTATGGAAATACCCGAAGGTTTCAGAAATTAAATCGGAACAGGTATTGGTTTTGAAAGAGATCATGTTTGTAAATTGCAGAGATCTGTATATAGTCTCAAAGTTTCACCCAAAAGATGGTTTATCAGGATCCAGGAGGCGATGCATACAATGGATTTTATGAATTACGAATTTCAACAATGATTTAAGTGAACCAAAGAAGTTTCTAGGCATTGAAATAAATAGGAATCGGAAACAAAAAACGATGTATGTTAGTCAACGAGCATTTGCTAAATCAATTATTAACAAATTTGGTATGTAGTAATTCAGTTTTTTGGCTTGGATTATCAAGTGCCAAGTCGAGAGTAACTGTATTTTCTAGAAAGCGTAGACTCCCATTTGGAGAAATGATGAACTTTGGAGGATTTCAAGTTCCTGTTAGAAATAGTGCTAAGTTCCTTGGAATTATCCTCACTAAAAATATGAATTGGAATATGCATATTAATCACGTATGTCAAAAGGTGGAACCATACATAAACATTCTGAGGGCAGTTACTCGAGTTCGATGGGGTGCGGACCCAGAGGTTGCTATCATGTTATACAGAGCCACAGTGCGTAGCATCATAGATTATGGCTCTCATTTGTACGGTGGCGCATATCCTACTTCCTTAAGCAAGCTGGACAAGATTCAGAATCGATGCCTTCGTTTAGTAATGGGCTTATTACCGTCTACTCCATTAAATGCTCTTTATGCGGAAAGTGGAGAACCAACATTGAGTGCAAGACGCAAGATGTTCGACAGCAGATATCTCGCACGAATATATTCAAGGCAGGGCAGCATATATGGTGGCGTAGTAGGCTTATCAGTATTAGACGTCTTAACTCAACCCTATTGGCAAAATAAAGTGGCTCCTTGTTTGACTGACGCATTCCTGGAAATGGAAACATTTTTGTCCAACATATCTGAAGAGAACAAGTCCCCTATGTACGAAACAGGTTACGCAGCACTAATAAAACCACCAATAGTGATCATCCCTAATTTCAACAGCACAACTACCTATAGAGAAGCTGAACACGCATTGATGGAGATATACCATCGCCAAGGACCATACTGTAGAATGATATTCACCGATGGCTCAAGAACAGGAAGCGGCGCAGGATGCGCAATGTTTGATTGGAATACTGGCCTTGCAAAACCATTCAAAGTCAACAACAATGCTTCAGTTTATTCAACAGAGCTCATTGCGGTGGTCAAAGCACTCGAGTACGTCGAGCAGTTGGTCGTTCTGCCACCGAAAACTGAGCTGATTGTGTCAGACTCGAAGAGCGTCATACAGGCCTTACAAAGTGGCAACATAAAAGCGAAGACTTCCTATTTAATTTGTCAGCTAAAGCGACATATTTTCACTCTATCCCATTCCGAAGTTGTAGTAAAATTTGTGTGGGTTAAAGCGCATATTGGAGTGCGGGGAAATGAGGAGATTATTTGACATTGTATTGGACCAAGCACACCAGGACGGTACGTAGTTGTTCACCATAGTAATCCATATGAGTATGAGTGGAAAGAAGTTGATTTCATTTTATTCGATAGCAAATGAATTTTGTTTACCTAGGTACCGTCTTCAAAATACAATCAGTTAAGTAAAAAATACCTCTCTACTTGTTTACGTGGTGTTCAGGGATTCGACAAACATTTCTAATACTAGTGCTATTTTTTAGATGCTACACACCAAAGACCGGGTCATGTTTTCAAGCTACTTACTCAACAAAACAACAGTCCAATGATTTCACAACATTAACCTTTAAAAGACGGTACAGCTCCCTTCAAGTATACGGTTGCATCATGTTTCTACTTAGGCAAGTATCAAGGCGTCCGCGAGTTCCTAACGCAAAAACTTCGACGAGATTCAAATCAAATAATGCTGAAGGATGCTGGGTATGATTATAATTTTTTCTAAAAATGTAATATGATTTTTGCTCAGCAGGTAAATGTTTATTACTGCATGCGTATCAATGTATGACACCACTTGAAACAAGGGCTTCGATTCCCTTTCTGATTGGAAATTATGATGAGGAACGATCAATAGGAAATACATAGCGCTCCCATTTGCAAGCTCCCAAATCTCGTCACACAAAACATTATTATTTTTAGTCATTTGATTTACCTATCTCAGTTCATGCATGGACATCAAGTTTGAAGAGGATATTGTGCATAAAGTTCTCATTAATGTTCGTTCTATTGCCTTTTGTTTAATGAACACAAGTTGAGTAGGTAGCTGACTATGAGGTGTTTTGGTCTATTATTTTTAATTATGTACCTTAGTAATCAATCAAGAAAAAAAAAATTTTTTTTACCCCCCCCCCCAACCCCCCAAGATTCCCAAAATCGAATGAAATTACGAATAAGTCCGTCTGTCCGCCGTACCCGTCTGAAGCTTTTTTCCGAAACTAGGGTGGAGGGGCCAATGTTTGACACCTTAAGAGAAATTTTGGCTTTGACAAGCAATAAGTTATGTTTTTTCGATTGTTCAAACTTAGTCTTTCATCTATTGCTGCATCAGGATGTCCTCAAACTGCTCAGTATTGAAAAAATCACTAATTCAAGCCACAAAACATCATAAATTTGGTTTTTCGAAATCAATTTTTTGACCCAGTATTTGTTACACAAATTTTTGGTTGCACCTTATGATTGACACAGCAGTTCTTCTGCAACGAATGATTCCGTGTATCAACAAAACATTTATTTCAAAATTGTATAAATAAATTGAGCATTTGAACTTAGTTTTATTAATCTAAAAATTAAATTAATATGAGTATTTATGAAGACAAAGTTGAAAATATCAGCAGATGTTTCATCACAAAATAGGTACAATGCTTTCTCAATACCGTAGGTACAATAAGCTTCTAATGGTAAACTAGCAGGTTGTGAGTTGCTATGTATTTATATAAATATAAAGAACAAATGACAAGAATGAATAGAGATCCATATTGACAGCCTTGTCAATCACTGAGGGTAGCATCAGTATGGTGACTAGTAATTGACATTTGCATTTTCACTTCTTATCTTTGATTATTTCCACAAAATGATAGTATAAATGCAATCTACTTAAAAACCTGATTGAGAAAAACCATGGGTGCAATCGAATTTGAAAATGTGGAGGACATGGTGAAGCAATATAAAATACTTACCTCTTTAGCAAAATCATAAGAAACAGCAAGAAAGAGATGACAACACGAGGTTTTGTAGGGGAACCTTCCCCAGATTTCACAAAAACCCGCTTGAAACCTTTTTCCGCCTTGTACTTCACTGGGAAGGTATTTTGTCTCAAAATTCAAAAGGATCAAACCCGTAAAACACTTTTATGCCTTATTATTTAAACTTTTTGGTGAGATGTCAACCACCGGGTCCTTGTCAAACTCTGGTCCCTCCACCCTACTGGAAATTATCTTATGAAATTTGGCTATTGAATCATACATTGCTGTGCCGGTGATCTGGGCATAACTCTGTTTAAGGACCCAGCAATCTCTGTACGCCCGTTTGATAGCACGGTGGTTATAATCCTTGCCAGTCACAACTTGAAACCGGGGTTTGACTCCTCGCGTGGTAAAAGATTTTGTCCTCTCCACAAGCAAACAATTATAATATAATTATTAATATAAAATAATTATTATTTAATATTTTTTTGGTAGTAGTGGCTTTCTATTTTCAGTTTTGTAGGTACTTGTGTTTATGCTTTGATATTTAGGTAGTAAACTTACCATAGTTCCGTTTAATAATTATCTATAGATCAAATAATTTGCGTAGGTACAAATTAATAGCTAAACCTTTGTGAAATAATTTGATGTTTTTCCAGTTAAACACTAAACTCGCCTCAGCAGACTCACAACGTCTAGGTTAAAATGTGTACCTAATCAGCACGATCTAATTTACTAACATCAACTATTTAATTTTAATGAATTATTATCGTCATTAGGGTAACCTACTGATTTAGTATACCTGAATGAAAGTGGTATTTAATCATGGTACGAAATCATAAGTGGTTTCGTTAACCATAGTTTACGCCTGATGAGTGAACTCTAATTGAAATTCAGAGAAAAGAGTTGCGTTATAGAAAAGGCGATGGAAATGTTTTTATTCAATTAACTTCCCCGCACGAACTGTCGAAGAAGAATCCTGTTATGGGCCGCATAATTAACCCGGGGGATGGAAATTAATCCTAAAAAACCCTTAATTTCAGAGCGAGTTCTGCGAGAGGGAACGCTTGAAAGGGTTGACGGGAGAGGGTTAAAAGTACTGCTTCAAGGAGGGACCAAGTTTTTCTTTTGGGGCATTTTGGGGGTAACTTCGTTAGCCCATACTTCCAGGGCTCACTTTCCAAGTCTTTTCAATCGATAAGTGAACAATCGTTTTTGCTTAGGGCAGTCCACTCTCCTTTTATTTCCTTTCGATTTTATTATAAATGAAGGAACGGACTGCTCGTTAAGTTCTATAGAGATCTGCCATAAGAATGCTGCAAGGAACTTTTCTTTACAATCCCTTCGAACAGTATCCACTTTCTGTACCTACCTTCGGACAAATTCGAAACATTAAACTTCAACAATGACCGTACGACTGTGTGTGTGTGCCTAGAGTTAGTAATATTTCTTTTGGAGGCTGCACCCTCAAACATAACACAAAGTAACGTAAAAGTCTCAAAATGTTTGGACAGATGGCGTTAGGAAAGACTGACTTTATCGCTAGAAATGTATATCTATGATCGGGAGCAAATTTTCATTATAATAGTACGAGGTGAATCACATGACATGGAATAAACACTGAGATGTCCGTGAAATTTGAATTATGAAATGAAATGAATTTAAATGAAATAATGGACTGAAGGGAGAATTTGGTAGAGAGCACGTTTTCACTTTTGGTTTATTATTTCCAATAATAAGGCTATGTGATAGTGTAGCAAAACATTTTTATTATCCCCCCTCAAACTTTGTCACTTTACGTTTCAAGGTGCGTAGAATCCAAATTTGAAATGTCCGTCCGCCGTTCGCCGTCCGGGCCATAAAAGGCCTAAGAATTGACTTAAAAAACCCGTTCTTTCGCACATAGACTCCATTTGGGGTCTAGTTGGTCCTAACGTTTAATCATCCCGATCGCTTTTCTCGCATAGATGCTATGGGCCAAAAACGGGCGAAAAAGTGTCTTTTTCGAGGCTTTGAGTGTTAGACGTGTTAGACGCACGCCTGGCACGCTTGGCAGGGGGTCACGGTGGGTTGTGAGGGGGGTGAGCGGGGGGTGGAGTGAGAGGAGGCGCCGCGGCACCTTGTGGTGGGTACAGCGTTCCTTCGAGGCATGAATATATGTTTTTTTCTAGGTCATATTTGTGTGTTAATACCAATGCTTTTCCTACGCATATTTAATAACATATCCTCTCGACTTTTCGTACGTACTTAGATAATGATATTATTAAGGCAATAACTATTTGAATAGATAGGAGCTCAAATCGAGAAATATAAACATGCGTATATAATTATAGAAGTATAGGTTGTGGCAACTCGAAATAGGACACGCCGAGGAGTCTGGACGGGCCTTATGACGTACGTAAACCAACTAAAATTACGATCAAACTCAATTGAAAAAATAATAAACCTTTGTGAAATAATTTGTAGCGTTTTTCATATGTAACCATCAATTTAATTGTTAGGTTAGTGTTTGCGATAATTATCGTTGTTGTTGTTGTTTGCTATTCAATGTAATGGCATACACCACAAACGCAAGACACGATTAAGGTCCTGAACTTATTAGCTTTCGGGACTGCTTTATATGCTTCAGAGGTTTGTGCCTTTCCCCCAAGTTGAAGTGATGAAGAAGGTGTAAGTCCGCGCTTTTAAAACTACTTTCTTTAGAATGACACCCCAGATTAAATGATCTATATCAAGTTTTATATTGTCCACAGCAGGGCCCAGATTGTTAATAGGGGCTTGAACTGCTAGTTGTGTTGTACTGAGGAATCCAGAACGCCAAAAATTAGTTTTCTGCGATTGTTTGATTAGCAACGGAAGAAATAGAACTCGAAAAAAAAAAAAGATATGGCAACTTTTCATTGAAGCGTCTTAGGGGTTTTAGGCGTATTAGAGGATGGGGTTGTTGTGCATTGTGGGAATCTCTGAACTACGAGTGCAATGAATCCCGGAAATATTGGAAAGCTATTATGGTCCTATGCTTTTGCTGGGAGGTGTCGAGTACAGGATGTTGAGAGCTATAAACATATACCAACCAAATGCATTCAAATACCAACGAGCAGAGTCTGTGAATTTCTTAAATTCCGATTTAGGCATTCATTCTATAAGAGTTTGTTTAGCCGAATACGGCAGGGTGGAGTTCACCGGGGGCTAGGATGCAGTTTGACTAGACCGAGAGGAACCTGGTATGCCCAGCTTCTTAGGATTCTTGGTGCATTTCCTTGAATTGTTAATGCGGCTATCAAGGGTAGAATGCTTTGCGCAGCATAAATTTTTTGTAATAATCATTTATAGCTAATACTGCATTGTATTTCATTAATACTATCATTTCTCTTTTACTACATATTTATTTTTGCTGATTTTCCTTTTTTTTAAAATTGTTTGGAATCCTTTTTTTTATAACTTACGTATACATTTTTCGTACGATAACCTCTAAGGCAACTTTCTAGCAAGATTAAGATTATTTTGTATTATTTCTTCATACCTTGTAATGTTGTGATGACTGCACAATTAATTTATGACAACAAACATTTTTAATTCGACAGTTTTTGAAATGTTGATGAACGAATATTTCATCCCGCCGATTCCCCCCTCCCCCCACCCTAAGGGTTGAAAACCGTGGTGCAGACATTTCATGACTAGCTAGATTTTTGATCCAAGTTTCATTGACTTTGGTCCAGTAGTTTGGAATATAAGCTCCTGGCCACGATCTGCGGACGGACGAGTTTTTTTAAATGTCTTTTTTGGGTTCTTGGAACTTACCTAAACCAACACATTTTTATAAGAGGGAGGGGGTATACAAATTGTTTTCCTTGGTACCATTATTGAAAATAATGAACCAAAATAGTAAAAAGCCTCTGATAAGGAGATTGGAATATGTTATGTATTAGTACTTATCATACAAGCTTTTATTATGACTTAAGCTATCTACCTAGGTATACCAATGGTATATTTTCGGTAGATAATTTTGAATTTCCACAGAGCCATCATCTTCCTTTATTTCCAATTTATTTGTACCCACAGGACCCGGTGGTGGCGAATGAAGGGATGCCACCCAAAAGCGCCAATATCAACTACCACCACCAATACCGCTAGTAGGTACACATCATTCTGATTTATTTGCTCTCATACTGTTTTTGACACATGATGAAGGCTAGGCGAAAAGAGTATAGTTTGGGGAAAAAAAAAAATAAAATAAAATAACAATGCAACTAAGACTAGATTATGAATAAGCTAAATAGGTACACCAGAAAAGTGAAATATATGTAACTATGACTAGATGTATATAAATTATCACAGACCAGATACCACAGTTCTTAGTAGAGCTCAGTGCCTCTCAAGTACAACAGGGACTGGACATCGTCTGGTCCAGATAAACACTGAAGGGCCTATCAAGCACAAGTCCTGAAGGACACGCGAACCAGTGACTTCACACTGCCATTATTCGTGCCTGATGGAATTGGCTTTATGTTGCATGTAAAGGATATTTGATCCTCAATGCGTACAGGCATTGAGTCAATCGAGTCATGACCAATGACTCGTAAGAGCATTTGCAAACTCTGGCCATGAATAACCACATAGATTGGGATCCACATAAAATGGTTGAGTCCAGTGTTGTGGTTCGGTGTAGCAATACACGTGGGCTTTGTATTTGGGCATCATCAGAATTAGTCCAGGAGTCAGGTCCGAAATTAATCCGTAATTTGCGGAGAAGGTTTGAAATTAGATTTTGAAAATTTAGTCCGTTCTGAGTGAGAAAATCTTGGTCTGCCATCTCAAAATTGGTGGAATACGAAATGGCGGCCTCATAAATGGCTTAATTTGCCCATTTTAAAGTTTGTCTCTAATAATTCCTAAACCGTACATCCTACAGAGATTTTTATACGCAGCAAAGTTGTAGAGCATTAAAAAAAGATTCGATCCCAAAACTCAAAATTATTTCTCAAAATAAGCGAATTACAAACAATTGAAAATCGGGTTAAATTTGGACCCGTCTAGACTTTTGCCCTTCAAAATCATCCGGTGGCGGTAATATTGGTCTGATTTCAGTCTGCCAAAGCTAATTCTACTGAAGATTCAATACTTTCCAAAGTTCGTCTCGAGCATATTTTAGCTGAGACGTTTTCCCATTGATTTACAGCCAAACTTATCAATTTTATGTCATTTTACACATAAAGTTCGAAAAAACGGCCTTTTACTTTGTACTTTAATGGGAAACGGTCTGAGCAAAAACTTGCTCGAAACGAACTTTGGAAAATATTTAACCCTGAGTCGAATGAGGTTTGGCAGACCTGATTCAGACCAATATTGAGGTCCCTAGGTGTTTTTGAAGGGGAAAAGTCTAGGCGTCTTTAAGAGATTATCTGTTTATTATAAAAGTTTGGCTGTACATCAATGGAGAAAGGTCTCTGCTGAAATATGCTAGATACAAACTTTGGAAAGTATTTGATCTTGAGTAGAATTAGCTTTGGCAGGCTGAAATCAGACCAATATTAACGCCACTAGATGATTTTGAAGGGCAAAAGTCTAGACGGGAGGAGGAGTGGACTTAGCCAAATTGCCAAATTTAGCCAAATTTTCAATTGTTTGTAATTCGCTTATTTTGAGATATAATTCTGAGTTTTGGGATCGAATTTTTTTTTTTTATGCTCTACAACTTTGCTGCCTATAAAAATTTCTGCTGAATGTACGGTTTAGGAATTATTAGAGAAAAACTTTAAAATGGGCAAATTCAGCCATCTTTATAAGGCCGCCATTTTGTATTCCACCAATTTTGAGATAGATCACATAATTCTCAACTCCTATCGTCTTATTTTTAGTAAATTATAGATTAGTGGGAAAAATAGATTCGGACTCTCGCTATAAGCACCGACACTTCCGTCCCACAAGAAGTGTCGTTTTTGGACGAAGCGCGTTTGGCCCATTTCAGCCATAAAACCAGCACTTCTGTATGGCATCAGATAGAAGTGCGTAATGACCACTCCAGGTTGTTCTAGAATTTGCTGGAACTCCATATCAGTTTCATTGAATGAGACCACCCTAAATATTGAACGCCCAACCCCGGGCCCCGGGAACAAGGGGGCCCTAGTGCTTGAATGATAAAACGCTGCAAATTATTACACAATGATTTATTATTTCTGTATTAGATAGCCCTTCTACGAAGAGCATTGTTCCATAAAAACTCATCGTCTACTGTGCATTATTGAAATATAACTGGACATAGTCACCTACCAGAAGAACTTGAACGAATCAACTAAAAATAATGAAAAAAAAAAAAAAAAGTGTGACTAGGAAGAAAGAATTAATAAATGTGATGTCCCCGCTGGGATAACGGCCAACGCGTCACCCCAGTCGTACGCATATCCTGTGAGCTACAACTGCCTGTACAACAATGCTGGCAGCTAGTGAAGTATTTAGTCAAGAATGATGAAACTGATTGGGGACCGTCTACACCCTAGCTCGCACATTCCCTGAACATTTAAACCAAATCGGATGAAAACTGTGGAAAATAAGCGAGTTACAAGGATTTCACGTTATCGCATGCGCAGTAACTATCAACGATACCATCATGTTGAAATTGATATGGGATGAACAAATTGTTATTCCCAAATCATCAACCCAATTTGAGCGAGATCGAACGACTAGGGCATGAGAAAATAATGCTTCGTAGAATTTACGTTTGCGCAGGCGCAGAGTGAAGTATTTAGTCAAGAATGATGAAACTGGTAGGGGACACTCTATTTCATCCGAATCAGATGAAAATTGTGGAAAATAAGCTTGTTACAAAGATTTGCGGACACACACACACAGACAGACAGAAAGTTGTTCAGGATGTTCTAAAACGTAAAATGCAAGTGGAAATTTTGATTTTGGAATCCAAAATTTATTTTTTCTCCTGAAAGTGAAAACCTATATGCAGAATCGGAAGTAAAATAATATTACAAAATTTTCCAATCGGCGGTCACAACGTCACAAGCACGCTTATTCTTAAGTATAGGAGAAATAAAAATCTCAATGTCTGGACGGGTCGTGAAAACGAAACTTGCTTACCTTAAAACCCTGAGAATGTTCTGTCGTAAAGGTAATTTGTGGGGAAAATTTCTGTTGAGAAGAGTATTCGGCTTCTAGCTCGGATCTGAGGAAGAACGAAGTTAATCTCAATACAGAAGACCAATCCAGCTGTCCAGCGGTCCGCGCACCAATTTACATACGAAAGACAATACGCTCGTCGATCGACGCGTTCGGAGAGGAACTAGATAGCACCTCCCCAAGCGTAATCAAAGGCGGATCGGACACCACTTCCCATTGTGACCTTTTATTAGATCTTATATTGAGTTCCACACGTATTAAAACAGTTCAAGTTCCAGCCTGCAGTTGCGCTCAAACGGACTATTCTGTGGTTGCACTTAGTCACCCAGGCTGGCAATTGGTCACCCCAAACCTCAGTACCCGTTTGAGTGATTGAAATTGGCGCTACGATTTCTGGGATATATGTAGGCTATAAATGGTTTTTGAGTTAAATTTTTCGAACTTCGTTCCAGTTTTCAGACGTAAAGAAGGATGAACGGACGGTTTTTACAAAATTAGTTTAAATGTAAACAAATCAATTTTGAGAGGGTTTAAAAAATTTTCTTTTATCGAGTTTTTGTATGAAATGAAGCTATTGCAGTGGGTAAACCAAATTTAAAATTAAATTTTCAATGGAAATCTGTGTGTGTGTGTGTACCATTCTAGACGATAACTCTCCTAAGAATTAAGATTAAGTACAAAAAAAGAAAGTTTTTTGGCCAGCAAATTAAGGATTTCAAAAGAAAGGACAGGTTCGTTGGGCAGCCTTTTTTGAGCACACTAAATTGGTAAAATGTGCTGGGAAAATCACTAAAAATGGAGAGAACGCCTAAAAATAATCAAATTTAGGTTTTTGTAGAATGTTGCTCGAAGAAAGTTCTTCAACTATGGATTAGAACGTTAAGAAATTTATATAATAGTTAATAGTTATAATAACCTAAGTTATAATACTTATAATAGCTATCAAGTAAGGTCTAAAAAGGAAAAAAAGCTCAAAACCATTATTTGAATAGAAGATAATTATTTAGAACTAGTTTTTTTGCCATGAAACTGATAGTTCATATCTTGACACCCAAAGTGCTCCAATTTATAAGCAATTCAACATAAATATAATAGGTACTATAATTAACGAAAATTTGCTCATTTGATCATGCTGCATGACTGGAACCATGGTGTGGTGGTGGAATCATGGTTTGGTTACAATGGAAATCATAAACCAATATAGGGATCATTCATTGGAGGTAGGAGGGGAGGGGCTGTTAAGTACCTATAGTTGCACTTTATTACCCTATTATTTCATATTATTATGAGAAGTTACTTACCGTAACAGGCAGTGTAGTTGATGATCTCCTCTTTATCAAGATCATCGTATATTGAGCCACTTTGTCCTGACTTTATTGTTTGTGGTAATAAATACGCGGCCACCTTTTAGCAATTTGAGCTTCATTTCCGACTCGCCAGCGGTCAGTGGTAAACCTCTTGCGAGCTTCTCAACAGGCTGACCCTTATTTTATATTAAATTATTCACGCTCGAGTCCTCAATGGGTTTCCACACAGTTACCAACCAGGTAACGGGTTGAAAGGATAAGCTGACCCCTCGGTCGTAAAAGGCGTATGTAGACCCAAGAGGGTTAATCACCTTGTTCGGCTTTAGTGTAACTGCGATAGAAGATTCTCAGTCGTTCCTTACGATTAGAGCCATTCCAATCTTTGTGGGATGGGGGTCAACTTTATGCTAATGGTAAGCTGTGTTAGCAGTCCATTATTATACAGCTAGCTAACCCGCAAACGATAAAACTATGAACCTAGTTTGGATAATTTATACAATAAATGTGTGTGTGTTTATTATTGGGTTTACTCATATCGAACATTGGATTATAATGTAATTTATTCTTGCTAACATATTTACTGCTCTATTATCTTATTGCATAATATATTGGTATCAGTCATCGTATTGATAATGCCTTTCACGGTTCCATTTGCTTAATTTTGAAAAGATCATAACATTTTGTATTAGCCCGATGTATTTTTGTATATATATATATATATATATATATATATCTATATATATATATATATATATATATATATATATATACATATATATATATATATATATGTAATTTTGATTTTAAAATTTTTGAATTTGACAAATTCCAGGTTAAACTCTAGTTCAAACAGCTGATAGTCCATAATTTTCCTAAAAATGTTTTAACTAGTGCCCAGCGGTACTATATATATATATTTATTGCAGTTCATTGGGTCCACGCACGATAACCCTTCAGGGTCATGGGTTCAAGAATTCCTCGTTCAAGGGTACGATAACCCTACTGGTCAATTATTGTAAACAGTTGAGCGTGAATCACAGATTATAACAAATATCTATTGATAAGGAATGCATGCATTACAGGGACTGTGTCTGGTCTGCATATGATTTTTGTGAATTGTGAATAGATCGTGATTTCACTGGATATACTCATCCTTCCCCCTCCTTTATAATCCAACATGAATCTGCTCCTCCACCCTCATGAACCCCTTTTACAAATTGGGTGAAAATATCACGGTATATCGGTATTGCCTCCCTCTACCACTCCTCATTACATTAATCCGTTATGAAAATGAAATCTCCCATTCATAGCTAACCTAAACCAAAATGACCCTCCATTTACCCCATCGTTAATGAATCTGAACTGTCCAAGGTTTGAAAAAGAATTAGACTAAAATCTGGATCAATAAAAAAAAAAAAATAAAATAAAAAAATAAAAAAAATAAAAACATTTTATTGTCGTGCCTCAATTTGCGCTTTTACGGCAAAAATACACGAACAAAGAGTTGTAAAAATATCTTTCTAACTCTTACTAGTTCGGAAGTTACAGTTTGAAATTTTCCGAGTTTCACCAGGAGAAATAGTGAGTGGCTGCCTTTCATGATTTCATATTATGGTGCATTTGAATGTGTGTGTAAATGTGTTACTTTTGGTTTCGTGTACAAATAAACAAAATGGGGAATGTGCTCTCATATGTCCCACTAACCCACTAACCCCCCCCCCCCCCCCCATCCTCCCATAACTATCACCACTGAAACTTAGCTCTGTTAGAACATATTAGTTTTTTGCGCAAATGCACGCTTTGTTTTTCGAACGGAAACCCCAATTTTGTTGATTGACTTTATAACGCTATGCGAAATTTCATAGAAAATAACCGATCACACGAATTTTTATTGCGCACAAACTTGCTCAGTTCCGAGAAAAATGTGCGCAATATGCAACATGCCTACCGAGTTTTGAGTGGTGTTTAATGGCCATAATATATGATTTAAGGGTACTCTGTTAACGCTGATTCGCTTAGTAATGATTATTCATTGACATTCGCAATAGGTAATACTTTGGAAAAAAAAAACAAAAAAAAAAAAAAAAAAAAAAACAGAATCTCAAGCAAGTTTCTCCGTTTATAACGTCTCAAAAAAAAAAAAAAAAAAAAAAAAAAAAAAAAAAAAAAAAAAAAAAAAAAAATCCTTTCAGTAAAATACACATCAGTTGGACGTTGGAAGTTGGGGGTGGGAAGGGGGCACGTGCTCCATGCGGCATATTTCAGGGGGCGGCAAAATTTGGAAGCTTATTAAAAGAAGTAATTAAAAGGTTTTAATGATAAAAATATTGTTTACATTTCATTTGAATGTTTCTTCGCATAATTTATAAACTTTAACAAATTATTTTCTTCATTATAAGACACAAGAATGAACGCAGCTCATGGGTCTGGAGTGAGTGTAATGTGTGGGCGGGGGGCAAAAATAGGGTGGTCTTGCCGCGATGCGCGACCTTCTTATCTGCGATACCTCACCCCTTTTCATCCCCGTTAACTTATAAGTGATCTTTGGCTCTCTGCAGTACACTAAACTAACACCTGCAGTTATCGTTATGGACGGTTACAGTTGTGTTGACTGTGGGTGTTGCAATGGATCGAAAATTGTTTTATTTTGTTTAAATTTAGTTATTAGTGTTTGTAGTTATTATTTAGTTATTTGTATTCCCGTTATCATTATTTGGAAAACGGTATTGTCAGTCTCTACATTATGGATGGCAGTCAGTGGAACGGAATATATAAAACTTGCAAACGAAAAAGTAAGAAATCAGTGTGCTGTCCCAAACTCCAAAATTATAATTTTTTTGAAACTAATGTTAGTGAAGATGAAGGCTCAAGAGAAAAACCAGGTACTTAAGCAAAATATTTATGCCAAGCACACTAGGGAAGAACAATAATTATGCGTTTGCAGTATAGGACTTTTAGATAACTTTTAAAGACTTTATTACTTATGTAATATATAAATTGCATTAAAAGTTCCAGTCATGCAGCGTGATCGTATGAGCGAATTTTCGTAAATTTTTGTAAATTATGGTTCTAGATAATGTTTAGCAATTCAAAAAAATATTTTAGATTGTAAGCTTTTTTTTTTTTTACAGTTTTAATCTATTTTTCGGCAATTCAAGTACAATTTCAGCATAAATTTGTGCATGATTTTTTAAATGTTCTATTTCATTGCTGATAATCATCTTTTGTCTTAAATTCTGTTAAGATGATATTTCAGATATATTGTTATGCGTGGTTGCAATTGAGTTACAGTACAAACAATTAATTTGTTTTAGTCATGTATAAGTGTTAGTTAAGTGTTAGTTAATTACCTATGTAAAATAAGTGTTTTTGATAAATAAACCTTCTTAATAACATATATATGGCGAATTATTTCAACTTTCGCATCTAAAAAATATTGATGGAGTGTGGGGAAGAAGAGAGGTGAAACTGCCCCCCCCCCCCCCCCTTACGACAAATTTCCTAGTTCCAGCACTGGATGAGGTTCTTGTCACTACAATACAATGTTTGACTGTTTGACTGTTAAGTAATGTTTAATGATTTATGGTTAATTTCAAACATATTATTATTACTGAAGTTTACACTTCTCGCTGGAGCAGATGAATATATTAGAATCAATTTGATATTAGAAAAATGACAAATACCCACTGGCATACCTACTGAAACCGTTCGGCGAATACCATTGATCCTTAATCGGACACCCACTAAAACAGTAGGCTGTCAAACAGACAAAAATATTTATCTATATATTAGTACGGAATATATTTATGGTAAAACCAGTTTGAGTTCAGTAAAAGTATGACCGACAATCAAGGCATTACTAATTACGAGTAGTGAATGAGAAAAATCTTCTAAATACACGATTAATGCAGAATGAAATTGACAGTTGCCGATTTGTGGAGTTGACATAATCCGAGCTCCTATGTCCAACTCCGAGAAATGCCGAGTTGGAGCCTTCCTTGCAAAGAACTTCTTCCCGGATGATCCCATTATGAAGGCAGCAGGGCTGAAGAAAACAGACCCTGCTATTCTCCAGTATTATTTGACGCTGATGAACGAAAACATGTCTCTGTTCGCCCAAGTTCCTGGCAGTCGAGAAATCCTTGGAGTAGCAATCAATAGCAGAAACTCAACAACCACCACTTTTGAGCTCAAAAGTCTGGCGAGTAAGTTATATAACTGATTAGTCAAAATATATAAATTGAAATGATACATCACTCTAATTGAGCTCTGCATACATTCAGAACCCAATATAATCAGCACATTCTATCAATACGAGTATATTATCCGATACAAGCAGTGATCAAAGAAATGAAAATGGAACTGAAAAAATGTTGTGAACGTTCAAAATAATTTTCTCCATTTTTTTGTTTTCTTCGTCAAAACGCTGCGAATTATTACACAAAGATTTGTTATATCTGTATTAGATATGTAGAGATAAAATGATAAAAATTACGTACCAAACTGAGTCTATAGTGCATTATCAGAAGAAAATAAATGAATTAACTAAAAAGAATTAAAAACAAAAAAAATAGAAAAAAAAACTCGAATGTCACCAGGAAGAGAGTATTAAATTATGCATTGTCTCCGCAAGGGCACGAACCCCATGATTTCTCTATGTTCTCGCGCCTAGAAATCCGAAGGTGTTTTTTAGAAGTTCTAGCCATTAGGGAAAGCGAACGGTTCAACGTACAGTGTTGCGGATTGTTTTCATCCATTCTTTGAGATTATATGATTGACAAGCAAAAAATCATTACTATTACCTTGAATGTTTTCGCGATTTCGATTCGAATATGTTAGCCCTTAATTTTTACCCTTTAGTTTGATCAAAATTGATGCCAATGCATGATTTTTGAGTCAAATTTCATAAAATTTGGTCTAATAGTTTCGGATAAAAGCTCTGGTCGGCTTACGGAGTACGGACGGATTTTTGTAGAAAATGAAGCTATTGCAATGGCTCCAAAGATTTTAAAATCAACTTTTATTTAGCAATTTAATTCTTTTACATCAATGGCCTCTGTGTTGGGCAGAGGTGATGCTAATTATAATAATGAACGTATAAAAAGACAGAATTATTCCATTAGACAAAACCATTTAAAATTTTCAAATCATATAGGCAGGATATGAAAGACAAGGTATAGAGCCAGCCTCATCAATTAAGTAAGCTCTCAAGCTAACTTCTATTTGAGTAATGCCCTGCAATTTGAAATGGAGCCTCTTTGGGACCCAGTTCACCTGAGTAAGAACCGTACTTAGCTCATTTCTGAAGCTCACCAGATCAGATGAGTGAGGTCCGAATCTCATTTCTTTACTATTCAACCTATGAAGCTGAAATTTGAAACCGAGGCCTCTTGGAACGACTAAAACGAATCATGAAGTCTAAAGCCACCCAGACCCAGCCAGACCAGCTGAGTGAGATCCTGATCCAAGTTCTCACATGAAGCTGAAATTTGAAATGGAGGCCTCTTGGAATAACTGGAAATGAATTAAAAAGTCTTAGGCCCCCTAGATCAGCTGAATGAGATCCGGAGCTAAGTTCTTTGCTATTCAACCTATGAAGCTGAAAATTTAAATGGAGCGTGTTCCACGTTCCCCCAATATTTAGCCGAGGCTCAAGGTGAAAGCAAAAGGGGATGTGAGGTCCCCTCAGCAGGGACAAGGAGCGGAGACCATTGCAAGGCGCGCAACGCTGAGTTTTTATTCGGTTCGTGGGATTTACATTTTTGTGTAATACATAATTATGCAAAATATTATGTACTAGCTGGTTCACCCGTGCGTTGCACAGGTTGACTTGAACATTATCAAATAGCCTGTGACCCAAGGTGAAGTAATTCTGATAGATTCGCCCACTCAGATCCCCAGTTGGTTCAGTGACGTTCAAAACGCTTCAACATCCTCCCCTCCCCACTGGGTCAGATTTCAAAAATTTGAAAAAAGTAGTCTTTGACTTGAATTAGAGTAATCCAAACATATTCGACAATCAAATCCCCAGTTCGTTCAGTGATGACAAAGATACCCCATCTCCCCCCCCCCCTCTCACTTAAAACACCCCCTATATGGAGCAGATTTGGAAAATTTCAAGTAGACTGTAATTTAAGTTAGAATAATCCAAACATATTCGAGAAATCAGATCCCCAGTTCATTCAGTGATTCGAAACACTTTAACTCCCCAACCCCCTCCCCATCAATTGTGGGTCAGATTTGAAAAATTTGAAAAAAAAAAAAAATAGTCTTTGACTCGAATTGGAGTAATCTAAACATACTCGACAATCAAATCTCCAGTTTGTTCAGTGATGACAAAGGTACCCCATTCCCACTCCTCCCATAAACACCCCCTATGGGGCAGATTTGAAATTTTAAACCTTTTAAACATTCTCTGGACTTCTAAAAATAATTTAAGGCCAAAATTATCCAAATCGGTCCAGCCGTTCTCGAGTTTTAGCAAGACTAACGAACAGCAATTGATTTTTATATTATATAGATTTCTTGTCTCATATACTTCTGTTGTTCATTGAAGTGATTTTTCATGTCAAATATAGTCTCCTTATTTCAATGAGAAACACGTGTTTTTGTCATAGTTTTTTCTTCATCTTCTTACTGCTTCTGACATTACATCGCAATGGAGACGTGTCCTGATCTGATGATGGGAAGTTGTCTACTACGTTTTCGCCTTTAGGGATCGTGATGAGTTTTTTCCCCATTTATAAACAGTCTCCTTTCATCACTGCAATTTGCCCTGCTCGTCTAGCTTCTATCATTCTAGGGTATAATAATTTTCTCATATTCAAGATCAGTTTCGTATAGTCATCTGAAGCATTATAAGGAGAGGTCTTTAATTGGGAAAACCCTTGTGAGCGAGGGTTTGGGTCCTCAAGTTTTCGAACCGTATACGCAAAGGTTCTATTGAGGATGAATTGGAGTCAGAATCACGGCCCACTCTTCGGATGTGAGCAATATCCTCAGGTAAGACTTCTACACCAAGAAACGATTGATGATGCCGATTATTTTGAAAATTAATTTCTCATGGTTTTCTTCAGAACCAACAGGATCAGTGCAGATAATGATATTGTTTAGTTTACTTTTCTTTTTAAGCAGCTCTATCATTTGGTCCAATTGTTTCATTCCGATTTCAAACAACTTGATCTTATCTTCGAAACTCATAATTTTAGTTCGAATGATTTCCAAGGTGCCAAGAGATTGGTCGACTCTGCAGTGGTCGAAGCGCTCAAGAATTTTTCTCTCCATTCCGCGATTGCAGATTGGTTAACTCCTTTGCTGATCTGATCTGGATTTTGAGGTTAGCGACCGCGGCAGTCGACGATACATGAGGATTGCGTGTCCCAAGCTTGCGGAAAAACACAAATAATATCAATAAAATTCCCTTAGAAAATGAAATTTTGGGGAAATTCTTCTCGCCAATAAGAGTTTTATCACGTTTTATCGTGGGAACTAATAAAATGAAACTTCAAGAGTCACACTTAACGGTGTTCATTCATAAAATTACGGAGCGGCTAACAAACACGTCCGGACTCTACGGTGGTCACGGCTGAACTCCACGTGGCTTGGTATTAACTTCGTAGTACCCTTGCAACGTGTTTTATTAACCAAGTGAAAAATGAAGGCAAATTCGAAAGGTGAAATACAATAGGGAGACATTAAGAGTCTAATGATATAACGGGCTCCATCCTGATCAGCTGAGTGAGTTAAATTCTCTTCTGTTCACTGTAGGAAGTTAAAATTTGATCGGAAGACTCTCTGGGGCATTAGGAGATGAACAAAATGACAGGCTCCATCTTGAGCAGCTAAGTTCATCATTGACTCAACCACATTCACTACCCGAAAACATATATCCATGAGTCAATATTGTTCCATGAAGTTAAGAAACTAGTTGAACTTGGTACTTTGTGCTGAGTATATGGGTTTTATTAAGCTTTGGAGGTATAAAGGATGTGTTCGTTTAAGAGTGTTCAGAGGCAAAGACTTCAATTTCCAATAAGTCGATATGACAGGAGTTGTAATTACAGTAGCTTTATGTAAAGGTGAAATAAATAATCTTATCGTGTCGTTTTTATTACAGACCGATTGGCTTCAGATGAGGCCAGAAGGTACATGAATATGATGGCCCAAGTGGAAGAACGCGGAAACGTCTTCAAGAGTTTTCAAATTGACAAAGCCTTCACTATCGAAGTGTTAGCAGTGGGTCAGCGCTACAGGCGACGAGGAATCGGCCAAATGTTATTGGAAGTAAGATACCGTGAAAACATTTCGTGATATTGGTATATTCTGTCCAATACCATAATGTTACGACATTTTGAAGTCGTTCCGATTCCCTCAGAATAGTTATTGTAGGAGCGAAGGAGGTAATGGAATCCATTGCTACTCAACGTATGAAGCTGAAATTGGAAATGGAGAACTCTTGGGACGTCTAGAAACAAATTATCTAGTCTAGAGCCCCCCAGATAAGCAGAGTGAGACCCGGAGCTGAGTTCTTTGCTATTCGAGACTGTTTGTAACATTTTTCACTTTTAGATCACAGTAGGTATAAACGTATTCCAGGCCTAAATCTATCTATCTATATATATAATTCCGAACGGTCTTTGAAATTGTGAAGAACTTCGTGGTCCGATTTTAGTGTTAGACTGCTCATTCGAATCAGCACGGCCCCAAGTTTGTTGCAAAAGTGTCGCCGTTCGTCTCTATACCCGCCTTGATCGTGTTCTAGGCGGTCCTTATCAACGAGAGTTGTTTATTAGGCTGTGGCGGTAACAACAGTTGCCATCAATTCACGGTAAGTTAGAAACGAAGTGTAGTTACTACCATCTAGGAGAGTTATTTCTGAACGAAGAAATTGAAACTGAAGAACTTAGCGGACTTTATATATAATTCCGAACGGTCTTCATATATAATTCCGAATATGCACGGCCCCAAGTTTGTTTGCAAAAGTGTTGGTAAGTAAGACACGTAGTGATGGGGTCCTTTCTGATCAGCTAAGTGAGCTAAATTCTTTCCTCTTCACTGTAGGAAGTTGAAATTTGATAGGTAGACTCTCTGGGACATTGAGAGACGAGTGAAGTGATGGGGTCTTTTCTGATCAGCTGAGTGAGCTAAATCCTTTCCTGTTCACTGTAGGAAGTTGAAATTTGATAGGTAGACTCTCTGGGACATTAAGAGACGAGTGAAGTGATGGGGTCTTTTCTGATCAGCTGAGTGAGCTAAATGCTTTCCTGTTCACTGTAGGAAGTTGAAATTTGATAGGTAGGACTCTCGAGTGAAATTAATGTGGTGAGTTCCTGTTAGGTACTACTGTTATGTGGACTAGATTAGGGCTTTCCAAGCCCTAACAAGCCTCTTGTATATAAATAAAATAAATAAATAAATAAAATAAAACAAAAAATCCATCCGTCCGCCATACGACGTCCATTGTTTGTCGTGCGCCGCCCGCCGTCCAGGGCTTTTCTCAAAACTACTAGACTAAAGTGTGTGCAATTTGGATCAAAAAAATTTGTATGCCAGTGAAATCGGCATCAATTTTGATCAACCCTAAGTGTGGTAATTAAGGGCTAAAAGTTTCAAAAATCGAAGTCCTGAAGACTTTTAAGGATAAAGTAATGTTTTTTGGATCTCATTTATGGACATCATCTCAAAGAATCGGAATGACCAGGGTCGCTGGACGTTCGTCAGTTTGCTCACCCTGTTGAATGGGCTAGAACTTTGGAAGGGGGGAAAAATCGTCAAAACGGGTGCGAATCATAACTGGTGGAATATAGCGAAAAATAAATTGTCTTGTAACTACGACGCTCGTATTTGCTGTTAAAATTCCAATGGAATTTTCACTTCATGTAACCTTCATCATAATTGACTTCATAGATAGCAGATGCATTGCTTTCACTTTTGGGAGATGAAAAATTGTTTGTCTCCAAAATTAAAATTTCCTCTTACATTTTACATTTTGGGCCATTCTGAACAACTTTGGTTCTATGGCTGTCAGTGTGTGTCTGTCCGCAAATCCGTGTTTCAAGCTTAATTTCCATAATTTTCAACCGATTTTAATGAAATTTTCATAGAATGTACGTTTCGCCTTAGTTACTAAGTTACGAGTAGGTTTGGGGAAGATTCCGATAGCCTATCATTGTATCGGAAACGCTAGGAATGAGTTGGAAAATTTGCATTCCAATCGGACAAACGATACGCCTGCGCATAAAAGACAAAAACATACATTTAATTTTTATATATAATAATAGATTCGGTAATTTGGAAGTTGACGTGAATGGGAGCTGTACAATATAATTTGAATCAACATAAATTACTCATGAGAATTTCATTAAAATTGTTAGAGACAATGGGAAGGATAGCGGTAAATCTAATTCAAAACTACGATTAATCACATAATATCTTGATTGTTTTGTTCGTTTAATTAAAAACTTGTTGCATGGGATTTTTTGTAGTGGTTTACAGATTGCAAATTGCCGCATTAAACCGTTGGATATTATCGAATTTTCATTAATTATTACGACATTGTTCAGATGAAGTCATTCGTTTAATATATGACTTCTGACACCGGTCCCGACCCTCGGTTACCGTTCCTCATTGTTAGGAATCGTACGTTGTGAAAGGAATTGCCTTCGATGGTATTCAGACCCGATCTCTGATTAGAGGAAATCGGTTGAACCGTATAGCATCTTCTATAGCCCTATCCATAACCAGGTTATGGTCCGGATCTCGATGAAGTGAAGAGGACCCTCCCGGGGGATGGGTTATCCTTTCCTCTTATTCCAAAAAAGAAGGAGGCGGGTCCGGACGTGATCCTCCTACCACATAAGTTTCCATTATTCAACCCGCGGCACTTCACCGGGTACCCGGAAAACCGTGGCCGTCGTTCACCGTTACCGACCTCAATCGAAGAAAAACTGTAACAGTTGAATGGTGTTCTTATTATTTCCTTGACCTTGGTCCCTAGAGAGTTGTTTTGGCATGGGATACCGCACGAAGATACCAAGAAACACGTGTATATGCCTGATGCGATAATAACATAGACATTCAGCTCTTGAAGTGAAGGTTATTGTAAAAGAAAGTTGTGTGTTTTATGGCGTATGTATTAGTCTATATTAAGCAATTATCATTAAGATAACAAAAAACTTCTTTAAAAATATCGGTTATATTGGTTTTTAGTTTAGTCCTATGTTTTGCCAGATGCGACAATGTCTGATAGGTATATATTTCTTTTTTAAAATAAACTATTTGGGGCTCAGAAAGGTGGTAGAATGGGGCTCACATAAAACAGATTTCTCTATTCACAAGACAGGTTGATTCCTCGAGCTTTTACTAGAGTGAGTTTGCATCATCATCCCTACTTCCTCATGCTAAAAGTTGGAGAAGTAGATTAACCTCAATTTTCACACTAGAAGAGTTCCAACAGGGGTTTTAAGCTCATTTACTTATGAGACGGATAGACAATTCAAGGGGATAGAACCGTTCATTACTGATTGAGTACAGCAGAAAAATTCTTTAGAATATTAACAATCGAACCCACCATTTCACATCACTAGCACCAACCCCAAATCTTGTCCACTTCTTTTGGATCACTTTAAATGAGATTGATACAATTATGCAAGTGTTCAAAGGTTAAATAGCCATAAAATGTATAAAAAGGGGGCATTCTCAACTTAGCATAAAACTACTGAGCGCTCTGTGCAAGGGTTACCCAGTCACACGTAAATCTTTGCTTGAAAGTCAATGGGAATTTTGCAAGGATGATGGAGAGTTTGAAGATATGTATCTACACTTGTACCTGTAGTCCACTGGATGAAAAAGCGGGATCACTGAGAACGGGCTATGCCACCAGAGGTAGAGGGAGAGTGATGGCAGAGAGATGTGGGAATCGATTGTAAATATTCTACAGTGGTTTACTGATGTACTCAATCAGTAAAGAAAAAGAAGGTTATTCCATTTCGCGTGATGACTCATATTCATAACCTCCATTATCGTTTTCTACCATCTGCAGGAGGCGGTGAGACAGGGGAAAAACAAGAACTACCCAATGGTAAAAATGTCAACGGGCAGCACTTTCGCCCAACGAGCGGCTATGACCTGCGAATTGTATAAGCGACACTTTTCGCGGCCAGCTACTTCTTTCCGGGATGACAGAGGCTTGTCTTGGCTCAAACACGAGCTTTGCCCCCCACATATGAACGTCGAAGTGCTAATTGCCGATATCAGACCAAAAGCAAAGGCAGAAGAGAAAAAGGAACCTATCTGCGATCGTTACGGTCTTGAGAAATATGATAAATGAAACGCCTATAAGTATAGTAGTTGGTGTGGTTATATAAGTCTTGACAAATAAACACATTTAATAACGAACTATGGTTAACTTCTACGTTCAGGTAGAACGTGTACTTCTACGTTCTTAACTTCTTCTACGTGTGATGTGTACTTCTTAACCCAAAAAGACACTCTGCGTATAAAAGATGCCAAGCCACAAAATGTATATCATCCAATTTGGGCTAAGCCAATAGTCGGATTCTCTCACTCTTTTAGGAGTTTGGGAGTGGGGCGCTTCTTCAACGGCTTGGCCAATTTCCGCCTATTGCACAACCGTTCTGGTAAGAGTGGTGGTGGATTCTTACATCTCACCGAGACTGAAACATTCCTAATGTTGAATAATGACATATGTTATTTATTCGCACAACAAATCGCAAAAAACAGGCTATTTAGAAATTTTTGACTACATTTTTGAAAATTTCAACCCGAAGATGTAATCCGATCATGCTGGCCAACGAACTTGAACTTTCGTTTTGTGTCCTTAACATTTTAAAATTTGTTTGAAGTTTCTAGCACAATTCTACGGACAGTTATCGTCTGGAATGACACATACATACATACATACATACATACATACATACATACATACATACATATATACATACATAAAAAAATGCGTTAAACTTCAGAATATGATTCAGAATAGCCTGAAACGGATTTCTGCATAAAATTTTTTCAAAAATTCACATTCTACAAATTTTGAGGCGAGAGCAATAGCTTAATTTTCTTCAAAAATGCGCTAAAACGTATTCTAAATAGTAATCTGCTCCTCAAAATGAGGTTTTGGATTTTCAGCTTTTTTTGCAGTTTCTTTTTATTTCTTAGCGAAATTTAAGTTCATTTTTCAGCATAATTTTGTACATAAATTTATGAATGTTCTATTTTACAGTTAATAAACTTTATGTCTGCAATATTCTCCCAAATAATGATAAATGTAACGATTTTTAGCAGTTTTTAGTTATTTTTAGTTATATATCTGGCCAATGAACTCATCCTTTTGTTTGGAAAGTTTGATTTTTTTGGCGCAAGAATGGAATTTTTATCTCAATCCTAACGAGAATGGCAACAGAATGGCCGAAGTCTGGCAACATCGGCATACATTTTGATCAACCCTATACGGTAGTAATTAAGGGTTGAAATATTGAAAAATCGAGATCTCGGCAACTTCCGAGGTAGCTCTAATGTATTTTGGGTCTCATTTTAGACATCATCACAAAGAATCGGGTGAAACCACCAGGGTGTATGTTCATACGGGCGTACAGCTAGCGAATTTGCTAACAGTAGGTATGTTGTATTGTATGTTACGAACGTGTGGAGTACCTTTGAGTATTATTGTTATTGTAGCTTTAGAGACTATAAATTATTGGTATCGGAACCATTGTGATAACTTTATAAAATTACGAAAAAAAAAAAAAAAAATCGAATGCACCTAACAACGCTACATGCTGATGTAGTGTGACATGGATATGTACCAAACGAACCGTAAATGGCACCGTCTGTCCGTAATGGGTGCCTTGGGCAACGTGAATATTTATACACTCTGCAATTGATTGGGTGTGATTAGTAGGAATTCATGAACGGAATGGAAGCACATACCCATTCCCTCTGCAGATTTGGCGCTTCAATTTGGTACTAAGCTGGTTTAGTTTCTTGGTATATTATATGATCACCTTGCAAGGGGCTGCAATGAAAAATGTTCGTGCAATATGTTTACGTGATGGTATAAAACGGATGTACTAAGAGAAATCTATAAGTAAAGTGCTTTATTCATAGATAATATTATGGTGTACGTATAGTATTTCCTTAAAAAAAATTGAGAAGATGTTCTGCCGAGCGTTGGTTCCTTTAGACTGTGTGTGTTTAGTTCGCGCTCTTCAGGGAGCGACGAACACAATCGTTGTACTCGATCATATCGCCATTTAACTATTTGAGCAGCTTGGATGCGTTGGTTTTTCAAGATGATTTACCTACAACAACTTAGTTTGAATACGTAACAACGACTTCGCGTACCTAAGACTTCTCAAGAGGGTGAAGAAGGAGGACATTGGCCCATTGAAATGTGGAGTTATGTGTGATAAATTCAGTTTTCCATTGAATGGTGAACGGTTTTTGTGAGATGAGAAGCCTGCCTGAATGTTATATTCTTCCTAGCATTGATTCGTTGTACGTGAACTATTACAGAAGAGGGTGACAATTTTTTCGTGTGAATTTGGAATGACTCCCGAGGTAATATTTATATTTAATGACATATGCATCATGATACATCCATGACAGTAAAAACTCGCTTTTTCGTTACATTTGAGGACTTTCCCGCCATTTGGTTTCTTGTGTGTCAGCTAATCGAAGGTGTTAAGTATGTATCCGTCAATCCAGGGTCCGATTATGAAGAAATATTCAATGAGGGGGTTGGGGTCCAGACCAAACATATTCTTTTCACAAGTTTTAACAATATAGTAAAACCCTGTAATGGACGAATTAGCTTCTTACCATACATTTGAATGAAAATTAAAAGAGTTAAAATTCACTGCTGGTTTGACCCATTCCCTCCAAGATTTATTAACCTAATATTTTTGCGAGAAGTAATCTCCTTGGACGGATTGAATATATATAAAAATGTCAGTCAGTGTCAAAATAATTCCAGTTATTACTGGGACTGAGAGCCGGAGCGAAGAAGTTCCCAAGATGACAGTATTCATCATCCAACTACCCCTCAGATATTATTCAGCCCTGAATGGGGTCTGGGATAGTTAGATCTTACGCAGCTTTCCTTCCTCCCACAACTGAGCGAGGACCTTCGTTTTTCATCTCCTCGGAGCGTTTCTGGGATGCGACCCCGCTTTGGTCCCCTTTCATAGTCAAATAGCTACCGTTTTAACTGTTGTACCCCCTTTGTGACAGTCTAATGAACCCACTGTGTATGGACAGTTCCAGAATAGAACCCCCTTCAACCCAGTCAAGGATGTTTTTCAGTCCATATAGTAGCCAAATGATGAGACCTTATCTTCTTTTCCAATCCTTAGTGCCGTGAACTCCTCCTAAACTTGGTTGTGGGTTTCTAAATATAAGTTCGACCTTTACCCATCTCAACCATTGACGGTCCACGTATAAATATGAATAGGTGGTTTAGGTATAAAAAAGTGAGGAGAGACTCGTGTTGTCCTATTCTATTCGCAACTTTTCTTGTGGTCATTTCAACTACATAGCTCCCAGTTCCTACCTACCTATATTACCTCACCTTGAGGGCATCGCGATAGTATTAGCTGAACTCAAGTGCCTCTATCTATCCACATAGAATGTACAGTGATATTGTTTCATCGAGGTCTGTAATAGTTGTCACTAAACCCCGTCTTCCTTAATTATAAATCCAAAGGGATCATTTCCGCTAGTAGTAAGAGTAAAGCTATCGTTTACATAACTTTAAGAGGAGTTCGTCATCACTTTCTGGGACTTGAAATTCATTCAAGATTGAAATGGAGGCCACAAATAGCCAGCCTACTTAAGAAGCTGTCTCGTTCAATCTTCGTCCTGAGTAGGTTGGCTGTTCGTCTGTCCCCGGGCATTCATGAGTGGGCACTATGCTCTTGTCGAATCACATGTGAGGTGCGGTCTGATACTTTAGGTGGGTTATCCTCAAACAAAAGGCAGCGTTAAGGATTGTGTGTCAAAAACGTCCTAGGTGTTCTTGTAGACCTCTTTTTCAGAAGATGGGACTTCTATCTTCGGCCTTTACGTGGTGGAAGTTATACTCTTTGTCAAAGAGAACATTGACCATTTACGTTCACCTCTTCACACGCATAATACTAATCACCAGCAACAGAAAATCTACCAACTGAGCAAAAGCGAAAATAGTAAACTCCTGAGGAGCATTTGACGAGGAAGCTTAAGAGTTCTCCCATCGACTCTACTGAGGAATTTTATTTGTTCTACATACATTGTTTATTACCATACCGTAGATTTTACTCATAAACTGTTCAGTAATTTATTTTGATTTGTATATTATTTAACTGACTGTATATTGTGTATGTTATTTGTATTGATTTGTACCTTTGGCGATGTTGTGAGCTACCACATGTTTCCCCATCTCCAGCAGGAGCGGGCTTATGCCCATTGAGTCGAAAAGACTGAGAGGACCAGTGCCCCAACTGCTCCCCCTCAACTGCATGACGTGCATCACAAGGAGGACTCTGCACTAGGAGCCCCCCCCCCCCCCCCCCCCCCGTTAACGGACCACCAAAACTCAGAAAGAAACTCACTCCACTCGCCCAAGTCCTGTATCAGCTCTTGTCTAATTCAGACCTTCCCCTTATTACTCCCTGTTGTGGAATAGTAGCTGTAAGCTCCATGTGTATTTGGCGTGTCTACATTTCCTTCCCCCAGCAACGTTTCCGTGAGTGATTTTGAAATGAGAATGATCGGTGGTGCGATCAAGGCCTACCTTGGTTTACGGTGATATTCGATGCAGGGCTGTTTCTATTTATACCTTCACCTTTTCTTTCTCTTCATTTTCTAATTGGTAAAAGTTCGAAGAGCCATTTTGAGCATTCTACCTAATTCAAGTTCTGGCAATATTAAATTCACAATACATGGGTAGGTATCGTGTGTATCTATAGGTAGGTATCACAGTAGAAAAGCACATTTTTTCGAATATTTCTTTCAAGTCCCTCTACATATTGGAGATGACATTAATTACCTAGGTTAGCAAATAAAAGACGACGATTTGAAGAGGCGAAGCATGCCGTTTTCTCAAAATTGTATACCAGGTTTCTAACAATTTTCATTTATAATTCCAATAGTGTATAATCCATTCCTGAAGCTAACTTAGACAGATTTTTCGTCGGACAGACAATATTCGAGTAAACTTGTATTTCAAAAATCCTCGTATTTCACATCCAGGTATCAGAAATCTAGAGTGTTTAAACGATGCTTCAATCATGCTCAGATTTCGTAACCAGCATTTCGGCGTTCGGAATCACTCTCATCTTTGGACAAGTGGAATATTGTCAACACTACATCATCATCGAAGGTCTATGTTTTAATCTAACAACTAAAAATCCAAATATAAACAGGGTGTTAACTATTTTGGTTGGGAACTTTCTAGTTCTACAACTAATTTCCAACAAAAAGTTCCACTTAGAGATTTTTTAGTGCTTTATTTTCGAGTGATTTCACTTTTAGGATTTTTTTGTGCTTTTGTCTTCTTGTCATAAAAATAGTCAAAACGTCCCATAGATTCACTGTAAAATCTAAAATAAACACACCGTGTAAAAGAACGTAAAATCTCCTTTCAGAATATTACTCTTTCATGAAGTTCTAAGCTCATTAAATAGTAGAAATCTGGGTCCAAAATGAAATTATCTCATTTTTCCAAAATGACTGCATTTGTCAAAATGGCTCTACACTGTTTGGAAAATTAAATTTTTCCGTTTTTATAACAGGAAAAACTTTTCGTTAATTTCAGCTTTTCAACTGCATACCTATAACTTTTACTTTACCAATAGGGAAGAAAATTATGTTTTATTGTTAGAAAAACGACCCTCTCTGATCTAAAACCACCAGTTTTCTTCGTGAATTTTCACGCTAAATTGAATGATAACACTTGTCTACTTGAACTCCGTTATTACAGAGTTTTACGATTTAATTATCTACTTTCATCTCTAAAAACACTTGAAATTAACCATTACAAATAAACTAAAAATTTGTTGATTAAAATGGTGATTTGTGGTGGTGGTTGTTATGGATTAGTGTGGGTAGTGTTAACTTAGGTATAACGGAGCTTGGGAAATCTGCACGTGTTTCCATACGACTCAGCGTGAAAAAAATACGTAGAGTCCAACCCAAAACTCTTTAGTAAATGGTGGGTCATGTTTCAAGAAAATCTTTGATTTATTGAACAAATATCGCTTTTTAGCATTAAAACATTTTCTTTCTCCCCAAATGGGAAAGTGAAATTAAAATTGACTAAACCGTTGGAAAGATGAAATTTCGAGGAAGTTTTTCCAGAAAACGGAAACGTTAATTCTCTATAGAATGTAGACAGCTTTGAAGAATGCATTGATTTCGGAAAAAAGAGAATAGCATCATTTGACCTACGTTTTCCCCACTGAATGAGATTAAAACATCACAATAAAAGCAACATTCTAAAAGGAAATTTACGCTTTTTTAATTTTACAGTGATTCTAAGGGGAGTTTTGATAATTTTTATGACATGAAAAAAAAAAAAAAAAAAAAAATCTTGAAAGCGAAATTACTAGAAGACAAAGCGATTAAAAAATCTCTAAGATGAGCTTTTTGAAGCAAATGAAGTAGAACCGATCTCTACAAGAGAATTGATTATAAATTTAAACGTAGTCAATAGTTAGGACCACTAAACCCCTAAACAAAAAACAATTCGTCAAAACATGAAATTATAAAAAAATATAATTAACAATGAAAACGTAATATCATTACATTTATTGGAAATCCCTCAACAGGTAATTCATCAGGCGAACATCAAACAAGAAACAGGCGTAGAAAAAAAAAAGATGAAAAGCTGTGGGAAACTCTGCTAGACTAAGTGTAGGATGGGTATATGCCAACTCGAATGATGCTGTGGAGAACCCAGATGTTTCAGACACTTTGCTCGGAACTACACGGGCCTAGATCGCACAAACATTTGCTATCGCTACCAGGCACTCACATAAGGGGGGCATCATGTAAAGAAATGCACAGAAACATCAGTGTGTCCTTCGAGCATTGAGCCCTGGGAAAACCTAGTGTACAGTCTTTTGGAGGGATCTTGAGGAAGTAATGAAAAAAATAAAGCCTTGAAGGTCCTTCAAATTGATCTTCACAGAGGGGAAGCAGCAAGCTCTCTGAAGGAGCTGATGATCCCTAAAGAGAAAAAGACAAATTTATTGCTTATCAGTAAGTAATATAGCAAACAATTTGAACACAGACCCATCAAGTACTGCTGCAATATGAGTGGTAAACCGAACTGCAGTGCCAGTGGAAACAGCTGGTATACGTCAACGTTATGTTTGGATTAGGATTAAAGGAGTGGCCGACATTAGCAGTTGCCTTATTTCCAATGAGTCTATAACTGCTCTTAAAGAGAGACTAGCTGTAATATAGAGGATGAAGTTCGCTGTACACATGGAGCAGGTGACTTCACTGCTCATGCTGTCCAATGGGGAATGCCTATCCTAGATGGCAGAGGGCAACAAATATTAAATTATGGTAGTAAGAATTGATTTGATTATTGCTAACCGAGGGAATGATGTATTACCTAGAACAGCGTTTTTCAACAATGTCATCTGATAGATAATCTGAATGAGTGAACCACTCGCTAAATACAGTAATATGTTTTGGGTGTTTAGGTGTGGTACTATAAAACGTAGCTGGAATCAAATTTATATATATAAATTAAAAATAAATAGTAAAAATAAAAATAATAATCGGGTGGATTGGAAGTAATAAATACGCACCAGGAGTCAAACTTGATTTTAATTTATTTTAATAACTTAATACCTGTACATCTGAAATGGGCAGATAACGCAAAGCACCGATTGTTTGATACAATTACATCGGACAAATTATTTAAAAAATGTAAACAAAGAACGTATATAAATGTATAAAAGTGACACATTGTAATCGCAATTAGCGTGTTCATGAGAGCTAATATTTTTTCCGAAAGCAAGCCGTAATGCGAAAAAATGCTCCAGAGTCGTCGATTATAACAACCCAAATCATCTAAATCAACTCGCGATTATTTCATTAAGAAATAACGGCTAGATGAACTTCGGCTGGTTTTCCTCAGTTCTGTAAAAAATTACCATTTATTAATTACACACCTAGTTGGCAATGGCCTTCATTCCAAATTCGTGGGTTAGTCCAAATTTATAGATCATTCTACTAAGAAGTAGATGATTACAGTGGTTTCTCGTGACTAAACTGCTATTAAAATCAAAGCCGCTATGCCTAACTTGCTAAGCAAAATCATATAAAATATTTGGTTGAATGATGGTGGTTACGTGAAAATTATTCCTTTTCTAATGACTAATAATAATTGTTGTTACTCTTGAACATCTTTGTACAAATTCTACAAAACATAAGTTAAAATAAACGTTGGATTATATACACACCGCATCAAGTGCTTTGACACGACTTAATTTCAATTAAATTGATTTACCGGTGAAACTGCGTTCAGGAACAGGTTCGATGGGCGTAACCACTGTTTGTGGGTTAAACTTATGTTGTTATCAAACGTGGCTCTAACGTTACATCATGCACCACTCACCCACTCTCTACGTAAGTACATCACATAGACTAAACGTTATATTGGTTCTTGATTGTTTTGGAACTATGTACTGATCACAAAATATCTGTAAAATGTGTTGTGGTAGTGATCTAATTCTATAAAAACTCATATAGTATTTAGGTAGGCACCGATGGCCTCGTGTAGTTCTAAAGAACCTACTAGATACACTTGAATGGTTTAAATCAATACCATACAGAGTGCTTTCTGAAAAAGAACTACACGAGGAATGTCTGAAATGCAAAAGATAATTACAACATAAAATTTCCAAGGCATTTGCAATTCGACCTACTCACAACCGAATAATAAACTAGCGGATCACTTGCTGAGCAGAAGCAGATACATTTTCAATATAACCTAATTTTGATTGATTGATATTTTAGTCATAATTATGTTCCTGGCCAAATATAACTTCAGGACTCAAGGACTCACTCCTTAGTTGGAAATTACTAATCTGGTTGGATTGAGACAACATTTTGGGAAATTGGGTTGGGATAAGTATTGAAAATTTTGCTAAATATTATCTCCTGTTATAGGGGCTTTCGATTTGACGTTTTCCGATCTCTATCCAGCCAGAGGTGTCTCGATGCACTGATACCTCTGCCTTTCAGATCCCAAGCCCCTCTATTCTTCGCACGATTACAAGTGTTGTCGGACACCGATGTCCCAAGCTATTTCTATGCTAATATCCCGGTTGAATCCCCTCTTTCGGGAAACCCCCTTTTTTCCGCCCCTAAAGATGTGGAGGGACTACGGATATTTGAATACCTACACACACCCGGCCAATACCCTTGGCCGACCCATAACCTGCAACTATTAACCCCTCCTCCGCACAGCCTGGAGGGGTTACTCGGGAGAGCACAGAGGAATAGCTCTGTTATTGAAGGGTTTTTACCATTTTCCTCGAAAAACGATTTACCCACTTTTATTAGAAATTTTCCGGTCTCGTTCCCCTTCTCGCCTTTGCGTTCTTTCCATTCCCAGTTGTTGGAAAGCGGGGTTCGGAAGCCTATTAAAGGGCTTTCTCCTCTCAGTGTTCGTAAGATTTCCAATTATTGTTTGAACTGTGAAGGGCAATCGTTTGATTTCAAAAGAAACTATAATTACGGTCGAAAGAGATTGTTCAGTTTACCAGTGATTATCCCTCCTAACTGTTATGCCTGCTTCATCGTAAATTCTTCTAATTAAAATCAACGCTTCGAAAAATGCTCAGTACTTTCATGTATCAAGCTCAATTAAAGACGTCTAGATAGGCCTCAGTTTTGATCGGAATCGACATTAAATGTGAAACGTAATATTCCAAATAGGCCTTAAACTGGTTTAACTATGTTCTTGGTTCTCTGCTTGTCATTTTCACTCACCAGTTTTAAAGCCTTTGGAAATGACAGATGGAGAAAATACATACAGAGAACTTGAAAACTGAAGACTTTTCTTGAATTTCCATATAAAATTGCACGTCTATGAGATTGGAATTGACTCATTACCCTATTTATCTTATTCTCTCTCAATCTCTTTTCTTCTAAGAAAAGATTCAGGTGGCTTCTTGGTTGTAATTGCACTCGACAACTACTTTCTCTTTCTCTGTTACAGAGGTAAACATACTAAAGACGAATAAAGTATTGATTTATATATTGATTATATTTATATATTTATTATTGGTTGAAATATTGATCGGTTCTGCCTTCAAAATTTCTGGAGTTGAATCTGATTTAAAGCTGTTAGACCGCTGAAGATTCTAGGTAGAACTAATTAGAAAACTAACCTACCTACTGCGTACTTGTACGTTATATGAAATCTGAACTTTAATTATTCTTGAAGCTGTTTAATTCTGCACCGATGTGTTGAAGACGTCAGAAGCATTGAGATATCGATCTGAAAACCTAACTCAATAGAGGAGAAAACTAGGGCTCGGCGTATTAAAAAACTGGGGCTCAGGAATCTATTAAAAAACTTTTGACAGCTTAAAAAGCTTTTCTAGCCAAGTTTCTGAATGTGAGATGCCGTCGCTTTCTAGCTTTTTATGGAAGAAGGGAAAAATTGTATTACGTGTTTACTCGACGAAGAGGAGTTTTCAACAAGTTGAAGGTTGAAATGAGTTTTTGGTGTAAAGTACCCCCCCTGAAGTGTCCACTTTTAATTCGTTCCGAAGCGTTGCTATTTTTGTGGAAATGTTGGTGCCTACCTATCTACTAATGCAACCAAAGGAAACTGAGTTTGAGACTGCCAGATAACTTTTTACCCACAACACTATTTTCTATACATACCTAATCTAATAAATTCCATTTCCGCGGTTCAACTCCATCCAACCCCCTCATTAACATCCACGAACCTCCCCTCAGATTAGAAGGTATAAATCCTAACATCATATACATCTTATCATTATATACGTAAAAGTAAAATGAACAACTTTTTTTACGATTCTGTTTCAAGGTGACATGTCTTAAAAATTCAACAGAGAACTTATTAAAAAATTCGAGGAAGTCGTATAAGTTCTTTAATTAATTATTTCTTGCGTTGGTTCTTTTTATTCCAAAAACTAATTAATGGTTTCATTCTTTCTAGTCAATCAGTTTGTTGCATCGTACTTCTTCTTGCATATTTATTAACTAAATTGTAAAATACCAATTCCTTGTTGGCCAACTATATTCACTGTTCTGATATTGAATTGATTAAAGACGTAATTAATCAAACATTTGATGAAATTCATCTGTATGCTTTCATGAAAGATAAATGACCGTAAAATTTTGTAAGCAGATGAGCTAGCGCCGATTCGCAGAGGCTCAAAAAGTTGATAGAGGAGGTTGAGGTACGAATACAATGGGCAGTTCACCCATTTTATTTTATTCTATCAGCATGAAGCTTTCCAAAAAGTTGCAACATGACTGGTATTGGATGATTGAAATAGCCCCAAAATAGTGGTGTGAAGAGACCTGAATGACGTCAAAGAGAACGACCTAACCCACGCGGTCGCCCGGTATAGTGATCTATGACGTCGAATCATTTTATATATATAACAGCTTATTGACCAAACTATTTGGCGTTTCGAGCTGAAAACTAGCAGTCGGGAGCTTTCAAGAGCACAAATTCCAAGTCTTGAATCAATAATGAGAATTTCAACTTGCGAAAATTGTCCATTTCCAGCATATTATGTGGAGATTTTATATTTATAACCTCCCGACGAGGAAGTTATGCTGGTTCAACCCAGTAGGTCGTAGAATGTGATGCGTTGAGATCTAATAGTATCAGTGTTTGAAGGTTGTTCCTGTAGACTAGGGTTCACCTGTTCCTGAACGCTTGTGGTCACTGCCGGGGTTGTGGACCGCTGAGTCGTTGGAAGCGTTGTTTCGATTGGCTGGACCGGTGTCGTGGTGTCTTCCATGATGTATGCTTCTGCAAGCACAATAAAACAAAAGAGGATGAGTAACTCAATCAGCAATACCTATTCAACAGATTTTACTCAATATACCTCGAGTGCAAATGGGAAAAAATCATATTAAAAAAAATGATAATAATAAAATAAAGAAATGATAATAACAACATAAAAAATAAATTGCATAATTCATATTTTACTAAGCCATCTTTTAATCCTTGCTGAACTCCAAACGATTTAGTGAAATGGGAAAAAGTGGTTTTCCAGAGATGGACTGAAATTAATGAAATTCATAATCTTTTTCCAGTGTGACAATAATTTGGTTCTTCTAATCTATATTTTATTGATGTTCAGGGTATCTCTCATCAAATCGATGACCTTCTTATAAGTATGCATTTTATGCAATACCTCAATTATGAATAATATTCCTACACAATCATATTTGATTTAAAAAGTAAAGCAATGAAAGGGTAACAGAATAAATGCTAAAGAGTATTGTTCCTATTGTTGATATTTTTAAATACAGGGTGATTCCCTCGCAAATGCAAAAAATGCAAATTTGGGTGAAACTACATCAAAAATGGAGTAAAATGCCGCCAACTGCATATTTTTATCTCAATCCGTTCTCGAGATATGATTTTTTAAAGGTTTTTTCAGGAAAACCGTGTTTTTTTTCCTTTTAAACTCAAATTTCTCCACTTTACTTCATTCAATTTTAACTTTTGACCACATTTTCGGAATCAGCATTAAATTTATTATAAGAATAGTGTACTTGGGTTCTTAAAAAGTACCATCCAAAGGCCCTCACATCAGCTCAAACATTGACGATTTTGAAAAAATAATATTTCTGAAAATCTTTAAAACTTTACTACTCTTCCAAAACGAATCCTGGGAACTGGCAAATCTCATGAAAACTGCTTCGTCTAATACTCTTTCCAACGGTATAATCAAGTTTACTTTTATTTAGTTATTTAGTGGAGAAAATTATGTTTTAATGTTAAAAAATGTGGGTTTTTCAATGAAATTGTTGGTTTTTTCGAAAGATGACCCTCTATGAACCAACGAGTATGGGGTCGGTTTCTATGTATTTTTTCACGCTGTATCGAATGGTAACATTTGTAGATCTCTCCAACTCCGTTGTAACCGAGTTTTACACTTAAAATCGCAAATGTTTAGTTTGTTTGTTACGATTAAATGTATGTGTGTTATGGGGTAAAACTAGTTAGTTAAAGTAAAAAACTCGATTATAACGTAGTTGAGAGATCTGCAAGAAATTCCATTCGATCCAGCGAGAAAAAATACTTAGAAACCGAACCCATACTCGTTGGTTCATGGAGGGTTATCTTTCGAGAAAACCAACAATTTCATTGAAAAACCCACATTTTTTAACATTAAAACATAATTTTCTCCACTAAATAACAAAATAAAAGTAAACTTGATTATACCGTTGGAAAGAGTATTAGACGAAGCAGTTTTCATTAGATTTGCCAGTATCCAGGATTTTTTTTTAAAGAGTAGTAAAGTTTTAAAGATTTTCAGAAATATTATTTTTTCAAAATCGTCAATGTTTGAGCTGATGTGAGGGTCTTCGGATGGTACTTTTTAAGAACCCAAGTACACTATTCTTATAGGAAATTTAATGCTAATACCGAAAATGAGGTTGAAAGTTAAAATTAAATGAGGCTAAGTGGAGAAATACGAGTTTAAAATGAAAAAAACACAGTATTCCTGAAAAAACCTTTAAAAAATCATATCTCGAGTACGGATTGAGATAAAAATATGCGGTTGGCGGCATTTTACTCCATTTTTGATGTAGTTTCACTCAAATTTTTTTTTGCATCTGCGAGGGAATCACCCTGTATATTATTTATGAGTTTACAGTTTTTATTATGGTTTAGTTTGTTGACCGTTAGGTGATAATAGCACAGCTTTTGGGTTCTTGAGAGTGGGTCAGGCAATAATAAAATTCAAATCTTCAGGGCCAACGTTTCGATGTGATCTCATCAGGGCTGGGAGAATTTATGCAGCTGTTTACACGGTCATCTAGTAGTTTGTAACTCATTCTTGTATCCACATATACTGACGAGTAAAAACATGTAAAAATATGAAACATCACGTGAAGACATCAAAACATTCATCAACATCAAGACATGTGAACATCAGCAATTACTCTTAATGAAACAACATGTGAAAACATAAAAAAATCCGTAGAAACAACATGTGAAAAACATCAAAACACGAATTAGGGGTTTTCAACGGTTTTTTGATGTTTTCACATGTTGTTTCAACGGATTTTTTGATGTTTTCACATGTTGTTTCATTAAGAGTAATTGTTGATGTTCACATGTTTTGATGTTTTCACATGTTTTGATGTTTTCACGTGTTGTTTCATATTTTCACATGTTTTCACTCGTCAGTATATGTGCATACATGAATGTGTTACAAACTACTAGATGACCGTGTAAACGGCTGAATAAATTCTCCGAGGCCTGACGATGATGTATAAATACATCGAAACGTTGGCCCTGAAGATTTGAATTTTATTATTGCCTGACCCACTCTCAAGAAACCAAAAACTTTACAGTTTTAAATTTATTATTTATACGTTAACGAGTGAAATTATGAGTTTACATTTCTCACGTATTTACAATCTTTATACATATAAAAATAGAAAATAAAATAAATATCTATAAATATTTCACCAATTTGAGAATTGATGGTAGTTTTCCAACAAAATTGAGACTTTTCTAAAAAGAACTGATTACTATCCAAACTGATACGAATTAAATCACTAACGACGAAGTTGAGAGAACCCATTTCAATAGAAAACGGAAACTGAAGGTGAATTCTGAAAATTATATCCAATCTGAGTAGATATATTTGATAGGCAGGAGCTTCTAAAATTATAGCGACTATTAAAGCTGAAGAAGAAAAGCGCAGCAACATACACAAACTATGCAGCTAATGGCAGCGGGGAATGGCTGTAGGTTATCTCTTGCCGTAGGATATTGAATAACCTAAGTTCATCATGAGCGTGTCCCTCAACGCAGGCTCCATGTGATGCTCCATGTAGCGCGTGATGAGGGAGCGAACGCCGCGAATGAACACCTCCTCCATCTCCTGAGACATCTCCGCTCTCGGCTCTCCGTCGGCCGTCTTCGGGTCCGGGTTCGTTACGGCGGATGCACGCCCTTCTGGCCCATCCGAGCCTGATCTCCGGAGAACTGCGTCTGGAGGGCTGCTGCGAAAATAATAGCAAACAAAATAAAATTATAGATGTAATATCGCTAGCAAAAGTATTATTTTCTAGATGTAACATTTACCTACATAAAATATGTCCCCCGTGTTTGATTTGAAAACTAGAGTTTCAGAAACGAAATCACAGTTATTGATTTATTGGTAACACTTGTAATGAACTTAGAGCGCCCCAGAGGTGCAATGGGGGCCTAAGTTCACACTCATAGAGAGAGACGGAGGTGACAGTACCATAAGAGATACAACTTGTACTAATAGCATATATGATACGTTGGGAGAAGATAGGTTTTCCAGTTCTAGGATCACCCATCCATCGCCAAACGCAGCCTTTCGAAAACACGGGAAGAGGCGCCCGACGCCCGTTGGGTAACAACTGAGCGACGGCAGCGCATTCCCTTGGATCTCGCAGGAACTGTCACACACTACAGTAGACGATGACGACCTGACCGATGTCGCACGACTGTTTACGGTTGGAAAATATTTTCAATGTCCAGCAGCTTTCTGGAGAATGAAATGGAAGAGTTTGGTGCCATTCGCATCACCTCACTACCTACCTCACCTTGCAAAACTGAGAAGAATAGACGTGAATCAGCCGACATATAGCCCAAATCTTTGTCCAAAAGGTACGTTGCGATTCAGCGTTGACGATATTTATTTATTTCATCACTTAAACGACTCTTCCATCACTCCTCAGTGCTCAGCTGCCCAGAATGGTAAGTATTACAAGGAGACCGAAATCTTCACCTGTAATTACAACACTGTCAAACTCAGCAGCTTTTGTTAGTGCTGAGCGAACAATCATAACGTCAGCATCTTCAGGAGCTTGTTTTGCTGCAATCCCCTTGGCTGTCATTTCTTCCATCAGCATTTTTATGAGGTTTTCTTTGTTTTGGTCATTTGATAGGAAGCTCTCTTGGCTTATAGAAACTGAAGTTGTTCTTGAGAAAACAAAACTGGTGGATGCGTGAACTACAGCACGACGGCATCTTTCTGCAGATTTGGTGCTTTTATAGGTCGGGTCGTTAGGATACCCATCAAACACTACTGTGGTGTTACATCCAAAGTACTTCAGCACATAGTCCACATAGGTCTGGCACACTGATTGAAAATTGGGATTTGTAGTCTTACTCCATAAAACCTTATGGAGTAGGAACCCTCCATCAAATACAGTACATTTTGTGCTGCCAGGGGGTATTCATAGTACGTATAGTATACATTGATATGTTGGAAAATAATTTTAAATGAGCAAAATGATTTACCACAAGTTCACTGGCACGACTTCATTTAGTTTACACCATGTATCTCAGCGCTAGGGTGAGAAATTTCATGTTAGGAGGTTTTCCAGCTTGAAATTTGATGCTCTACAACCTTCATTATGTGACATTGTTCGCTTAGGTTAGCCGTTTTTGAGATACAGGCCTTCAAACTCGAAGATAACCCATTTTTAAGCCAAGTTGGTAAAAATTGACGAACTTTAACGATCGATTGCGGCTGAACGACTGGACTAATTTTGACTTTTTAGGAGGTCATTCGACGCCAAATATTATGCTGTTTCATTTTGGAGTGATTAACATTTTCTGTAGGATACGTCGTTTCCATGTTATAAGCGAAAAACTGAAATAACTGCAAAAAAATCTCGGTTTTTCGGCCTCCTCAGATTTTCCACAGGGTATTTTTAATAGAAAACCTTGAATTTACTACTACTAGGCACCCATACACATCCTCTAAAAGTTTCGTCTTGTCCCGAATTATTTCCAACTACCCCCCCGTATTTCACCCTATACCGACTGGACTAAAAAAAAATTTTCTGAATGTTCTACATTCCAAACAATTCTGGAATTTGTTGACAGTAACATTTCAGCTTACTTCAACACGTTTGGAACTGGTCGTACAGACAAAACTGTTTCCTATACTTATTCTTCGAAACTTTATGAAATGAAAGGTAAATGAATGGAATAGCACATGGAGCTCACACATATGGTTTCTCACCAGTTTAAAAAGTTTCATCACCTTGATCATCCATAAACACTTGGCGTTCAAGAGCACCGTAATACCCCCACACCAGCCTCCGTAAAATAACCGGCCTCCTTATACACCATAATCGGCCTCCGTATAATAAGGCCTCCTTAATAAACCATAATCGGCCTCCGTATAATAATCAGCCTCCGTATAACGAAACAGGCCTACGTAATAGATAAGACTGATTTTTATAGTTTGGTGGTCTGGATGCTCGCAAGCTCGCATCTCAAAAATAAAAAAATATCCTAAATCAATCCTTTCAGCAAAATACAGATTAGTTAGACAAACAGATCAGATTTACGCCTAAAATTATGTTACGGAGGTCGAATATGAAGAAGAATTGAATCTAGATGGCACAGGTGATGGGGTGATGGCCGTGCTGTTGAACGTCTAGTTCCATAAACGCATTCGTCAAAACTGCAATAACAAATCCTAAAAGTGAATAGTTCAGATGTATTTCATATACTGCCAGTAAGTGTATACAGGGTGTCGAAGTTTCTGGCGTACCACCAGCTAGAGTTCGATTCTACCACTAATTTGTGACTTTTTTTGTCCTATAACATATATTTTATTTCACTCTAAAGACCACTTTTTTTGCGTTTTCGACTTTGTGTCTCTAAAACTGTCATAACTCCCTAAATATTCAATCATAACTCAAAGCTGATTAAACCGTTGAAAAGAGCGTAAGGTTTCCTATCTCCTTAATGACTTTAATTTTTTTTTAATGGAATGAAAGGGTGAAAAATAATCCGTAAGTGGAAAATTTTAACTTTCTTCAAAGTTTGTTTCTCAAAACTTCCTGGATGGAAATTTTCATGCTGTAAGCCTAAAAGTTGCATCACAATCCCAGCTTTCCAACGGTGTAGTCAATTTTTATTTTACTTTATTAATTAGGGGAGAAAAGTATGTTTGTATGCTGAAAAACGTGGTTTCTTCTATGAAATCAAGGGTTTTTGTGAAAAATAACCCCCTAAGAAAATTCTAGTTCGGGGTCGGTTTCTACATATTTTTTCACGCTGAATCGAATGGTAACATTCGCAGATCTCTCTAACTCCGTTACAACCGAGTTTTACACTTTAACAAACGATAGGTCGACCAGAGATGGTCTGCGTTCCAAGGGCACGCCCTATGTGGTGTATTAATAGTTCAACAAAAAGTGAACTATTGTTGAAGCAACTTTTGGAAGGCAATCCTGTTAGGTAAAATTACCGCGAACAGAAATTTCGCAATTTGAGGGTTGGCTGCACTGCTTTTGGTGAATGCACGACAGCTATTTCCAGTTTTCGTATTATTTGAATTTCGTGACAACTGTTTTTTACTTCTCGTGACTCATTCTTCCTTCATTATTTTAACGTTTACTTTCTTCTATTTCGCTAGTTCTACTTATCTCATTTAATTTCGTATGTTCGTTATGAACAACATCCCTAAAACAGGACGTTCTTCGTCCTTTCACTTCGGAATAACACTTCGGTGGCAAGCTCGAGAGATCGTTTACAATGTCGCCGAGTACTTCGCCCGAAAGAAAACTGAATAGCATCATTCTAAGGTGAACGCGTGAATGTGAATTTGTCACATGACGAGTGATGCGACGAGAATTTCTTAACTATGCAGGTATTCATTATTTGTTGGCTACAATCGAGCAGTATATTTTTTCTTAGCTTTGAGTTCCGAGAATGTTTGTCAGTGCATGTTGTAACAAAAATCTGTCCGTATCTACTGGCGTGAATAGTGTGAATCAAAAGTCATTCAAAGAAAGTGAATGTTTTTAGTTCTTTTATTATTGATTTGCTGGTAAGTGATTCTTAGAAAAAGAGGAACGAAAGATGTTCTTTCCCTACTCATAACCAACCGGGATGGCCGTGCACCACGAAATACCTACGCTAAACGAGGAAAGATATACGTTTTTCCCTTCTCACATTCCGGCAAGGCCATGGGTTCTATTATAAGTAAGAGAGAGTCTACTGTATTGAAAAAAGTAAGAAGCAGGAACGAAATTTACGCATCATTTCATTTAAAAACATAAAAGTTTGAGTTTGAGGGCAGATGCTCCCACAAAAGAACGGAGGGAAATAGAAACACTCGGGAGGGGAAAAAAGTTGAAAAAATATCGTACGCGCCACCAATTTTTAAATGATAGGAGATAAGTAGGTAGTTATAGGGCTACGGAATGTAGACCATCTCTGATTGACCTATAGTTTTTAGGTAATTTGTTATGGTAAATTTTATGTGCTTTTTAAGAGTAAAACGTGTTAGTTAAAGTGTAAAACTCGGTTGTAACGGAGTTGGAGAGATCACCGAGTGTTACCATTCGATTCAGCGTGAAAAAATATGTAGAAACCGACCCCAAAATAGAATTTTCTTAGGAGGTAATTTTTAACAAAAACCTTCGATTTCATAGCAGAAACCACGTTTTTCAGCATGCAAACATACTTTTCTCCCACAATTAACAAAGTAAAATGAAAATTGACTTCACCGTTGAATATTTGGGATTATGATGCAACTTTTAGGATTGCAGCAAAAATTTCCAACCAAAACGTTTTGAGAAACAAACTTTGAAAAAAATGAAAATTTTCGGAATTTCACAAATTTATCAGTTACGAATTATTTTTCATCCATTTATTCCATTCAAAATTGTATTTAAAGGGATCAGAAAGATAGGAAATGTTACGTTCTTTTCAACGGTATAATCAGATTTGAGTTTTGATTGAAAATTTAGGGAGTTATGACAGTTTTAGTATTACAAAGTCGAAAACGCGAAAAAAATCGTAAAAGTGAAAAAAGTGGTCTTTAGCTTGAATCAAAAAATAAAAGAAAGTCACAAATTAGTAGTAGAATCGAACTGCGACACCCGGTATACATTTTACAAAAGCGACCCACTATCTCTGATTCGCGGAGAAAACAATAGGATACAATAAAAAAAAAAGAAAAAAAGAAGATGAACGGTCGTTTTTATGCTTCCTCTCCTCAACTCTCCCCTCTACTCCACCCTCCCTCCCTGTCTACCAAATTAATGTGGAAAAGTTTAAAATTGTCAAGGAATCTTGCTGAAACTACGAGATTTTAGTTGTGGGAACCTATTGTTACAGTGGTTTGAAACATTTCATCTTCTAACATTAAGTCCTGATGGTTCGTAGTCTCTCAGAACACTGCTGTGAGCCTTCTCGGACTGCTGCAATTTTGTCTTATCTTTAGTAGGGTTTATTTTTTGGGGGACCTTTATCTCATAGCACGCGTCTCAAATGAAGCTTTATGAGAAATGGCATGACGGCTTACTGGGAAATTATCTTCTCGCGCCACCAGTGAGTGCCTGTGGTTTTTGACTCTCAAATTCAGCCCTGTTTGAATGTTCCCAGATATCTTGACAACGTGAAACTTCATAATATCAATTTGTCAGTTTTACATTTGAAAAAGGCATTTAGCCGAACTATAAATTCAGTTTGTGATATTAATTTTCGTTTCCTCAGTTTATTATCTATGTTTTCGTATATTTGGCTCTTGTAGGGCCATTTTATTCACTATATATATATATATATATATTATAAATATATATGAAAAAGAAAGCTTTAAAGAATACATTTATTTAAATCAATACACATAATGAAAAAGGAACGCTGCGTCGATTTTGCAGCTACGATCGTCTTCCTGTTAATTTATTTATTCATTTTTATTTAGTTTAGTTTGAAAAATGAATAGGTAATGCGGATAGGTAATAGAAAACGGATCGGCAGTTTAATTATCTAGGAATATGAAAAGAAGCCTTTCTGGGAACAAAAGATCCAGTCCATCACAATAGGTATTAAGGACCTTAAGGGGTCAATATTCCATACCCTTTCATAGAATCTCTCCGCGGGCTTGAGGTTGAAAAGACGTTGATCGGCTCCAGTTTATGTTGAGCTAATTCAAACACAATCGGTCATTCAAATTCGGCTTTAGATAGGTATTCAATGTAGGAACAATGATCAGACAGTCTGAGAAAAATTTTGCCAATCATCTTTGGATGACTCGCTCCAATAAAGACAAATTTAGCCAATCATCTGCAAAAATAAATGCATGATTAGGTCATTCTGTTTGATGCACAGACGGGGGAGGATCACGGTTGGTTATTAAAACATAAACTCAGCCAAAATATGTTGAACGAATGTGAAAATTTAACACGGAAAGCCTGCTCAAATTATTTTGAATTCATCAAACAAAATGTGTTTTGCTGTTCACATTACTGGCAGGGGATCGTAATCACTTTTGTAAAGTTAAAGAATAAAGTTTTTGAGAGCCAGATTTTTTATTCTTGTTCTACGTTTTGAATTCTTGATCAATTTTGGAATCGTATTCGTCAGCATGTCATGTCAGACAGTGTCCTATAACCAATGTGACGGGAAACACTGTATTCATTTACCGTTTGATTTAACTTAATTCACAGGGATTGTGCGGGTTGTGCTTTTGATGATCTCCGACAAATTTCATTGTCGCAAAGCTCAACGGTAGTTTCTGCATGTGAGGAAATATAAAACTCTTTGATCGAGAACTGCTTCTTCATTTTCCTTCTGATTCCAATGAAATTTCAGACGATTCGGCTGTCCGTGTCTTGCTGACTTCCTATCCATTTCGTAAAATTTTAACAATTTTTATTACATCAGACGTAAAATTTTCCTGCACAAATAAATTTACTATTAGGATCTAATATAATCCTCCGTATTTGTGCAGTCTGAGGTCAAAATATTGCTTCATGTATTTCATTGCTCTGAAGCACGCACTCATTCATTGTGCCTCTGTTCAGACACAAACTAAACTCGCAATAAATTTTGAAAAATCAGAATGGAAACTAATTATCGTAGGTGAGTGCGTGTGTACCTATTAATAGAATTGTATCTACCTTAATTTAAAAATAGAATAAAATGAACAAGTATATGAGTAACCCTCCTATATCTACTATGTTTGACGGTCCGTTCCAGAAGGAACTTAGCACCCGGGTATCCAAAACGAACCTTTAGTATATCTTTGTTATATATTATATAAAAACTTTCATTGGTCAACCAGGACTTTTTAAATTGCTGTTTTTCTTCCTCTGTCTTTATTCAATTATATTCTATATTGATTTCAGAGGCTCTTAGTTAATTACATGGATTAAATCCATAAATTTCTATTTTCAGATCAGTGTTCCCATTACTAAAAGTCCCCAAAAGGGTCGATTCGAACATGGATCAATTACAACTTAACTATTTACCCATTTTATTTCTATTTTCTATCATAATGTTCTATTTTTTCTCCTTTCTATTTTCAGTTAAATACTTTTTTGATACCGGACCTAAGCCTTCATAACTATATCATTAATAAAGATCATTTGCCCATATTTATATTTCGAGGGCATTGTTCCCATTTTTCCAAGTCTCATGAGAGTATTCAGTTTGAAAGTCTCCAAAGAGGAAAAAACTATTATTCCAAGTCCCCAATGAGGGCACACTATTACCAAACTCCCCAAAGACGGCAAATAGCTCAAAGTTCCTGATGGGGGTAAAATCTTTCTAAGTCTCCCAAGTTGAGCGAATCATCCTTTCCGGTTGTTCAAATCTTTGATTGGATGTTGAAAGCCCTCAATCAGCCCTGTGTGAATTTAGCATGTTTCAGTAGACATTTACTCAATAAGTCATTTACAATCCATCCTTTTGATCAACTTCTATATTGTTATTCCCAATTTCCTATGGATTTATTACTAAGGTGCATAAGTTCTCCACCAGTAAAACTATTTGAGTTGTACCTTTACAAATTAAAACAGCTTTGTGGTTTCCTAGTTGACATTTCTTGAATCGAAACTCATACTGTTTTTGTAAACATTCAATATAAATACTTATCCTTCAAATAATATGTTTTTTAAGTGGAGGAGTGCGGCAGTGCTTATCTCAACTGGAAGATTGCGTCTACGTCTCGATCTATCTTAAAGTTGGACACACTTTTTTCCCTTCCTTTTAGATGAAGCAATAGGGGATATTCAACCTCGAACAACCAAGGAAATATATTCTTCATAGCACATTATGTACGATTATGGCTTTAAAGTAGCGTTCACATTCGTATATCTTTATTGAAGCCGAATTTGAAACCAACATTCTATAGAATAACATCTTTGCAAAATCGCATCTCAAAACGTGTTTAATTGTATAGCTACTACCAATGTTTTATTAAGAAGCAACAGCTAAAAATCAGAATTTCATTAAGGTTTCTACGCTTACCTCTCGCAGCCGTAGGAATGGACACTGACGAACTGAGGTTCCACAAATGTTGCTGCAGTGTGAACGTTAGGTCCGGCTGCTGCACTGTTGATAGAGCGGTCTCCGGCCGGGTGAACTGTGAAACTAATGAAAACAGGTCACCTTAGGTACAAACCAAAACATTCCTAATTACATTATTGCAACTATACTTACGTATAAGTATATTATGATAAGTACTCATCTACTCAACAATTTATCATTTTCGTTTTGCCCCTTTTATAAGATTTTATTTTTTGTTTTTTCTTTCCGCGGCTATATAATAATCTTAATCTTCATAATCTATAATAATATTAATAATAATAATCTATAAATAATAATCTTAATTGGATTGCCCTTCTACGCAGATAAATGGCTTATCTTTATTAAACCTAATAAACTTATCTTGGTCCCTCATAGAAAACGCAGCACATTATTACACACATGTCCCACTCAACTGTAAAGACCATCACATCTATACAGCCATACTGAACGAGCGAAGCGAGCAGCATTCCCTACACACGTCGGATGTCAACGAGGTTTTCCCTACGGATCCCGAGATGGACTATATCCCATCGCATCCCATTCTACGAGTATAATGGCCTACCCTTAGAAAGATAGAACTGGAAAACAAATACGTACACACTTTCAACATCTGAGTTCTGTTAGTACTGAATTGTTTTCAGTGGTTCCACATAAGGTGCCGCGTTTGATAGACATTTCCAACAGAAAAAAACGTCTGCCATGTTATGTGGGCATTATAACTTCCTTACATATACAGGCATACCGAGCGAGCAAAGCGAGCAACATTCCCTACACACGTCGGATTCCAACGAGGTTTTTCCTACGGACTCGTGATGGACCCACATCCATACACACACACACGCATCTATACATTCCATAAAGAGCGTGCGAAGGGAGCGAGACAACCCAACTCAAACGAGCAAAGCGAGCAACATCCCCTACACACTTTAAACCTACCCTTAGTGATCTACCGTTTCTAGTCATTCTACGAGTACAAGTCCCACTCGAAAGTAAAATACCATCGCTTGACCCCCAGGCTTGACGTGGAGGTGAGCGAAGCGATATATATATATATAGGTATAAATATATTAGGGTGCATAAAAAAATAAATCAAAAAACTGCCCCCTTAACATTTTTCTCTTTTTTCTGGAGAATAAGAGAGTATTTTTTATTTATTTTTTTGACAACGGTAAGGTCTGCCACCATAACCTGAAAATACATAAAATTGTCAAATTTGTGGAAATATATCTTATAATATCTCTTATGGTGGCAGACCTTACCGTTGTAAAAAAAAAAAAAAAAAAAAAAATACTCTCTTATTCTCCAGAAAAAAATAAAATTTTTCAGGGGGGCACTTTTTTGATTTATTTTTTTCGATGCACCCTTATATATATATATACAAAATAAATTTAAATAAATATATGAATGCGTTAAACTCTAAGATTCGTTTCGGAATGACTCAAAACGGATTTAAATTATGAAAGTTTTCGAAAATTTTGATTTAATTTTGTTGTTGGAACTATTGCAATAGGTCTATTTTCTACGAATATTCGCTAACAGAAACGAATAAAAATAAACAGCAAATCTGGGACAGCGATTTTTTGTGTTCATAAAAAAATTGTTACTTAAACAATTTGTTGAACATTTTTTAATTTTAAACAAAGAATCATTCAAATTGCAAGGTGAAAGGAGTGAGGCATCATAGAATTAAGCTCAAATTCCCTCTAAATCAATGGGTGTCAAGTATCCGTGTATTGAGTTCTGAGGTAAACTTGATCTTAGAGCGCTACGTTGCTTACCCTACGCCGGCTTGCCGCATCCTCAGTGTCATGTTGCACCTTTCAACTGGGGGCACAAGAAACACGAGCTTCTCGCTATACAGTTTGACTTTGCCCGTCACAGACAGATCCCGAAATGCCAGCCTGGCCTGGAGCGTTCCCGTTATAGGGTCGAACCTGAAACATCAACATTATGAACAGTGAAATCTATCTTATCAGAAAAACGGATTTGTAGATAACTATTTCACTTAATCCTCCTCCAATAACTTGATGATCCACATGAAGTTCTCAACCAATATGACAAAGTTTAGGTTTATTATTCCCAAGCATACAATTGGCCAAGGATAATGAATATTAAAACTGCGTCTAAATTTCTGGGCTTAATTATCGAGATTGTCCTACGGAACCAACCGAAAAATTCCCAGTCTCGTACCATGATCGTAAGGGCGAATTTCCTTAAATTATCGAATCATATTTATGTTGAAATTTGAGTAACAAAGGAATGGTAAACTATAAATTTGATGACAAAGGAAAAAATTCAATAATAATGCGCTTTTTAGGATGCCCCTATGAAACAAGGATGTCTTATAAGAGTATGACGCCTATTGGAATTGATCCAGGGGGGTGTGGGTTAACCCATGCATGAGAAAAATGAAACTGAAATGATACTTGAATTGATACTAAAATGAGGTTTCTCAACCAATCCAATTCCATTGTACTACGAAAATATCTGTGTTGAAAATGTCACAGAAACTCGTAGATTCACGATATTTCCTAGATGTGTTCAAAAATCTGTGCGACCTAGGAAGTGTGATCTGTGGAAGTTGGTGATAGGTACCTACTCGGTGTCGGAAAACCCGCACCAAGTTGTCATTGGGGTCAGTACTGTGTATTTTTTGACACAACACAAACAATGAGATTAATGGTAAGTTACAATACCATGGGAAAGATGCTAAAACATTCTATGCATGGACCTACGGAAGACAAACTTGTCTGAATCTGTACCTACCCCAACAATAACAGTTTTGAGTATAACTTCATAGTTCAACAGTACGGATACATCAAAATGATGCTTGGTGGTCTAGTATTTTTGGAGAAAAGCAGCGGACGGAGGAAGGACGGATTTTTTTTTAGTTCGATTTTTGGACTCTAACGTTAACCAAAATATTTTTAGGATGTCTTATAAGAGTATGACGCCTATTGAAATTGATCCAGGGGGTGTGGGTTAACCCATGCATGAGAAAAATGAAACTGAAATGATACTTGAATTGATACTAAAATGAGGTTTCTCAACCAATCCAATTCCATTATACTACGAAAATATCTGTTTTGAAAATGACACAGAAACTCGTAGATTCACGATATTTCCTAGATGTGTTCAAAAAACTGTGCGATCTAGGAAGTGTGACCTGTGGAAGTTGGTGATAGGTACTCGGTGTCGGAGAACCCGCACCAAGTTGTCATTATGGTAAGTACCGTGTATTATTTGACACAACACAAACAATGAGATTAATGGTAAGTTACAATACCATGGGAAAGATGCTAAAACATTCTATGCATGGACCTACGCAAGACAAACTTGTCTGAATCTGTACCTACCCCAACAACAACCGTTTTGAGTATAACTTCATAGTTCAACAGTACGGATACATCAAAATGATGCTTGGTGGTCTAGTATTTTTGGAGAAAAGCAGCGGACGGAGGAAGGACGGATTTTTTTTTAGTTCGATTTTTGGACTCTAACGTTAACCAAAATATTTTTAGGGGGTGTTAAAAAAAATTTTTTTCTTGGTCGATTAAAAAGGTTTTTTTACTGGGGGGAAAAAACAGGTTACCAACCTAACGATATACAGCAGGCCAATATTCGGGGGTTTCTGCAATTATCTGTAGAAATAGATTTGAAAAAAAAAGAAGAAAAAATCAGTCCTATTAGTCAAATATAGATTAATCAGAGTTACTTAATAAAGATTTTATTTAGAACAAGGAGGTTGTTTGGTGTTTGAAGGCAGCTAAGCCTCTTCTAGTCAGATAGAATCTTATTCCAGTACTTCTTGTGTATGCATGTAGTGTGGCGGTAGCTAAGCACGAGGCCTATAATTGAGATAAAAAAATCCACTCCTTCCCCTCAAAATCAAGCATACAAAAAAAAAAAAAGAAAAAAAGAACTTAGTTGAACACTGCTTTTAGATAACTATAAAGTGCTCAAATTTCTAAAAATTTGAATAATCGCTAAAAAGGCTTGAAATCGTTAATTTACATTTTTTAGCTGAATATTATTTGGAGTTGCGGCTTAAATCAATTAAATAAAAAAAGTAATACCTTCTTCATCAACCATATAATCAAAATAATAAGGAACTTTTGCACAAAAGTACGAATATTGGAATTTCACTAATATTTGCTAAAAATCAGTAAAGCCTGCAAAAAAAAATTTAAAATTCTAAAATTGATTTGCCATATTTCTTAAACTTTTTTGCCGTCTCTCTCTCTCTCTCTCTCTCTCTCTCTCTCTCTCTCTCTCTCTCTCTCTCTCTCTCTCTCTCTCTCTCTCTCTCTCTCTCTCTCTCTCTCTCTCTCTATATATATATATATATATATATATATATATATATATATCATCACAATATATAATCTTCTCTATAATTGAATGTTTATCAATTTCTGGAATCACGAAGTGCTCAAATTTCAGAACATTTTGACATAAATATGGCGAGAAAAAGAAACAGGAAAAGTCTCTCGTGATGTCATGCTCCAGGGCTGGAAATTTTTGTGTGTTTTTTATTTATTTTGAGGACGCGGTTCGCTTTGGCCGCAATAGTGTACAAATTTACGTGTTGGTTTTTATGTAGAACTTGAAGGTATTTTCCTTGAGCACTTTTACACTTCGTTGCACTATTTGTGAAAAGTTTACGTAACGTATCGCAAGCATAACGTTATTAACACAAAATAAATAAATTGTAACTAACGTCACCGCATTTTAGAGCTCACATATTTATGTGAAAGCAAAACTAAGAATATATCCGTCACCTATATTCATTATTTCAATTGAAAGTCTTCTTCATATAGCAACAAGAATGCGAGAAACCCCTTCACATTTTCCAGAGAGAAGTATTAATTTTTATTGTTAGCGACCTGCCTGCATTTTCTCATTTAGAAACCAACTCTCTTTAATTATGAAATACTTAGCCTTATTACACAATGAGTCCGTAATATTGACGTCTTTATTTCAATGCCCAAGCTGGAAAAGAATTTTATTAATTAAACTTCCTTGCTTTGATCTCACACTATCATCACTCACTAACTTCGGACGCTCATTCATGTAACGCTTGGGAGCGGCAATATGCAGAGTGAGAGAGAGAGAAATTTTAGTAATTTTAATTTAGCACAATGTGATAAAATTGTTGACTACTTAGCTTACTTTCGCTGTCTTACGGAAAGTATCGATTTGTATATTCTCAGTTGACGTGAAGAGAGAAAAAAAGGGGGGGGGGGGCAGTTAATGAAGAACACAGTCTGTTTCTACGAAAATGACAAGTTACAATGTTCAATAGATTTCGACGGTTAGGTCATTCTCAGTCACAAAAATTAACATACATTAGAAAGCTTGTGGCTGGCATAGTCACTTGTGAAAAGGAGCTTGAATCCCATTGGCCAAGAGAAATGAACCCGGAGGTACAACCAATCAAGTGCAAACAATGTGAACATTTTTTATACAAAGTTTATTACCAGCAGCTAATAATTTATTGTATATTTTGAAAGCAACTTTTACTGATTCAAAGATAACGTAAATGATAGCAGTCTTTTACTGATGCTCAAGAGTAATTGGGATTGGTTAAGCAACCTTCTGTATTTGAACTCATCGTAGTAAGAAGTTTTCAAGCAGTCAGGTAATAATGTATATATAGTACATATTGTACGTAGATCAAAGATAAGTAACCAAAAGGTTTTTGAAAATAACTGCCACCGATATAATCCCAGTGATTGTAATTTGTGATTGATCTTGGGCAGCAACTACAGCATTTGGAATGGTTTGTAGTTACAGGAGCTCTAGTGCTGAGAGCGAATATAATACTGCAAAGCAAACAATATGCTTGTAGTAAGGACCAGTAGTATTTGTAATCGTTGTGTTCGTTGAAATGGCTAGAAGTAAGTAATATGGGATCCGTACCTGCATTTATCCACACGAGCCCATTTCGGAGGAGCTCTGACTCTCATATCAGTCAAATACATGTCATACGGGGCGGACCTTAGAGCTTGGTGAAGGGCGTATCCATTGAGATCTAGGGGGCCAGCACCTGGAGCCGGCGCCCCTCCTCCACTTCGCCTGTTCGTCCTCATGTTGTACAATGCTGATTCTAATCTTGTGGCACATTTATCTTCCGCTTTCTCTCCTGCAAACGGTGAATTAAGTGGAAATTAATATAGATATACCAAATAGATATTTCTATGAGAAGAATAATTACGCTACAGTATAAAATGCATATACATGAGAGAATCGTCTAAAGACAAACGTTTGTTAATAATTATGCACGTGCAATATAGAATCGAATCTTAATAAATGCAGATAAAATGAAGGGAGTCGAATTCAAATTCCTTCGGTTTACCTTACCGACGCCTCTACTATCTTGGCAACTTCTAGATTACTCGATGGAGAAACCTAGGAACAGTCAGCATCCCCGAAATTCATCACTCAGAATTCTTTACATATTTGCGTTGCAGTTCATTAACTGTACTCTAGTTGTAACGGCTGAAAAGATGGACTGGAATAAACGCAGAGAAAATGCCAAGATATTACAGGCGTCACCAGGTGTGCAGAAACTTATAGCAGATTGATCCCCACCTAGGTCACGATTTGCTGCGTTCATTCAATTTCTCTCTTTCCTAACTTCAAATAATCTGCCTGCCCGTTACATTTGTTAAATACATAAAGCGGTGATGTAAGATTATTTCATCAAAACGTACAAACTTTTTCTCTTTCATAACTCAATAATATCGTAAATGGACTTGCATAATGTTGAAGACGGAAAGATGGGCTTAACACCATGAAACAAATTTTCACTTGGTTCTGTTCCGCGCCTTTGATATCTAGTGGACCACTCCTGGATCTCTTAAAACCTTTTGGAAACGGATAGCCGTATAAAGATACGTGGAGCTATCCTCACATTATGTGAACGACCAATAACTGCTGTGGGTGAAGAAAACCACCTAGCGAGGTAGAAAGCGTGAAATTAATACGCAATGGGTTGCGCAAACGGTTCATAACCCGTCAAACGGCCGCTAAAATTTATGTATGCACATTAACTCTTATGACCAAGCTCGATTAGGTATGCTTTTACTATTAATTGAATCTCCAATGAGCCGTTTAGAGAATACGGCATTATTAATTAATGAACGAGTAATTCGTATAAACCAGAACCGAAGCAGGAAATAATTGTCAAGTACATATCTTATATTTTGGCATGCAATTTTTAATTATTCATGGTAATCGCATCGAAAATTTTATCGATAATGACCAACATAATATGGGAAAAAATAAAAATAAAATAAATAATAATTTGCTTTTTTGTAGTTTTTTTTCTCAGTGCGATACAAAGCTAACACATCCCATCATTTACTGACAATATTTGTGCACATAGTGTATTTTTCAGTAAGTTATGTTTGCAAAAGGCGGCTAAATTACATCTCTCAAAATAAGAAATTTTACTTATGAAGAGTCTTCATTTTTAATTTTGTGTAATATTGAAAGGTGTATTGGATATAACTTTATCTTTGCTATAATTGAATGAAATTGTCGTGAGTATAATTAAACAAATGTCTCAGGGTTTCAGTTGTTCGCTCCAAATATAATTTGTGTTGCGCGAAATGCTATGATTGACAAATATAGGATAGACCTTACCCATTACCTTTTTAAACACGGAGAGCATCGATCTACAGTTTTTCGGCAATTTATTACATGAGTTACTTACTGCGAAAACAACTAAGTCAATTCGAGAAAAAATTAGTAATTTAGGTTCATTATTTCCATAATAAACTTTGCTATTGACAAAAATCGTCATTGTTTTGTTTACTTTTCAAGATGCGAAGAATCCAAAAATCGAAAAAAATCCGTCTATCCGCCGTCCGAAGATTTTCTCCGAAATTAATGGACCAGGCCAGAATTGCACTTTTCAGCACAAAGCGTACTAAAATGTAGTCTTATCCCAAGATGGTGTCACAAATATCAATAAATGAACATCATTACGAGGTTCAGTTCAGAAAAACATCCCAAAATCATGTGTTACATGTGGCAATTGAATATCTTCAAAACGTAGTATTTCACAATTTTTGCAGAAACGCTTGCATACGAGTCTGCAACACATTTGGACATTTTTATGTGTTTAGTTGCAGACTCTGCAAGCAAAAGCTCTAAGAGCCACTCAGCTGATCCGGACCCTGGGCATCGTCAAGTAAATGTCCTAAAGAAGCTACATACGAAATTACAGCTTCCTAGAGTGTAAACTATAGAAATTATCTATTAAAATTATTTAACCACCTCTTCACAAATCAAACCGTTCTCGCAATATCTGGATCACCTGCTATGAATAAAAAAAATCATCGAAACACCAGCTCAATGAAATCAGAAATTAGCAAGCGGTTGCAATCATGTTCACAATATCAATTACTGAGAATGATCACCTGTGTGTAAACATTATTCATTCAGGTTTTCAGGGTCACCCTGTATTGTGTTTTATATCCTCGATTTTCAGTTGGTGGGTGCCTACAGCGATACTTGGATTTTAATGTACCTACTATAGTACTTGGTTATCAGCCATTGTTAAACACAAAAGAACTGATAAAGAGCAGGTGTTTTGTGTAATTTGATTAATTTCTTCTACCTAAGAGCCTTTGCAGTTATATTTAGATATTGTATAATACGCCTCGTTTAATAATTGTAGACAAGTGTTCTGCGTAGAAGGGCTAATAATGGTATAATAAACTATTTATGTTAGAATTATTTTTCATAGTAAAAGCATGTTTTCATTGATTTCATTCATTCATTCGTTTAATAAACTTTTGTGTAATGATTTGCCGGATGTTTTATCCAGTTGAACTCGAGTTTAATTTTGCATTCAGTGCTTCCTGCCTTTTTTGTTTTTTTAATTCCACAAATTTATTGCTGCGATGCTAGAAAGTTTGAAATGTACGAAGTAAATTATGGAAAATATGATCACCCCACACATTACCTGACACGTCTGCAGATGATCCATTTCTTTTTGAGAATATCCCCCTTTGTCCGTTTGCTGCATTAGTAATAGCTGAACAATGGTGCAGGAGTAGTAGAAAAATTATTCCGCCCGCTCGCAAGAGCTGTGCCATGATGACACCTCCTGAAATAAAATAAATTAAATTTATTATTTACAATTACTGGAGAACTTTTTCCTTAGATCAAGGCCTTAGGATCGGTGAGGGTGTTTTCCAAAGTAACAATCATTAATTGAGTGCAACGACCCCAATTCTCTCATAGAATTCTCCCGAACTCCCTACCTAGCACGTTTGTAGTATATTATTATCAATAATAAATCCCCCGTCCCCCACAACATTAGTTGATTTATCTTAAAAAAAAAAACTGGACCCCCGGTTGCCTCTATTTACATACTTCGAATGAAATAAATTATTGAAATACATAATATGTTTTAGCTCACACGTTTCACATTAACCCGTGAAACAAGCATATAAGAATGACTCAGATTTTGCGGTGTATCTGATTACTACTATGTCAAGCTGTTTATTTATTTATCACCAGAGCAACGACTCACCACCTGCTCAATGAAATCATCAGAAATTAACGAGCGGTTGCATCATGTTCACAATATCAATTATTGAGAATGATCACCTGTGTGAAAAACAATTATCGAAATAACCTTGCTCATAACTCAGCTTATTGGCCACGCACTTCGTAGAAGATAACATCATATGGTTGGGTAAATCGAGAGACTTAGAACGAATGGTCAACGAATTTTGTGGCATGAAAAATGACGAAGTACCATTTCCCTAGCAATGACTCTGATGTAAGCGGAAATCATCAGAAATTGTTGCAACACATTTTCGTTACACATTTTCGTTACACATAAACGTTTCGTTTTCGTTTGGAGATGCCAAGGCTAAAACACATTCTGTGTTAAAAAAAAAAGCCCGTCAGCTAATAAAGTGTTCTATTTTTGTTAAGGATGATCCAGCATAACTCATACTTACGTTAATTTGAATAATCAATATAATCTCATTGAAAATAGGAAAGGAGCTAATAATGTAGACTGATTGTGTATAAAAGTTCCCGTCATGTAGCATGAGCAAATTTTCGTATGTTATCGTAGGTATATTATAATGTTACACTGTTTCGAAATTCAGTACGTTGGGTGCAATGCATGACTAACTACCAATTTGATGGCAAAAACACTCATTCTAAATATACCTGTTCTACGATTAGAATTGCTTGCGAATTTTTAGATGTTTTACAGTTTTTATTGATTTTTTACTAAATATTAATGATATTCAAGTACATTTTTGAGCATAATTTCGCGCAAAAAGTTTCAATGTTGTAGTTTATAGTTGACGAAATTCTTTGACTACAATTATGCTAAAAAATATAAATTTGACGATTTTCAGTTTTTTTAAAACCATTTTTAGTGATTTTGTAAACACTCTTTTTTGATATTTGAGGAATTTAATGTGCTCAAGAAGTGCAGGCTCATGAATTGATCCTTTCATTTGGAAAGCTTTTTTTGGCGCAAGAACGGAATTCTTATCTCAATTCAAAGGAGAGTTATAGTCCGGAATAACTCACACAGACAGACAGAGAGACAGACAGACTCAGACACACACACACACACACACACACACACACACACACACACACACACACACACACACACACACACACACACACACACACACACACACACACACACACACACACACAAATTTCTTATTTTTTGACGTTTTTAAATTAATTTTTTTACAATACGGAGGGGGCACACCATTAAATTAAAAATAAACAAATAAAAAAGGTGGGCGGGCGCCCAGGTTTACCCGACGCCAGCTTTTGGGAATAACGAAGTTACAGAAGGATGAGGAGGAAGAGTGAGATGAAAGGAAGCGCCCCTATAAAAAGCCCACCAATTTAAGTAGGATCCCTTCAGGACGCGGGTGGTGATATCACGGAGCACTCCTGCCGAAATGCCCTACTCGACTTACTCCGTGGCACACACACACGAACACACACACAGCATTAAATTTCTTTCAAAATTTCCAGAGCCATTGCATGCAAAAGCTTTATTTGTTTATGAAATTTTGCTAAAAGCTCATCATACCCAAATAAAGATTTTCTAATTCATTCACTCTTTTTGATTGTTCGATATAATTTCTGGAATGAACGATAAATTTCTAGATTAGGACTAACGAGCAAAATCATTGTTTTTTTTTTTTTTAACCTTCCGAAAATGTTATTTGATGAAACTTGAACTATTACCTACTGTTTATTAAGAAAAAGAGAATTCTGTGTAAACTTAGACAAATCAATATCGGTCGACAAATTAGACAACTTAGACGAATCAAGTCGCTTATAATGTAATATCATCGGAATATCTTTGTTATTGTAAATTGCTTCAGTCTTATGATTGCGTAATTGGTTAGAGCTGAAAATGCGCAGATATAAACTGATAAAATACCAAATGAATGTTGACATCCTTTGTGGAATTATTCAAATTCGACAAGTTCGACAAAGTTTCAGGGACAAGAAAAGTTTACTCTCATCACTGTTTGCGTTACAATTACAACCGTTTATTCATGAATACTTGGTTGAATGTAATATTAACTGCGGGGGAAAAATTCGAATAGTTCAACTCGCTTAAATAAATATTTTAGGAGCGGTACTTAATAACGGCAGTGCTTAGTGTGGGAGTATGAAAGGTCTCAAGTTGGTCTCAGGAGGATAAGGAGATAGAAGGTAAAATACATCGCTCCCCTACCTTCCGTGGCGAGGAAGCGAAAACATTTTTCACGACTAAGCAGAACATTTGGTGTCCTTTAGGGGTTTTCACAGTTTTACAGCTTTGTGGCGTTTAAATCCTCATAAACGAGAGAAATCGCCCTTTTTTAGTATAGGAGTCGGTTGGACGAGGCTGTTATTTTTAAATCGATGGCAAAAAGGCGCTTGAACTAATTCCTGAAAAATTTAACGAGAACCTATACAATTTTGATGGCATCCATTACGCATGAAAATTTTATGATGTTTAATTTTTCATTCAATCAATTTTTTTCTACGCATTTCATAAAACTACGCCTGTATTGATGTTGCTGTAGCACATCCTTCATGTTTTAGATTCATCATTGGATTATTGGGGAATCGATGGTTTAATGTAGGAAATCCAACTGGATCACTCATGTCTATGAGGCATAATAAAATTGAAAGCATTGGCTCCACCGATTTGATTCAATGTATCAGAGGCAATTAATTTCTTAAGCAATAATATTTCAGAAATGCTTTCTAACTTAAACAGAATCGTATAGAAATTAAACTGTAAGAGTACAAATCACATCGATTGTAATGCATGACGAAATTCATTGGAGATCATAAAGACACGTTTTCGCAAGATACTTCGAATTTTCATATAAATCGGCATTGAATTAGTGGACTTGAGCGTACCTACTTATCGCAAATAGGGTCCGCATCCGGAGTGTCTTGAACCTATAATTCGATTGTGACAAAATTGGTACTTTGACAGTTTCAAGGAAAAAATGAAGGTTGACCGTAATTTTTGTTTCTCATTATGGTATAATCATTCTTATTCCAAACTTATCCGTACATTAACTTGTTAAAATATACTAAATTAAAATCATTTGTTCGTATGGTGGGGTATCACAGAAAGGGAAGCCACGACTAACTGAAGGTTGCTAGTCTCTGATACAACATTTTATACTTGTGCAGTCCAAAATGGAGTGGGGGGGGGGGGGGGGATTATTAAAATTATTACACAAAGGTTTATAAATCCTTTATTCCCTTCTCTGATGATCAATTGTTAAATGTCACATTCCTGAAAATGTTCTGTTCCTAAAAATGCTCTATCCCTGACAATTTTATCAAATCTGGTCAGGACCGAAGGGGGCTTTGTGTGTTACAACAATTTTACCTCGGCCACAGGGGTTACCTCTTATTCAAATGAAATGAAATCCATCAAAGCCGAACTTACAGAAAACTATATACATATATCAAAATCAAATGATCATTGAGGGGAGCTTTTTTAAAAACATGCGTGTGACTAGAATTTAAGTTTGCGCTGGTTGTAATTATCACCCGAAAGAGTGTGAAAACATAAAAAAAAATCTAAATATGAAGAAATCCCCTCCAACGTTTTACCTGTGGTAAAAAAATAATATATATATGTACTCGATCACTAGATAACAGAATTCCATAGCAGTCGATGTTGAATTCCATGTTCTATGTTGTATATACTATTCAAATTAAATTTTCGTGTTGATATTTTTCCTTATCGTTATTGGATAAACTCACAGCGATTCGGGTGGTCTGATTCTATTTCTTGAAATATATCAATAACAATCAGAAGAACATTTTCATTGTATTGAAAGTTCTGGAGGTTCTGATTTTTTTTTTAAATGCAGCCTGTCTACCTTTAGAGATAGATAGAAATGAATGCCGTTGTTTCTGGACCATCTTGGGCCGATATATTCGAACATTACTCCAAGTTTTCCAGGTTTGAATTTGAACAAGACAAATGTAGGTAGTTAAGAAGAAGAAGCTTGTATTGTGGATGAAATATTTATAGCTTTATTTATATTAAATATGATGAGGTTATTCTTCTGTTCGCCACAGAACAATTAATGATCACTGAACTGTGACAAAAAATTGTGCATACAACCACCACACACACAAGTTTCAAAGAAATATGGATTTTAGAAGTTTTGATCTGCTCAAATATTTCTAATTCACTTCCATCACAAACTTATGTACGCAAATACGATTTTCCACTATTATAATAGTCTTATTTTCAAACTGTACACAAATGCATGCCAATATGAGCAGCCAGTAGATTAGATAGATACTATCTGAGAGTGATTTTTCGGTGGATAGGTACAGTGCATTCGGGAGCGTAGAAAGTGCGGAATGCCTCGTTGAGCTCGAGTGGGAAAAGTTCAACCATAAAACAAAGCGAAGTCGATTGCGATTAGAAGCGATTAGGTAATTAACTGCCGTAACATGACCCCTCAAGCCTGAACAAGCTTCGGAGAGGAACTACGAGTGAGTTCAAACGAGTGAGGAGAAAGAAACAATGTGAAAGAGAAAAAGGTTTCGAGCAGCCAAAGAAGATGCGGGGCCAACGTGGTGCGCCTATCCATCAGCTGTGCAGGGACAGACCAATCAGAGCGCGTCATGAGGGATAGGGCTTTTGAAGTAAAACACCAAAGAGCTATTAGGAAGGTAGTGTTGCGAACTATATTTATAGGCCAAATTACCTCACAACCTACTACCAAGAGAAACAAATCACTGCCATGGACCCCCTCAATCCACAACCAACGAATTAAGGGGTTACAGTCCCTCGGGTCCTGTTGCTTCTCAACTCTGGACATCGTAGCCGAAATCGGTTCCCAAAGAACACGCACGTACTTATCGTACGATACTTATGAAACTAAGCTCACAAGACAACTTTCCATTCCCCAATCAAAACTTTCCATAGGCAAAAAAAAAAAAATGTATATATACATATATTGACCGAACTTTGGATTATACTAAATGTAAGCACTGGAAATCTTGTGAATTTGTTAATTTGTTTCCTAAAGAACATCCACTTTTCTTTTATGAATTGGGTTCGTAGAATTCTTATGAAACTATGCTTACAAGATAACTTTCGATACCATAATCAAAAATCCCTCATAGACATATATACATTGAAAAGATTTTGGGTATGCTCAATTTAAGACTGGAAATTGTATACAAAATTACCTACTCCTCTCATTAAGGAAAAAATTCCAGCGCTTAAATTGAGTTTAACTCAAGATTTTAACACAGAATATTAACCCTAAGATTTTAACTCAACATTTTAACACAGTTGTTTAAACCTTGGCATCTCCAACCGAAAACGAAACGTTTATGTGTAACGAAAATGTGTTGCAACAATGATGATTTCCGCTTACAACCGAGTCGTTGCTAGGAAAATGGTACTTCGTAATTTTTGATCCCACAAAATTCGTTGACCATTCGTTCGAAAGCTGCCGATTATTCAACCATATTTTGTTAACTGCAGCGAAGTGTGTGGCCAACAAGCTGAGTAATGAGCATGCTTATTTGAATAATTGTTAGACACTGGTGATCATTCTCAATAATTAATATTGTGAACATGATTGCAATCGATTGTTGAATTCTGATAATCGAATAACGGAAAATATGAGAAATACCATAAGGGTAATTATTGGCCATGAACAAGGTGTCTGAAAGGACACTGCAAGTGGCACGATTCTAAGGGGAGCCATGCTGCCCTCCATCACCAAACGGAGTGCTGTTGCCACGGGCAAATTGAAAGGGGAAAAAATGAGGGGTACAGTGATAACCACTATAAATCGAAAAAAATATAATACAACTAAGACTAGATAATAGGAACATGTTACTATATATAATCAGTAAAGCGAAATAAAAACTATGACTAGATTTTCCACAAATATTATCACTGATCAAATATCACACTTCATAGTTGAGCTCAGCAACTCTCAAGTACAACAACAGGGTTTAGACCTTGTTCGGTCCAGATGAAACGTCAACCCACTGGGGGGGCCAATGCTGAACTCGGAGGTCCATTAGGTCTGGAAAGTCCTCCAGGAAATGGCGGATGGATAGATCACTCCCACACACAACATCGCGAGCTTCTGCGCAAAAGAGGTGTCTGCGAGTTAGACGGGTATGGCCAGTGACAACCCGATTGACCACCATTCGGCCCCTCCTTGGAAGTTGGGTTACGAAAGGGCCTACCGGGCTCAAGTCCTGAAGGACACAACGCAGACCATTGACCTCACCCTACCATTGCTCATGCCAGGTGGAATAGGCTTTATGTTGCATATATGAGATTTGATCCTCTATGCGTATAGGCAGCATATCAATGGAGTTATCACCAATGACTCTCCTTGCTAGGGCATCTGCACACTCATTGCCATAAATACCATGGCTTGGCATCCGCATTAAAGTTGTGGTTGGGCCCGATGTTGTGGCGTGATGTAGCGATACACGCAGGCCTTGTATTAGAGGATTATCAGAATATCTGTCCCTAATTGCCTCAATGGTACTTAGTGAATCACTACAGATCACATAATTCCCAGCTCTCAAAAACTCTCTATGTAGACCACCCCGTGTCACTGCCCAGAGCTCAGCTGTGAACACAGACGTGACAGGTGGTAAACATCCAGTGATTTGGGAGTTGGGGCTTCATAGAGCAAGGCCAACACCATCAGGTGTCTTTGAGCCATCGATGGCTGGAGAAATCCAGAGACAGCTCCATCTAAAATTAGGGGCTGGAATAAGAATATCCTGGAAAATTTGGAGAAAGCTGGGCAACAACTGGATGCGTTGACATCTTAAGTAGAAGAGGATGGCAGAGAAGTGGAAAATGATGACATTTACTATTAGGATAAATTCCGTTCGAATGTACAGAGAGGAAACTACTCAGAAAATCGTAGATCATCAGTTGAATGGCGAGATTTAGAGCAAGATTATCCTTCAAGAGATTTGATTCAAGACTCTCGTAAAAAATGAGGCAAATTACCACATGTGGTGGAAGTACACTCGTTGGAAAAACGTTAGTGACTGAAATCAACCCCTAAATGATGCAAGACTCGTCATATTGACAATTTTTCGGACAAGTATACCTAAATGGCCCGTAGAAATAAGAAGGGGGGGGGGGGGGGGTTAGGAATCTAGGTTTTGTGGTGTAACTTAGTTATTTATAAGTTTTGTTGAGTTCATCAATAAAATGGTCAGTATTGTTTGTGATAGCAATGCGTATGATTTTTTGCAGAGTTACAAGATTATAACAACATCTCCCGATACCTGAAGAATCAGAGGAACAAACATGACGGAGGGCACGTTGGAACTTGGAACAGCATCTAAGCCTATCACTTAGGGTGAACCAACGCTTGCTCGGGGCCGCAGGGACTCCAACCCCGTTTAACCTGGAGAATTCCCCTCCCCCCCACCCGGGTGTTTAGTTTGTTATTGTAATAAATATGTTAAGGAATAATGAGCACTAGGATGGCTATATGTTGAGCATTAAGAGAATTTTTGTAATTTCTTACAAGGCAACAACTCCAGTTATTTGTAAAAAACTGTGTGCGCACAGAAATTGTTAACATTAAATTTATGGCAAAAAAGCATCAAATTCAATCGTTTTACAATATTTTTCGAAATCGAAGAATCGCGGGTAAGTAGATATGAGAGAGAGAGAGAGGGACTGTCTTATAACAAATGACGACAGAATACGAGAAATATTTATTTACTTAATATGATTCGTACCAACTGAAGTCCCTCGTAATTTACAGAGATTGAAGAGAATTTTATAATCCTCCACGTTAAAAAGAGGATAAATCTCTTCTTTAGAAAATTTAAAGTGTCGTGTGAGATTGAAACATTTTGGGGAGTCGCTGGAGTTGAGTTGGGAACCCCTGTCCTTCAGTAATGCAATAAATTAGGCCTTTGGATGTAAAAAGTCGAAAGCACGTCTTCCGCCATCTCATAAAGGCCCAAAAAATGTTTTCTAAGCCCGTTACCCCGTTTTCCGTGAAAGAATAAAATGAATTCTGGACGGAGTGGTCCCAGCCGTCATTCTTTCCCGACTGCAGGCGAAGGTAAAAGCTCTCAAAGGCACCTTCCTAATTTCGTTAAGAAGAGCGCGTTTGAAACATTAAACAGCGGCTCAAAGAGGCAAGAGGGAGAGAAACAAGACAGGAATGGCTGCTCTGAAGAGAATTTTCTAGTTTTTTTTCTTTTTGGTTTTGCGAAACAACATAGATGTGATTCCAAACTCGTTCTCGTTTGCACATCTGTTACACAACCACGGACAGGAGGGGTTCTATAAATATCTGCGAGGTCGTGAAATATATAGCTAAATAGCTAATTATGTATGGAACTGAATTCTATGCAAATAATGTTAATAGGTTCAACTCAACTTACTGTTGTTTGAGCTGAATTTTTCAAAGCATTACCGAGGACGTTGCGGGAAGAGCTAAGTGGGTCTTGGGATTCATAAAGCAAAATTCAAGACAGCCCACTAGTAGTTTCATGGGGAAGAAGAGCTGCTGCAGTTTCTACATGAAATTAATTCCCAATTCTCAGTGAGGTTCACTTGATCGTACTCAAGATCATGTGCAAGCTTCCTCGATGTGGATGTCACGCTAACGGACGGGGTATTCTCGACAGCAGTACATGTGAAGCCCACGAATAAGCAACAGTTTTTTCACTATGAGAGCTGCCACCCCCCGCATACAAGACGTTCGATCCCAAGATCCTTGTCTGTTAGAGGTCATCGAATTTGCAATGATCAGGAAAAACTCGATAGCTATCTATCTACATTAGAAGAAAAGTTGGTTGACAGGGGTTACACCAGAAGATTTGCCAAGAAGAGAATCGTTCCGGCCTATGTAAATTACCAACAGAGACGAGTAGCGACCTATGTGAATTACAAACTGTTCTGACGTCCAGCCAACTAACTCGCGATGTTTTTTTGGAAAGGCCTCGAGTTGCAAACATACAGGGAAGGAATATTGGAGAGATATCCTCCCATCGGCACCCAAGGATGCAGTCTTCAGATTCTTACACACAAGGTTTACATCCTTGCAAACGAGCTCGGTGCAAGCTATGCAACTTGGTGTTGGAAGGTTCGGACTTCACTTCAGCCAATTTCAGTCAAAAATATAAATGTTAAGGTTCAGCAAAGTGTCAATCCAAAATAAATGTGTACGAGTATACCAACTAATCTGCAAAAAGCGAACAGACACTCATGCATTCTATGTGGTAAAGCAACCACTCTCAACTTATGAATGAACGATGTGGAGCATCTGTTCACCAAACCCGACCACTCCCTGTGAAAGAACATGCCAGGTCACATAGTGCAACAATTGACGATTGCTTCGGGGTGAAAGCCCTGCAAAAATTGCCACATGCATCTAATAATCGACTGCTGCAGCAATCTGCAGCAATGGGTACTTGGAGCGAACCGACCACCTGGCCTCAATTTAAACGATTGAATATGTGTCTACTACAATCGCAGCAATGGATTCATTAATTACACATCAAGCTACCAGGGACTCGCAATTTAAATTTACTTTTCCTTCTCAATTCTGTGAACAAGATTTTTTCGAAATATCAGATCCTAAATTTTCTTCTTCTATATATATATATATTTAAAAAATAAAATAAAATAGATAAAAACTACGATCATACTCAATTGAAAATCGAGCGTCTTACCAAATTGATACATAATTGATTTGTACTGTTTATTATAACTGTCGTGGAAAGGTAGGTGATTAACCCCATAACTTGAGGAAACTACATACCTACTTATAAACTCGTAAACGAGTGCCACTATCTGCTTTACAAGCAGATACCATGTTACATGGATATGTCTTTGATTGGGGATTTCATAACGGTTGTCCTCGAGAGTTGTAAACAAATCCTTTAACTTTGGACTGTAGGCGACGAAATGTAGGATAAAGAATTTATTCTATTATTCTTGGAGGCACAATAAGCATACTATACATACTATTAAAGTTATTTCCCCAATACTCACGCTATCATTTTTATGTTCATGATAGCCTGATTTTTCATTAATAAATGAAATTTATCATTTATTGTTTTATTTGATAACGTTTCTTTCTCTTACTGAGGATATCTTCAGATCTTGCTTTCTTGACATTGAGTTGACTTGGTGAGCCACTGTTTTATTTGACAAATCCGTTATATTCGGATGTTTATAAATTTTTTCCTGGACATCTAAAGATGTCCTCAGTAAGAAGATGAAACGTTATCAAATAAAACAATAAATGAAATAATTTCATTCATTTTCCCTAGGCCACATCCCGACTAATTCCAACAAAACAAGGGTTTACTTATAACTAGAAATGTTGAAAAAAACTGTGGAGAGAAGACGAAAACCTCTCGAACGAGCAAGTTTGTCCCCACCCCGGCAACTACTTGGAACCGTTCCCTACAAGAAGAACTGTGAGTTCTTCAATTCCGTTCAACCTGTTTAGTGGACATGTAGGTCAGAATGAAGTGTATAGTTTGGTGGTCTGGATGCTCGCAAGCTCGCATCTCAAAAATACATAACATCAAGTAGTCAATCCCTTAGTAAAAATGCAGATTAGTTGGATATGTAGATCAGAATGAAGTGTATAGTTTCGTGGTCTCATAACACGATCACATAACAGTTTAGAAACGTAAATGTGACTTTTCATTTGTGACTCATGAGCTGCTCCGCGTTGAACGGAATTGAACTCACAGTAGGGAACGGTTCCAAGTAGTTGCCGGGGTGGGGGACAAACTTGATCGTTCGAGAGGGTCTCGTGGAGAGAAGCCACTACAATGAGTTGTTGTTTACAGTCGACTGTTGTCAAGAGGATGATAATGTTTCCTATGGAGTGGAGTAAATGATGCTATTGCTTTACGTTAAGAATATTGTAACCGGCTTATTAAAATTGTTTATAGTCCAATCAACTTAGTTTAGGAATGTAGCCAGGTACGTAAGGAGGGGGAAATTGGTAGCTTGAGATGTGAACATTTATCACATAAATCAAGCGCTTTCCATTGAGTGGCGAACGATTTCTGTGCGATGAAAACTACGGAAGTTCCATTCCCCTAGCAACGGATTGGTTGTACGTGAACATCATTAGAAATTGTGACATATTTTTTGCGTCACGAAAATTTTTGGTTGACCCCCAGAGCAAAGACATATCCATGTCAAAAATTCAAATTCAAAGAAACCAACTCTGGATATTTTGAGGCTACGGTAACACTAGGCTCCTTGTGTGTTGTAGTTGTTGTTACGTGTCATTGTTTTGTGTCGTCGTTACGTGTCATGGTTTTGTGTCGTTGTTAGATGGAAATTTTCGGCAATAAGGTCTTCGTAAAAACGTATTCTAAGTTTACAAACTTCTTAAAAACGCCTATATATAGTATAAAATCCTTCAATGTTTTGTATGAAGATAGAATGTTATTTAGAAAGGGGGGAAAAAATAAAAAAGGCTCTGCCTCTTGACCTAGCTGGGAAGACCTCAGACCCACTTTTTTCTTTCACGTTGAGTCAGTGCTAAATATTGGAGAAACGGCTTTCAACTTCATAAGTTGAACAGCAAAGAAATTAGATCCGCCGCTACTTTAGTCTCGTTTTTTCGTCACATTTTTTGTTTGTTTGTGTTTTCAATTTTAGGTCCCGGTAAATGTGTATTCAACGTCAAAAGTTTGCCATACACTTGTCGATTGACAGCGTTTGTGTACACAACGAGCTTAAATTTGATATTCAATTTTAGGCATTTGATATATCAGGGGGAACAAATTACGAATATTCGCTCATGTGGTTATGCACGACTGCAACTTTTTTGTTTACGTCTCCCCTTTTTTTCGAGGCCATTCGCCATTATAAAGTTGTTAATAACGAAGTCGCTTAGTTAATAGTGGTGACGTTGGAGGCTCACAAATTCTATGTGCTTCATATACTTACTTACTCTACAATATTTTAACATGGAATCAAGTTTTAGCGATGGATCCCCCGCCGAAAAGTGAGACTATAAAGTGAGATGAAAGTAGCGCCAATAATTGTGATGATTTCCGCTTACAACCGAGTCGTTGCTAGGGATATGATACTTCGTCGTTTTTCATCCCACAAAATTCGTTGACCATTCGTTCGAAAGCTCTCGATTTATCCAACCATACTATATTAACTACTGCTAAGTGCGTGGCCAACAAGCTGAGTTATGAGCATGGTTATATGAATAATTGTTTACACACAGGTGATCATTCTCAATTATTGATATTGTGAACATGATTGCAACCGCTTGTTAATTTCTGATGATTTCATTGAGCTGGTGTTTCGATTATGTGATTCATAGCAGGTGATCCGAATATTGCGAGAACGGTTTGATTTGTGAAGCGGTGGTTAAATCAGTTTAATAGGTAATTTCTATATTTTACACTATAGGAAGCTGTAATTTCGTATGTAGCCTCTTTAGCCTCTTTCTATAATAAAGTGAATGTTTACTCGCGAGTTTCTATTAGGAGATCATCATCTCACAAGAGCTCAATTTTCGTGATCATTTCTATAATAAAGTGAATGTTTACTCGCGAGTTTCTATTAGGAGATCATCATCTCACAAGAGCTCAATCGTCGTGATCACTTCAATAAAGTGAGAGCGAGGAGCTAAAACATGATTCCATGTTTTTTACATGGTGAGGAGCTAAAACATGATTCCATGTTTTTTACATTTTAGCAGTCAGGCTCAAAGGAATAACAACCGGGGGGGTCCAGGGGCGAAGCCCCCCTGGCGGGGTCAAGGGGCGGAGCCCTCAGCGAACATAATTTGTTCGTCAGTTTTCGCAGGTATGGTTTCTGATTCGTGGCTAAAAATAAAATAGAAAAAAAATTGAGAGAAAGAAGGACGTTCTTTCCCCGTTCTTTTTAAAGAGGTTGGTCCCCGCAATCGGAGTATCGGGCTTCACGCTCCGAGGTGCGTGAACAATGCAAAAGAACGCTCGCCGGTCCTCGGCTCGGGGGACCGTTTTGTGGGCGCGAAAAGCCGGTCGCCGGTCGATTGAAAATGATGCATCCGACAATGAGGCGGAAGACGGTGCAGAAGCGATCGATTCCCAGGGGACCCACGTTGCAAGGGGGAAAAAAATGGACTGAACGACCGTAATAAGGTTATTGAATGAACCGAGGATTGTTCGGCAAAAAACGCTCCTTGACGTAAAATGCCTGGTACTTTTCGAATGAACACTGAATTAAATTCCTGATTTTGTTTTGCTCCTCACTACCGCGAGCAGCGTTTATGTATCAAGAAATTAAAAACCTCCAAAATCAAAATTCCCACTGGATTTTTGCGTTTCATAGCTTGTTGATAAATTTTGGTTCCATGTCAAAACGGAAGTTAGTGAAAACAATAATGTTCCGCCCCAAAATTATTTTACCCTAGTATGCACCATTGACACATAAATATCTCCATTAGCTGTAGCTCATTACACTTTTACCACTACCGCGTTTTTTAAAGCACCATTTTAGTTTAGGTAACTATATTCACCACATTTTCATTCATTTGGTCTATTTTTCATCCATGGGTGACTGGAAAAACGTTGCATGTAGTTGAACTTCAATTTTACAGAAGAGTGGTTTATGTGAAGAGTTAAGAGTACATTGAAACTGCAGCTGGCACACTGAAAAGCAACAAACAACGTTTTTGCACTAAACTAAACATCAGTGTTGAAAAAGCGTACGATTGGTTTGCAAACATCATTGTTACCTATGTTCATTCGGACTTTGTTGTTCAACAACCGAGGGGGTACCGTTGTGTCTGTCTGTCTGTGTCTGTCGGGTGTCTGTAAAACCTTGTAACAAGCATAATTTCCACTGTTTTCATCCGAGCTTGATGAAATTTCCTGCGAATATGCATGTAAGGATGTAGATGGTCCCTCTCAATTTCATTGTTCTCAAATCCACTCTTCTCTCTGTACATTCGCAAACGTAAATGACGTCTAACATAATTTCCTCCCGCCCTAGTTGCCCGATCTCACTCGAATTTGGAAGATAGTTGGGAGCAGACGATTTGATCATTCCGTATCAATTTCAACATAATTGTATCATTAGTAACTGCTGCGCATGCGTTAATGCTAAATTCTTGTAACAAGCTTATTTCCCAGTCTTTTTTAAATATTTATTTCATTAGCAAAAACAAGTTCTTATGTTTATTTCATTTCGCCTTTAGTTGTCCTAGAAAGCATCCAGTCAAATTACAAATTCCGAGGATGAACAGGACAGAATATAGCTTACTGAGCTGATTAGGATGATGCCCGTCAATTCATTCGACTCTTGTTGTCCCCGAAAGGCTCCCTGTAAAATTTTGATATCCTAGGATCAACAGGATGAGAGGCTTTAGATCACTCAGCTCCTCATGGAGCCGGTGATTCAATTCATCTCATGATGTCAACAAAAGCTCCCTATTGAATTAAAAATATCTAGAGTGAACAGGAGAGGATTACTTTACTCACTCGTGAAATAATGATAGCTTCACAGTGTGAAGCAATTTCATTAATTACAACATGATGTTGTTTACTAGGATGACTTTGTTAGGTTTTCCCCGTTTTGGATGTTACTGGAGGTTTGGAGGATTTTAAAATGCGGCTGAAAACCATCCCAAGAACTTTCTGATATTTCTTCATAAATTTTCTTTCAAATTGGTCCAGCCGTTGGAGTGTGGTTGAGTTTATCGCATACATCGCGCGCGCACGCACACACACACACATACACCCATGGTTTTTTTCACGGATTCGGTATTGGAATGATCTGAAACGGATTTGTATGGGGTTAGTTTTTCCCATGCTTGGGTTGTCTCCTACCCTCCGGGATCAATCCCAATAGGCATTTCTCTTATTAACGAATCCTTTTGCCTGTAAGACAGCTTACTAACGTAGAAAATAGCTTTAAAAAATTCGGCTGAGATGGTGTCATTATCATAATAGAGAATATTTTGGACCACCAAACCAAGACTTCACTTAAGACAAGTCGAAACTTCAGATGATTTACGAAACTAAAGTCGGTATATTATTTTATCAGTTAACGCACGAGAAAACAATATTGAAGCCTCTTGATACTAATACCTCTTGAAGAATTGATACCTACTATCGAACGATGTATGACGTAGCCGATGCTAGTGAGTTAAGGAAGCAACCCAACGCACCACAGAAATAATTTTGTTGATTTTTACATCTTGATTTTGAATATGAGGCACTCACTGTATTGTTTGGGATCTGAATTGGTACTATTAAATGACTCAAGTTGATGAAAACGTGTGGGAACTGGTGAAAATCAGGATTAAAAAAATTACAAAATTGAAAATCAATACAGAGCATTTTAAGTTGCGCTAGGTTGACAAAGAATAGATTTGAAAGATGGTTTATTTACATAAAATATGAACAGTGCACATACGAAAAATTGAGGTGAGCACAATTCAGATAATTTTTAGGCAGTGAGGGCTAGTTTCATCGATCTGAGCTAATGTCCCGTCAACCTAACGGTAACGGGGGACCAGCGATTAACAGCAGCGTTAAGTAAATATCTTTAACCACGTTGATTTAGAAGTAAAGTTATCACCCCTGGGGCCGGTTATGGTTTGGTTAAGTTAACGACGAAACGTTTCATTTTTTCCATCAATCATGGAACTTGTTGTCCATGTTGGACAGAAAAGCGGCTCCCAGAGCTTGGAATCATAACCAAAACAACTTCAACGACGGTTTCTATCGGATCGAATTCTTATTACGATTAGAAGTTAATTTTTAAGTTGAAACACTGGAATTTAAAGAACTGCTTTAATTTTGAATATACCTTTAAACGAGAGAGAGAGAGTAAAAACCACTTGGCACCTACGCTTGAAAATCTTTGGTACCTGTGAAGTGAAGTGGAATGCAACATAAATATCATCTTTCTACTCTTTTGGTGGCCCAAACAGTAGATCTTACATTTATTGGAGGGTATCATACCAATATTCCAACCAATTCATATGTAGGAGGATACTAGTTAATGGAAGAGTTGTGTCAGAAAACCATGGAAATCTTATTAGATAGGAAGTAAATACATACAAATCTCTAATTCTCAATTCGAAACCTAGAAATCGGGTTATCAAACTTGGTTTGGTACCTACCTATGTTGGATGAGTCAAAGCACTTTGACAACATCGGATTTCTTCTTGCTCTCGAGAATAATTCTTTTCCTTATGACTCGAGGTCGTTGTCACTTGAATAACATTTAAAATGAGCAAACGGACAAGTTGAAGAGCCTCCCATGATAGCCTAGTGATCTCTGATTTCTTGTCTAGTTTTTCAACTAACGTCCTGCTGGTGTTTCATTCTTCATTGATAAACAATCTGGTGTACGGGAAAGAGGAAATGTTTCTTATTGAAAACAATCCCATCACCTGCAAGCTCGTCAATGGTGGAGGAGGTTATGTGAGTAATGTATGTGATTCTTTTTCTCTCGTGACTTGTGGCCGTTCTTGAAACAATGTTGAACTTAACATTGAACAAGCTGCCCTCACAATAATGGATGACTAAGTAAACAAAGAAAGTGACACCTACCACAAGATACCAAAACAACATCAGAATCGTTCAAAAATATAACGTATTGTTTTAAAGTAAAACAAGAACAATCCATTAAAACCATTAAATATTATTATATTTTTGGTAATTAAAATGTAGAAATTAAGGCTCCATAAATACACTGATGACAGCTAAATGATAATCATCCGTTAACCTCTTAATTCCTTAGGGGTCGGATAAATTAGTTAATCAGCTTTTGTAATCAGATCGCTAAGTTTTGACGGACAGTTAACAACCAACGACGGGTTTGATGAGAGAAAAATCGCTCTAACGTCTGATTAAGCTCAAACATAATGCCGCGTTAACGCTAATTTTTTGATTAACTCAAATGGTGAAATTGGCCCTGATTGCGGGTCTATAAATGCCTAACGGGTAGTTTTGGCCAGTGTTGCTAGACAATGAGACAGTCCGCACAGGATCCGCTCAAGCGAGGGAAATAGTCATCAAAGCTTTTGTTGTTGGTCAGGTACGTGGCATGGTTTTAAAGCATGATGTGATGTGATGACTGCGTATGTGTTATACGCAAATAATGAATTTACACCTGGCTGTGTTGGTATCTAATAAAATCGGTCGTTTCACTGCATTCCATTACTCCCCTTTTTCTGAACATTTCTGGGAAATCAAACACTGTTACGCAACATCCTTTGGGATGTGTGTTGTAAGCGTTTCAAGAAATAAGCTCACGGCTCGTTGATTCCGCTCTCACTTACTATGGGAAACTGGGCGGATAAACAACAGACAATAAATTGCCTACCAACAAAGTTTGCTGAAGACCCTCGTTATGTGTAATACTGGTTGAAGATTTATGGTGAACAATCATAATACATTAATCCACCCCGCGTGCTCTTCTCTCAGTGATACTGTATTCTACCGCAGAATTACATCTCTGCGAACATGGCTTAAGTCAGTCTACGGCTTCAAGATCGAGGGGAGCATTTCATCAAAGTGTACATATGCAATAAAGCAAACGATCTTCAGAATTCCACAGCGGCTTTTTATTCGATTTGAATTAATGCAACTTTGAACGTGTGGTTTTCAGAAATTGAATACTACAAATTCAAATTATTTGGAAATTTCCACAAAAAAAAAGAAAAAGTTAAGTGACGTTTCCGTTATTGCGTTTTGGCTCTTTTTCACACCAATAATTTGATAAAATGATGCTCCTTTGGGTTACTTTGGTGTACATAATTTTAGAACAAGAGATCGTACCTATCTCACTGTACAATAACAATATTGTGAATTCGAATATATTTCACTTCAATGAATTGTAACATTTAAATTAGTTCTGCGGGACGGACCGATAGGTCAATCAAGTGCGAAAATGGTAAGGTGTGGAAAGGACATCAACTTATGCTCTTTTTTGGTCTTTCCTTCAATATGGCCACTAAATGATGCAAAAGAACTATCCTTTCATCTTGTCAGTGTTTTGTTCCATTTCCGAAGGGTGAAGTCGTAAAAAAATCCGAATTAACGTTTTTTTACTTTCCTTCCTAAATCCGAAGGGTGAGTTTTGCAATCACCCTGAAAATCAATTTTCTGGAACTCATGCTAGTATGAGTAATTTGTTCAACCTGAATCCATATCTATAAGTTTCATGAAAATGTATGTGTGTGTGTGTGTGTGTGTGTGTGTGTATGTATGTAACTCGTGTACACGATTGTGACCATACGGTGTGACATAAAAAAATTCCTATTTTGGGATTGGGTTTTTATAACCAAGAGCTAGCTACTGTAGACAAATCAGCTTAAAATGATCATTTTTAGGGAGTTAAAAAATCAGAATAGGTGAAAAAAGTCGTTTTTAGCATATTCTTGCCTTTCCTCCAAAATGGCACGAGGGATTTTGATGAAATTCACAGGAGTTACTCTTCTTGTAGGTACAAATGATGACCCCTAACGCTTAGGAAAATACTCTAAAGGAGGTTATTAGCAAAATACGCCTATAAATAGGTTAAAAAACGTAGTTTTTAGCACTTTTTTGGTCTTTCCTTCAATGTTGCTCGAAGGATATTGATGAAATTCACAGGAGACGTACGTACTTCTATTTTCTTATAGATGCAAATGAAGTTGGATACCCGTCATGGCCAGGCAGAAGCTCTATGGACATTAATGAGGTAAATACTAGATCTAAAAACATAATTTTTAGCACTTTCTTAGATTAAATAAAAATAGTGGTAATTTGCAAAAAACTTCCCAAAATAGGTGAAAAACGTAGTTTCCGTCGAAATGGCTCAAGAGATTCTTCTATAGATGAAAAATATACCCATTTCGCATATATGTCCAGAAAAATACTGTATATTCTGTAATAAGCCGAGAAATACCAACAAATGGCCATTTAGGGCAGGTTCAAAAACGGTTTCTTATATAAGTACTTACCTGTGTTAACTATCTCGCTTTTGCTGACTTTTAAAAAACTTTCAAGTATGATGAATGAAATCAAGACAGTACAAGTTGTGTAGATAACAAAGTTAAAGTCAATATTTCGCGGAGAAATAGGCATGGCCACCAGCAGCATTTAGTTTATACATTAATATATCTCTTCGGTTCGTATAAATGTGTGTTCAGATAAGGTCTAGCTACATCATGTATTGTGGGAGTTGCAGACATTTTTTTAAGAAGATCGCACGACTTGCTTGTATAACCCTTTGGGCCGGTCGGTAAGTAGTAACCACTTACTTGAGCTGGCTTTTCAAATTGATTCGAACTTCAACACTTCTGGCGAGTAAGAGTTTTCAATGTTGAATTTACTCTATTCATGTTTATTATATTCTGCCAAAACCACCAATACGTTGCAATTTTTAGGGATGGTTAGAAGACAGTAATCACTTTCCTACTCATCCGGAAAGTAAATAGAGGAAGTTATACAATCGGTGTTCATCGGTCTCCTACTGACGGCCACCTGAAGAGACTTTTGGACTAATGGAGTCCTATAATTGAAAATTAAACAATCGAATAACAACCCCATCCTTCTAAGACGTGATACTAAATTCTCGATTTCGTAGAAAAAAAACCATTTTTTTCAACATACGAACATACTTTTCTTCCCCAATTAGCAAAATAAAAGTAAAATTGATTATACCATTAAAAATCTGATAGTTTGAGAGAGTTTTTTCTAAAGAGTGCACGCCGAAAAATTTCGAAACCGGTAGCAATAAAGCGGGAGGAAAAACATCGATTTTAAATATTTTTTCTAATTTTGTATTTTGGATTTTTTTTAACCAATTAAAACTAACTAAAACCTCGCCAGGGGGCAAGCCCCCTGGACCCCCGGTTACCTCTATTTACATACTTCGGACGAAATTATTGAAACACAGAATGTGTTTGCGTTGTCGCGCAACCAAGTGACAACCAAACAAGCGTCATTGTTTACTATTCATTTATAACATCAATTTATATAGTTATAGTATGAAACTACGAAAATTGCGTTGTCGCGCAACCAAGTGACAACCAAACAAGCGTCATTGTTTACTATTCATTTATAACATCAATTTATATAGTTATAGTATGAAACTACGAAAAAAAAAATACGAAATAAATTCGTGATAAATCAAGAGCTTTCCAACGAATGGTGAACGATTTCTGTGCGATTAAAATGGCGGAAATTCCATTTCCCTACCAACGGCTCGGTTGTACGTGAAAATCATCCGTCACACATTTCGTTCCCATCCCGCGTTCCATTTTCGGCTAGTTAGTCCATGGCTAAAACACATTCTGTGTTAAAAACGTTACTTTATATCAGGGTTATATGAAATTTTACGGTCTTTCCAAAGGTGTTCTTAGTTTTGAGTTTATTGTAACTCTAGGGGGAGTTATGGCCGTCTTAATGTCATTAGGTACAAAACACGAAAAAAAATCTTAAAAATTGAATAACATGATTAAGCGTTTAAAAAGAAATCTCTATGAGCAAATTTTGATCAGAAATGAGCTTTCGAATCGATTCCCAGAGTTTGGCCCATAATTTCTGCAGACACCCTGTATATAGGTACCTTGAAACGTAAACCTACCAATTTTGAGAGGGGTTGAATTTTTTTTCTTGGTCGAATGTACGGTTATGGTTATGCATTTTGTCTAAGTCTATATACAACATTTATATTATTATAATATCTATATTTATCTATAATTTTTGCTTTAAGTGAATTGAATCCAGAAAGACTCATGCGATCATCTTGTTGAAGGTTAATAAAAGCTATACCTACACAAAAGAGGAGTACCTGTGTGTTTGTATAACGTACTTCTATTATTCGCAAAAGGGGGGCAGATTCAATTTTGAGATTTCTGATTTCCCAACCGTAGTACCTGCTTATTGATTGATAAGTTGGGCAAGTAATTGCGTCACATAATGCTCCCTCTCATTCAGGTGAGTGGGATAATTATACATATCGACCTAAATGAAAAACCTTATTGTAGAAGAGTGGTGTGATAGTCTAAAATCTTTCAGTGGAAAGGACGTGACGGATCCAGTCGGTTCTGTGTCAACAGTCTTTGGCTGCCCGCCGTATTCAACTAATCTGAATTTTACTAAGGGATTGACTATGCAGGTACTTGACGCTATGTATTGTTGAGATGTCAGTGTAGCCAGACCACTGATCTGTGCAAAAAACTGATCTGTCTAAACTCTCTCTGAGAGTGGTTGCAGCCGATTTTACACAAGTTTTGACTCCAATGTTTGGTGACACCGATACGACTTCCCTGATTTGTAATCAACATTGTAATAATTTATGAGTTTCCACTTTCCTCAGTCACCTACTAAAAATGAACCAGTAGGTATTATGATACTATGATCTTACTTGGCCACGGTGAATAAGACTACTAGGTACGTTGTATTTGCTAATGATTATGGTGATGCTGTTGATTACTAATAATAAGGGCCTCTGTAATTTGTCAAACGTCGTTTCATCAATTAGATAATATTAACCGCAGTAGCATCTAGTATGTACCTAATTAGATCATATTTTACAGCGCCTCTCCTTTGAAATAAAATGAACCTTGATCACTCCACGGTAGGATCAAACGAAATATCTATGGAACCGAAGTCTTTCATAAAAGCCGACGTTTCGGTCAAGTGATCACTTCACAACGAGAACATATCATCTTTAGTAATCTTCGACTCTGGGAAATCCTCTCTCCCAACAATGAACTGTTCATCATCACGTGGGAAGATGTGTAAGGTTTAGATTCGATTGTGATTTCGTAACATTGGCTCCGGTTTGTCAATATATGCCCCTGAATACACAAACACACAATCAAAATTATCCAAAGGAGGCGGCATATTAATGCGGAAAGTTGAAAACGAATACTGGAAATTGTATGCCCACTCGGTTCAACAATTTGTGATCCCTAACCCAATAGCTGATAGTTTGTGATTACACGATTCATGAAAATACTCGAGATCACCAATCAACATTTATACATTAAACTAATAATTAATGATACTAGAATAAAATAGAATAGTTTATTGGCATTAATGTTATTTTACGTGAATATTGCAATATGAAATAATACAAAATACTTTATTAATTCAGGACCTGTGGTGCTGCCTGACGCTAGGCTTGGCCCGTGTTGTCAGGCGGTGAGTATAATGCTGCTATTTTATAAGTTTATAGGCATCTTGATCATTTTAAAAATTGATTTTTAATTGAACTTAATAGTTCAATCTACAATAGTTCTTGTCAATTTACCTACAGATTTATAATTACTTTTGTATTGTTCATTACCAAAACTATTAGCCATTAAAAATATATTCTGTTAAATATATGAGCTATTTAATATTGATTCAATTTGCCTAAATCCTATTGTTATTCATTAACCAGGTTAGTAGGTAGGTACATATTTTTGACATGGATATGTCTTTTGGCTGGGGGTCAAGGAATTTTTCAGGACATTTTTTTTCCCCGACCGACACTTTTTTTACCCGACCTACACTTTTTTTTCCCGACCGGCACTTTTCTATTGATTTTTACGTACAACCAATGCGTTACTAGGGAAAAGTAACTCCCTTAGTTTTTATGGCAGGAAAATCGTCCGCCACTTTTTGGAATGCTCTAATTTTATCATAACATCTCATGATCCCTAAGCCATTGTTGGGTCAAGGAAAGCTGATTTATTACGCGAAGTTATAAATTTTCTCCACACAAAATCCAACGCTCCGGCACTTTAGATTATTATTAACTCGAAAAGTGATGGCTAGGTAGAATTTCTATTGATTTTTCACGTACAACCAATGAGTTACTAGGGAAGAGTAACTCCCATAGTTTTCATAGTAGGAAAATCGTTCGCCATTTTTTGGAATGCTCTAATTTTATCACAACATCTCATGACCTCTAAGCCATTGTAGTGTCAAGGAATGGTGATTTATTACTCTAAGTTATAAACTAATGAAAACTCTAATCTTGTGAAAAGAAGGCACTACATGGTTGGTATACAATTGAGTAGTAGGTACCTACTGGTAAGCAGTAGGTACTAGACATATCCATGATCTTTTGTTTTTCCCATCAAGGGAGAAATTTTTCTCCACACAAAATTTAGTTTATGTGCCATAGCAAAGACATGAAGAAAACAGTTGATTGTTCTCTTCTTTTTTTGTATCTGGATCTCAAAAAGTTTTGAGGAATTACAGCACCTTATTCTCTTCGCACCGCCATTAAGGAGGATGGGTTTATTAACTTACAGGTATAGGTAGGTAGAAGAAGTATGCCAAGAAAGGCGGAGTGAATCCGCTACATTCGACTTATGCTTAGAAAAATTTGTTCGCGTGAATATGTAAGATTTTCTCCCTGACCCACTTACTGTTGTGGGGACCCGGAACTAAGATTAAAAAAAAAATCTGTTTTCATTTATAGGGTAAGTGCACCAATTACTGACGCTCTAAGGAAGCTTTTGTGGTTTTTCCTAAATTTCTCCGTTATTTATTGACCGATCCTCACAATTCAAAGTTATTCTACTTGGTCAATATCTGATCTTTCCATTCTGCTCATTAAATATGTCAAGTTTATGGATTAATCAATTTTTAAACTTAAAATTCGGATGCTTGTTTTTTCTCCTATTACTAACACACATGCACCAATTACTGACAGTGTAAGGTACCAATTACTGACACCATGTTCAAACTTCAGAATAATTTTATTATATATTTATATATATTTCAAATTATTCAAAATCTCAAAATAATTGATACCTAATGGAGTACCTAGATAAACAAGTTAGGAACTCATCAATATCATCAGCCTTATTATTAAATCCCATCGAAGTGAAAGGGGTTTAAATTCTTAAATATTATTTATTAGTTAGATTGATTTTAAATACTTGAAATATGTATTTCACTCTGATTCTAAAACCTAATAGAAAAATCGTTTATAATATTTATCATCACTATCACAACATCGAAGCTCAGATCTATTTCCATTGGGAGTTCGAACAAGAATATTTTGTTGGCAAGAACCGTTGGTTTTGGTAGCTGTGTTATTATACTGTTCTGTTCGATTGTTATCACCTCTTCTTTGAACGTAAAAACGGTGATGTAGTCGCCCTTTCCTACAGTTCTGTTTTCAACGATGTTCTTGTCTTTCCTCTTCTGATGTTCTTCATCGATTCTTCTCTGTCTTCAACTCCTAGATCTTCAAGAGTTTTTCGTCCTTCTTCGTATGATTTTCATTGTCTATTGTAGATCCTTCTTCTCCCTAAACTCCTTCCTCGTCCATTTTCTCGATTAGGGAATGCGATGTTACACCAGTCACTTCCTCAATAGATTTGACAATTTCTCGTTGTGTTTCTTCAATATCAGAGCCTCCAAAGATCAGTCTGTAGAACAGATCCGTTAGTATCTTCCGTCAAGTTCTTTTCACGATCAGAAGGAATGCAAGTGAAAGTGAATGAGTGATCCAACTGCATTTGTTCGTCAATAAATGGATCTTGTTCGAGGTAATCCTTTTTTTCACTGTTCTCATCTGACTCATCTTGCACTGTTCGTGCTCGTCTTCTCCTTCTTCGCTAGAAGAAGTTTGAACTACTCTCATTGATTTCTTTGATATAGCTTGATTCTTCTTTGCTTACGTCATTGCTTTCTTCTTTTCTCTCTCAGCTGCCTTATCTAATTTAATCGTCTCTTTTTCTGCTGACAATGACACCTTCTTCTTTAGTACTCAAAATACTTGCAGAATAAGGCAAACTTGCTTACCAGAAATAGGATTTTTGCCAGTTACCTTACAATGAAGTGTGATACAACGGACCCTGTGATTCCGTGTTGCAGTCGCCACAGGAACTCCTTTCTTCACGTCAGTGAGTGCTGCTGGCATTTGATCCTCTCTGTGTACTGTTTCCTGCTTTCGAATCCCTTCTGAATTGGGCGTTTTTTCTTCCTAGATGTCTTGGAGGGAGCCATTTGTGAATATATGAAAGGTGAATTCATAAATTAGAGACCGTTTCTCATAGAGAGCAAAAATACGTGGGAGAGGCGAGATTATACCTATACACGGGAGAGTGTCAGTAACTGGCTATGCTCACTGTCAGTATCAGGTGTGCGTGCATCCCAATTACTGACACTCTCAAAACCAGTTACTGACACCCTGTTAGGAATTGGATCCCTTCCTTTATTCAAAAAACGGATAGCACCATCGTGTTCTACGTTAAAAAACTACCTATTTATGCATTAGAGCAAGAGTTCTATGAAACACCCAGTTACTGACACAGGCGTTAGTAATTGGGTAAAGGTATGTTTTTGGATACCCAATCCTAACATCCCAAAAAGATGTAATTTTATTGGGAATTTACATGGGGATAGTGTATTCTTATTACCTAACATCAGTATTGGAGTGGTAAACACAAAATTCAAGTGGAGAAACCAAGAAGAAATGGTTATAATAGATAGAATCACAATTCACCTCCTTAACAAAAACCTTAACGATCTGGCAGCTGAAGGTGGAATGATGATAAAGCTTTAGCCCCGCATACATTAACAGTCAGTGCTGAATTTATTTTGGAGAAAATCTGTGGCAGATTGATGTGGCTTTGAATTGACGCCAATTTTAAATCCCTAGGTGGCCTGAAACGCTTGTTTTTCAAGGTAAAAGGAGCAAGTGTCAGTAATTGGAGTAGTGTCAGCAATTGGTGCCTTTACCCTACTTGCCCTCAGCAGATGCCATATTCATGTGGACATCATAGAATCACATTACTAGTCAGAAGTTTTCTGCTCATCATGAACAAAAAAGATAAGAAATTTGATTCAGATAAAAGAAGGATCATGTTTCATGTCTACGAAATTCCGGCTTCATAGGTTGAATAGCAAAGCTCACTCAGATGATAATAGAAACTTTAATTATTTCAAATTAGCTAATTATGTGTGATAGTCTCTCCTCCACATGTTATTAACTACCCACATCTTATTATAACATGACTATATTTGCTCGTCTAGCAGTCCTGCAAAAATTCGAATCACAGGCCATCCAAAAAACGTGAAACATTTAAATAAGATGGAATCACATATATGGATAGCAGAAAACTGCAGTGAAATGGAGGCCGAGTCCCTGTGCCATTGCGCTTCTTGTAAAACCTAGTTTTTTGTATTAAAGACATTTTTCGCGGAAACTGCTGAAGATATAATATGGTGATCCGGTTTTTTAGTCTTATAGAAAGGATCTTCAAGAAAAATATCGTCCAGCCAATTGTTGATAAAAGTGCTTTGATAATTCAGCATTCAAGATGGAAACCAATAAAATTATGACTTAAGACATTTGTGAATTAAACAAAATTGAGAATTCATTTTTCTAAACCCCAACACGAAATTAAATCAGACTATTCGAAGAGGGGGGGGTGGGGAGGTGGTGACAATGGTCGAGCGATACCTGAGAAAATGTACCTGAAATCACCCCTTTATTGGGTGGGAGAATGATGGGTTCCAGGTCCCCTCAAATCCTCCAGTTTCAGTGCTTATGTTAGTAAAAGAAATAGTCTCTGAGAAACCGTTCCAGTGATACGAACTAGATTTGTTCAGAATCCGACGGAACGTAGTGAGCTTCCACTTCGACTAACTGTAATTGAAGAAGCCACTGAGCCTCTGAACCCGGAATCGAATTAATGTTGTCCCTGCGATCTGCCACTCCACCACTCGAACTAAAAGAACATCGAGAGTCCTTTGTGTCTCGACTCCTCTAACACTAAGGCATGCTTCCTATAAATTCAATTAGGTTTCTCATTGAAATAGTAGGTATAGGTAGTTGAAAAACAGTAGTTCCCTTTGTATCCCCACTTCCAAGCCAATGTAAAGCTATCATTATCCAATCAAAAATCGATTTTGACGAGCTTTTTGAACCTCAAAACCTCTTCTTTCCCATGGTTTTATGACAAATTTTATGTCTTCCACGATAAAAATGAGAATACCGGTATTTAGAAACGTAGGCACACTACAGAACTTCACGCCTGGTCAAAAAAGTCCCCAATTTTTTTCCCCACAAAATGTTATCACCCGCTTTAATCCCTTTAAAATGATAGTGGAGCGAGGCCGTCGATCTATGTCTATGTTCCTTCTGTACAATATAGATTAGACGAATGTAATAGTTTAGTGGTCTTTAAAACTATCCTAAATCAATCCATTATTAAAATATAGAGTAACTGTACAAACAGATCAGAATGTGAAAACGAAACAAATATATTAACATTGTTTCACTTTACGTTCTCAATCTTTTTTTTTTTTTTTTGTGGGACAGAACACTGTCCAGTACAAATTATAGTTATTTTCATTATTTACTGATTGATCCCTGAGTATCAAATTAAAGAAAGGTAGAAGGGCGATCTAATACATAAATAATAAATCTTTGTGTGATAATTTGGAGCGTTAAGTCGCATGTTTATTTAACTTTGTCTATTGTAATTTTCTCTTTTTAAATAATTTATTTCAAAATGAAACATGATACAATGTAATAAAAAAAAAAAAAAAAAAAAAGAAAAAAAAGATCTTCAAACATTTAAACAATGTACACACATAGTTAAAGGCGAGTCATTGAAATTAATCTTCCATTTGAGACAAATCGTGGATGGAGAAGAGTTACGTCCCTTTCTAATTATTAATATATGAGTTTCACATACAATTTTTTAAAAGCTTATCAGACTAAAAATTTGATTGTTGTAGTACAAATTTGAAAATAAATATTGCTTTAGTTTTTCACTCAAGGATTTGTTTGAATTATTTATAATTAGTTATTTTCTTAGATTTATAGTTTACATATTAAAAAATTGTATGCTGCTATATAAGACTGTATTTTGGGCAAAAGTAGTGTTAAAAAAAGGGAGACTTATTTTATAACCATTTTAAAATCTTGTATCATGTAGCTCGTGATCAGGCATAGCTAATTGTTTTGTTTTGATCAACTGTTTAATATTTTTTTTTAACTATCGACTTAGAAAAAGGATGAACTTTTATTTTACTCAAAATTGGAAAGTATGTGCTAGATACCTGGAGTTATTAACTTTCCTTATTATGGCTTTTTGGCTCGTAGTAATGGGTGTGCTACGTTGGATTTGAATGTGCTGCTCCATACTTTGTAACGTTTCTTTATTTGGACAGTTCAGATTATAACAAGACTTTACAGAAAAGCCCAAAAAAGGCTTTTCTGTCCTTAAATTGGTTTTTTTAATAAAATTCCAACGTTTCTCCCCGGGAACTGGGGCTTCTTCAGGGAGATGAAAATTCAAAAATGTAAAATGTCTACTTACTAAAGAAGCCCTTGTTCCTAGGGACAAACGTTGGAGTTTAATAAAAAAACCAATTTAAGGACAGTAATGCCTTTTTTGTAAATTCTACTCCATACAGGCAGACAGTAGGAAAGTAGGGACTCAACCCAGGCAAAATAGGCTATTTTCAGCAGCTCCTTGTTCAGAACTTTTGATAACATTGCGAATATGTAGATCAATTTTCTCATTTTGTTATTCATGTGGGACACCTGATTTTGAAATCTTGCGTCAATTGAAGTTGTGCGTCAAAGATGATGTCTAAGTATTTTGCACATAATGAGGGGTTAATAATTTTGTATATATCACAATTAAGAAGGTTCAGGCATGACAGTGAGTGATTCCCATTGGTATATCAAGTTATATTAGGAATAAATTAATAATATTAAATTAAAATTAAATTAAAATAATAACATATCACGATAATTTGTTTTCTGAAGTCTACAAATTCCGAACAGCGAACCAACACGCATTTTTCGCATCAAACATGGAGCTGTAACTTACCCGTTTTCCGGCCCACAAAAATGTTTACCTTTTATTTGAAAGCTCTGCATTTATTTAATATCATATCGTATGTTGCGAATATTGTTCCCATAACTCTTCAGAGATGTGCTGGTTAGAAACTTGATGTACAAAGACAAACTGAATTGGTTATATGGGCGAGGTTGAGGAGAAGGTTCCTTCGGCTTGTTCCTCATTATATAATATTATTGTGGCAATGATCACCAGTGTAGTTAAGCGGCACATACCAATTAACTTTGATAGTTGCTTTCAGTTTGCATATAGTTTACCCACTTCAAAAGACATATGATGGAGGAATAATATTCAACAACAATAAATATCCATAATGCAATGATGTTGGTGTTGTGTTAATTCAAACATTATCTAGGTACACATATTCTTATTCTATGTTCAACTAATTAATTATGAAGTAATAAAGAGCATGGATGCGAAGATGCAGGGACTCCATCCCCACTAAGGCAAGAGTTGTAACATTGGTTTATTAATGAATTGATAGAGAAACGAATGAAGAAGGAAAGAACAACAAGTCGGCTCCGTTTCAAGGTATTGCTGCTACAGAAGCTCCCGTTTTCTCTTTCACGGTCGAGAAAACGTAAGAATCTCGGCTCGGTAAGATGGGTGGTCATTTCCTAGTTGAAGAGATCTCACGGTCAAGAGCTCCAAACGAAGAAAGCAACAAAAGGACAGTCAGCCAAAGTCAGCCGAGAAAGTTCCGGACGATCCGTCAGATCTGACTCTACAGAGATTCTCATCATGCCCGCGTCTCCTTAGAAGTCAACGGAAATGGGATATCTCTGTCATCCCTACCTTTCACTCGAACGACGGCATCAATTATCTACTATACGAAGACTTATTTAGATTTGCCCCAGAAAATTATCATGATATTATTTTTTAAATTTATGTATCATACAAATACATAATTACTATCAAACTAGCAGTTTATGTCGACCTTTATAAAAATTATCAATACATGTGGACTACGTATAAAAGCTAATCCTTTCAACTTCAGGAGAAACAAAATAATGAGTTGATACGTTGATACCGGACATTAATGATTATTTATAACTTGCAGGTTACCCGACCGTTGCACGGGTTGGGTTCTATTGATAACTGGATGTTACAGATTATCTGTGCGTAGCTAGTGTAGACCAAAATTTGCTTACAAGTAGGTATAAAGTAATAATTAAAGTACCTGAACTTGTGGGTAGATGCAACAAATGCATGCAATTCCATCAATCGCCCCCTTTCCTTTTGGATTGGTCATATTCTAAGGCCCATATGTGCACGTTTTATGTTTAATTCATACCGAGGTTTCTCACAGACACTCTTTTGTCAAAATAATTCAACTCTGCTGAGTAGTGAAGGAACTACCCAAGGAGATCCCCTAAGCATCATGATTCGCAGTAGGTACCTACTCTCCCACTGATTCGAATATTAAAGAGCACACTGAGGACTCAGAACTGGTATGATGAGGATACAGCATGAATTGGAAAGCTGGAAGACATCAGGCAGTTGTTGAATCTCCGGGAAGAAGAGGGTCCAAGGTGGGGTATTTCCTTAAGGCTAGTAAAACTCACATTGTCAAAGCCAGGAATGGAAGAAGATGATTATTTATTATGTATTATTTAATTGAAGCGAAGAAAACATCGAATATAAATAATAAAGTAGTATGTATAAAGGGTGAGCACGGGTATTTGAATTAGTTTCTGTTGATGCATTGCCAAACCTTTCGGAGATGTTGAAAGATACGTTGGACGGTGTAAGTTAGGGTTCATGGAAAGAGACCTTCATTTTATTCATTTCTCGATGTCCCCGAGGGTATTTCCATTCCTTTGGGTGAACAGGAGAGAATATTTAACTCTCTTTTTTTATCAATATTATTTTTATTTTTACTTACTTATTTGTTTTAAAGTAATTGTTACTGGTAAAAGCGTCCCGGTCTTCAACCTCAATATGACCTTAGCTACGTTAAAACTCTTCCCGACCAAGATTTCTGCAGTTAATAAGGCGTTTTTAACATTTTATGTCTTTACTCTGGCACATAAACGAAAAAAGCGTTTAAAGAAAGACGGTTGGTTTTCTGATCATTTCCGCTTACAACCGAGTCGTTGCTAGGGATATGGTACTTCGTCGTTTTTCATCCCACAAAATTCGTTGACCATTCGTTCGAAAGCTCTCGATTTATCCAACCATATTATGTTAACTACTGCGTAGTGAGTGGCCAACAATTTGAGTTATGAGCATGGTTATATGAATAATTGTTTACACACAGGTGATCATTCTCAATAATTGATAGTGTGAACATGATTGCAACCGCTTGTTAATTTCTGATGATTTCATTGAGCTGGTGTTTCGATGATTTGATTCATAGCAGGTGATCCGAATATTGCGAGAACGGTTTGATTTGTGAAGGGGTGGTTCAATCATTTTAATAGGTAATTTCTATACTTTACACTCTATGAAGCTGTAATTTCGTATGTAGCCTCTTTAAGACAGTTACTTGATGATGCCCAGGGTCCGGATCAGCTGAGTGGCTCTTACAGCTTCCATACGAGTCTGCAACACATACGAGTCTGCAACTAAAGACAAAATGTCCCAATGTGTTGCAGTCTCGTATGCAAGCGTTTGTGATGTAATTACCCATCCTACTTTGTATTTATAACATGTATTTAGTCCTGGGTGTATTTCATTCCTTAATATCAATTTTTGATGACCTACCTTTACGAATAGAAAATGCTCGGCTCAACCCACAAAAATCGTTTTGGTATCGTTGAATTCGCAATCGAAAGTTCCTTACGTCTAAAACCCGCCATGATGATACAAGTATCTAATGAAATTGTCGAAGTGAATCAGTTATTGCTGAATTGAAGGACTTACGATGAGGCAAGAAGCAAACGTGATTTTTCAATAAAATGGTGATTTTAAGGCTGAAAGGGATGAGTTGCGAAATTTCTATATAGCCTATATTTCTTTCTGGTTCACAAAAGGTATGCTGTAGAAAACATCATCAAAATGGGCTCATAATTGCAGTCTCACATGAAGGACAAACAATCAAACATAATTTGATTTTTGTAGATATAGATAGATAAGGATTCAATAGGTTAAATGAAATTTTATAAAAGTGGGAAAACTGGGGTTTTTATACTTTGGACGTTTCTGCAATTCGGAAAACTTGTTAAATTCTCTTTAATCCTCAAAAAGATTTAGCTTAGAACACTCAAATACACAAGAAATTGTGTTAAAGCCAATTAGAAAATTAGGGATTTTCCACTCTCCGATTACTGTGTGGCTTACAGCTCTCATACTGATTAAAAAAAAAAAAAAAAACAGCTTTATTGAATTCTCCATAGCAAACCATTAAATTTTAATTAGGGGTTGAATTTACTTTTTAAAACTCGGCCCTTCGGGCCTCGCAAGGGGCTCCGCCCCTTGACCCAGCCAGGGGGGCTTCGCCCCCCTGGACCCCCCGGATGTTATTACTTTGAGCCTGGCTGCTAAAATGTAAAAAACATGGAATCATGTTTTAGCTCCTCGCTCTCACTTTATTATAGAAATGATCACGACGATTGAGCTCTTGTGAGATGATGATCTCCTAATAGAAACTCGCGATTAAACATTCACTTTATTATAGAAATGATCACGACGATTGAGCTCTTGTGAGATGATGATCTCCTAATAGAAACTCGCGAGTAAACATTCACTTTATTATAGAAAGAGGCTAAAGAGGCTACATACGAAATTACAGCTTCCTATAGTGTAAAGTATAGAAATTACCTATTAAAATGATTTAACCACCGCTTCACAAATCAAACCGTTCTCGCAATATTCGGATCACCTGCTATGAATCACATAATCGAAACACCAGCTCAATGAAATCATCAGAAATTAACAACCGGTTGCAATCATGTTCACAACATCAATTATTGAGGATGATCACCTGTGTGTAAGCAATTATTCCAATATCCATGCTCATAACTCAGCTTGTTGGCCACGCACTTCGCAGTAGTTAATATAGTATGGTTGGATAAATCGAACGAATGGTCAACGAATTTTGTGGGATGAAAAACGACGAAGTATCATATCCCTAGCAACGACTCGGTTGTAAGCTTAAATCATCACAATTATTGGCGCTACTTTCATCTCACTTTATAGTCTCACTTTTCGGCGGAACCTAAAACATGATTCCATGTTAAAAGGTTCATTATTGAAAATAGTATAGATACTATTACTACGTATTTCATTCGGTATCCTCATTCTATAATAAATTATTAACTTACAAGAAAATTTAAAAAAAAGACAGAGAGGAAGAGAGCGAGCGAGAGAGAGAGAGAGAGAGAGAGAGAGAGAGAGAGAGAGAGAGAGAGAGAGAGAGAGAGAGAGAGAGAGAGAGAGAGAGAGAGAGAGAGAGAGAGCAGTGGATTACGTAGGTCCGCATGCTTAAAGTTACGGAGTTTCGCACGGCCGAAAACTGTGTTTCCCACGATATCTTTTCACGTAATAATAAGAGTATCCGGAAATCAGATTATTCATCAAGATACAATTTTTTGAACTCGTGATCGGAAGAGTTTGGGAATCTAGAAGGTTTTTAGTTTTAGCGGGAAAACAGTCGCTGTCTAAAGCTCAACGGAAATGTTTAATCAATGGACGAATAAAATTATGGGCTTTTTACTTACCAACTGAAAGAATGTGAGACATCAAGAGATGATGGAAAATTATGGATTCCACCCTAATCCGATGAATTAGCTAAATTTTCGCCTTTCCCCCCTAGGAATTGGGAATTTGATAGGGAGCCCCTCTGCTACACCGAGAGATGAATTAAATAACCGGTTCCATACTGAGCAGCTGAATGAGCTAAACTTAAACTCTTTATTTAAGATCAAAATCATCCCTCTTTTCCGGATCTGACGTTGCTGAGTTGGGAAGGAAGGATTGCGTTTTTTACCCTCTAGCGAGTGGAGGGGGGTACCATATTCTAACCCCATTTCCTGTTCTTGGAGTTCCTGAATGAGGTAGCTCATTTAGTGGTCTTCAAGATTCAATTAGTCTTGAAGAAATTGGTCGGATGACGGCTATTTGAACCTTTAATTTTATCCATCCAGTTATTTCGGAACAGGATTTGTACCATTTTTCTGTTAAGGAAGTCACCAGCCGGGTTGACAAATATTTGAAAATCTCTGTGGAGATCCCCTTCGCACGAGGTGACGAGGGGAGGGAAGAAGCGTTTTAGGTCTTCAGCGGCTAAATCATATTTGTGGTGTTTTGCCCTTGATGCTTCATCTGCAACTGTAGACCTTAAAGGGTGGCATAAGAAGAGGGATCTGCGTTAATTACGCAGTTATCGAAAAAAAAGCTCTTTCCCTACCCCATACACCATGAATCTTGATATCTGCTATCTCTTGCATTTCTTTTTCCACCGGTACGCCTCTCCTAATCGTGCCTCTCTCGAATGCTAATCTTGCCAACCCTGCCACTTCGTCTCTGATCTGGCCATGCCCCCTTTTCACCAGGCCTCCCTTCTCGCAATTGAGAGCATTTTTAAGGGAGTTTTCTGCTCCACATCTATCGCATCTTGTTGGAAGGTTTTGGGGGCGTTTGACGTATCTCACGGCAAGGGCATCCGTGAACTGCGTTGCTGTCAAATCTGGCTTTTCATTTGATGATCTGAGTTATCGTATTTTTTGCCTTTGGGCTTCTTGAAGTTGAGTTTCTAAAACTTCTTGGGTTCACTGCTTTAGTCCCTTTGATATCGAGTTAATTTTTTGGCTCGTTACTCAGACCCCACATGTCGTATATGATTTTCTCCCATAAATTCAGCTCCCGTTGCTATACTTGATACTAACAGTGATGTTGCCCTCATGGGTGTGCCAAAACTGGTTCCAACTGACGTAACTGAATACTCCAATGCTTGATCCTCTAAGCTTGTTGGGAAGGGCGATCAACTGAGCTTCATTTTCCATGATGATTAATGGCATCCAATGATGGACTCCATATTAGTTTGAGTTTTTGAGTCCCTTAAATTATTAAGTCCCTTAATTTATTTAATATTTAATTATTTTGAGTCCCTTAATTTATTTAATATTTTCACTGCGATTATGTTTTTTATACGTAGGTGTTTAAAATAAATATTCAATAAAAAAAAGTGCTGTTTATTTCAAGTCAACACGATGTGTTGGATGCGTACAATGACCACTAAGTTTTTCTATTTGGTGATATAAATTTGAACGTAGCATGTGCAAATGTTGATTCCAAGATCGGGGAGTATATGTGCTCACTGGCTAGTTGTGAATTCCTTTATATAAAAATATAACAATAATCGTTCTATTGTTCTGAGGCCTAGTTATTAGGCCTGAATCGATTAGATTGGATCGCTCTTGCATTGATCAAATTGTTTGTTATGTTAAGGTTAATAAATTCCTAACATCTAGCGTTATAAAGTGTCATATGTCTTTATGCAACATTTATAAAATGGGATGAATTCCATAATATAGCTTTGAATAATGGTCCTGATGTAGCCTTGGTACCTAGGTTACGGATAGATTTAGATAAATTATGCGCATTAATTTTAAATGAATCGTGGAGTAACTGTGTAAACATCTTCGTTCTCCGTCTGTCCCATTTACAAAAGTAACTGGGCAGTAGAAGAGATCTGAGGGTTCCCCTCAGGCGGGCGGAGGCCGTGACGTCATAGGGCGAATGAATTTCAAGAGCCGTTTTACTGTTCAGATACCATCAAATCGCAGCTTTTTGGAAAACTCGCTAAGATCTTTCAATAGAGCAAACAAAAATTAAACACGCAAATTCCCCATTAGGATATAGGTACATGGTGTACGTGACAGTGTGAAGAAAGAAAATCAAGCTGACTGTAAATAACCGCACCGTTCAATCCGTTGCCGGGCTATATGATTTTTTAAAAGGTTTTTATTATTTTTTAGAAACATATTTTTCTACGTTATTTAGCAAAGTTACATTAAAATTGACTATATCGTTAAAAAGAGTATTTAATGAAGCAGTTTTTGTGAAATTTTGAAATTTTCCGGTCTCTAAGAATAATTTTGAGGGAGTGGCTAAATTTTAAGCATGTTTAAAAAATTCCCAATTTTCTAAAAGATACAACCTTCTTTTTTCTTTTCCTTTTGGTTTATAATTTTCAATAATAAACCTTTGTAATCGGCATAGAAATCAAAATTTTAACCCCCCCCCCCCCACCTCAATGTTTGTTGGTTTACGTTTCAGGATGCGTAGAATCAAAAAATCGAATATAAAAAATCTGTCCGTACACTGAACGTTGCACGAAGATTTTCTCAAAAAGTATTGGACCAAACTTCAAAAAATTGGGCTTACAAATCATTTATTGGCCGAGTGATGTGCCAGAAACGTCGGCACCGCGTTCGATCAACACCGAAGGGTAGAAACTAAGAGCTGAAATATTCAAAAATCGATCTTGAAATCTTTCTATGTAACAGTAATGATGTTTTGAGTTCCATTTATAGGTATCCGCTTAAAGAATCGAACAAAACCACCCCGGTTGCTATGCATTCATTTGTTTGCTTTCCCTAAGGGAAACATATCGACAAGAAAAAATACACGAGTTAATCGTAAACAGCAAAACATATCAAAAATCGCCTTGAAAACTATGAAAATAGTATCAGCGATAATATAATTCCAATGGAAATCCTACTTCCCAAAATCGAGTTTATTGTAACTTCTGTATCCTATTGGGCTAGTGAAGTGTAGGTAGGTAATCATCTACTTCAATTATATTAATTAATTAAATTATTGATTAGTAAATACTAAGGAATTACTCTTAATTGAATTACTATTTCTATTTCAACAACAGAAGATATATTTCAACTCCCGAGTCTACCAAGGTCGGACGTTTTAGCCAATTTTCTAAGAAAATTAAACTATTGCAATGAATCCGAAATTCCCTTCAGGGAAATTTGTGCGCAAACAGATGGTCGTTTAAACTTCTCGCTGGTCTCAGCGTTACTCTTTCTGAGTCGCCTGGTTATTTTATATCGCTGTAATATTCTCAGTTCTCGTGTTATTCTGATCAGCTTCGGAGCCTCCGAGGCTAATCTCTTTCCTAAGCGACTCAAGTTGATGATATTTAATGGAACTCGTTCGGGATACCTCAAAAACAATTACGAGGTATGGAGGATTACTTGAATAGCTGATTAGGTCTCTGGGGCTGATTTCTTTCCTTTTCAACCTGCCGTTTTACCAAGTTTTTTGTGTTGTTTAGACTTTTTTAGAAAATTTTTCAACATTCACCTACTGTAAACCGTAAAATTGTAGAGTCCTATGCTGTGGTGTGAACCCTTTTGTGAGGCTCGATGCGCCGTTTTGATCACATACTAGATAGGTATGTTTGGGGCTCAATAATAATTATAGACCAATGATCTGCGTAGAAGGGCAATCTAATACAGAAATAATAAACCTTTGTGTAATAATTTGCAGCGTTTTGTAAATAAGCCTGATTGGTGTTGAATAAATGTGAAACTCGTCTGTTTTTAAAGTGTAGACGAAAATTGAGAAAAGTTTATTTCCAGGGGAAAAATTTGGGTGATATCAAAAAACGTCATTTTTTATATAATAATCTCGGCAACGCATTGAGATAGGACGGCAATAGTTGTAGTTCTACCTGATTTTTTTTCTTCTCACTATGAAACCAACTGTAGCATACATATAGACTTGGAAAAATTCTTGAATTTAAAATTTGGAAAAATAATTCAGAAAGTCTTGATTTGTCTTTCTTTTGCGTCAATATCTCTCTTCTCATAAACGGCATGAGTATTAAAGGTACTAAAGGTCATGAAATTTTTCCACACGAAATTTAAGTCTTTTCTGTCCCACAATCTATCTTCGAGTTTCCTTGCTGGCCTCAAAGAAATTAATGTGTACTTGAAAATGTGGGTAGAATGTACTTCTTGAATACAACATTCTTCCACAGATTTTGAAAACGTTCTTCGGTGTTCTTAAGGTTTGCTGTTCTAAAGGTGATCAACATTAGCTTTTGATAAATCGATAAGTGCTCGGTATTTGGCCTTGGCGTGCAAAACACAATATCTACTAAACGAACTTCCTGATTACCCCCATAGTTTTTTCAGTTTTCATTTGAAGACTTGATTATCGATTTGAAAAGATGGTAAAATGCAGCCCTGGGCTAATGTCAGTCTTTCAGAAGAGTTACTTTGTCAAGGCATCCAGCCCATTGATATGTCTGGATGGTCGCCATAACAAATTTAATGATAGCATCCGTTAAATTCCAGTTCTTACTTACTATTTTGGTTACGTTCTCCCAGTGGTGCAATCCTATAGGTAAGATCCACTCAACTGAGCCTTGGTCTGCGATGATGCTCCTTGTAAAGACTCGGGGGCGGGGAACTCGGTTACTTTCTACTTCTTCTGCAGTGAACCGTCTCGTAGTGGGTGGGAGGCGGTGGGAACGGCCGTACACAAAACACTTGCACACTGACTGGGGGGACTGTGGAAGGGACCCGCGGCTTAGAGGGCGATAACAAGGGGCTTCGGGGGCAAAGCGAGGAGCTTGGGGGCGAGGGGAAATTCTGAGAACTTGGCGTCCGTGACGGATTCCTTGGGCTCAATTCTCTGAAATCTCCCTCTTTCCACCGCGATTGAATTAATGCCTTTCCGTGCTTGGAACTGTTAATTAAGAGTGGAGGTCTGTGAGTTATGGAGTGCAATTCCAACCCGTTTCACAGAGTGAATACTTCGACTGATTAGCGTAGAAAGCAAAGGGAAATAAGGAACATAGTCGAACAAAGATTGGTTCAAACTGTGGCCTAACTGTTACTTTCCAAGTTTCACAACTCGGCTCGTATTCGGTATTGCTGAACCTCGCTCAATCAGGTACCTACATATAATATAATATATTATATTATTTTAATATTTATTTTAATATTATCAAATTATTCTTAAAGTAAATGTTTGCAATTCACTAGTTTCATGACGTTGGAAAATGTAATATTAAAGAGAAAATAACAACTATTGTCGTTGTTGTAATTCAATCATCGAGACATTCGTTAACAGACTAACAAACTATGGATATTTCGGACTCCGGCTAATACGTCAGTCATGCTTGTTGTTAGCAACATATCAAAAATTAGTATCTACGGGGTTTTCTCTGAGTTCGGTGTTCAAATATCGCGGATCTTTGCCTTTTCTATTTAATTGTTTGTATTTTACTCGTTCTTTCAATAAATTTAGTTCAAAGTGTTCAATTGTAGTGATCTTTTCGTTTCTTAGCGGTTCCCTAATTTTACTAGTGTGACTGTAAGTCATATTGTGGCATCCCTTGTGGGAGCTGAGAATTAGAATTCCGTAAATTTCGCGTTGAATTTCGTTTTAGCCTCGTGAAAACCATGACGGAAGATTTGAAGAATCGCCTACAAACTTTGAAGAAGGAAAGAACGCAGTTACGTCGACTTTTTACAATGGCTGTAAAGAAGGTACAAGATGCTTTTGACGCGGACATCCCTCATGACGAGTTGAGCCCGTTGTACTCCCAATTTTTAGACAAAGCAACGAGACTGTTGAAGGTTGAAACTCTGTTAGTGCACTTATTATTGCAACTGAAACTAACGAAGAAGTAATAAGTGAAGAATATGATTTATCAGAGCATTATCGAGAAACCTACTTAACTATTGTGTCCAAGTGGGAACAACATACTCAGAAGGAGCATGACAAGTTTTCAATGAGTTTGGATGTGATGGGAAGAAGGTCTGTTCTCAAGCTCCCAAAAATAGTTCCTTACCAATTCGATGGCCAACTTAAGAATTGGATTTCCTTTTGGTCTGTGTTCAAACGTATACATGAGATGGACGAATGCGATGACAGTGAAAAATTCCAATATCTGTTGATGTACACTAAAGAGGGCACCCCAGCTAGGGAATTAGTAGAAAGTTTCCCACCTCTGGACAAGAATTATGTCAAAGCTGTCGCTCAGTTGAAAGCTCGTTTTGGTAGAGATGAACTCCTTATAGAGATGTACGTTAGGGAACTGTTGTCACTGGTATTGCTACGTGCTAGAGACGAAGGTACCCTACCCCTTCGGAAACTTTATGACCAGTTAGAGACTCAAATAAAGGCCCTCGAGTCTTTAGGCGTAGCCAGTGATAAGTATACATACTTACTAACCCCATTAATCGAGTCAGCTCTTCCTGATCAAGTTCTAAAGGATTGGGAGCGAGAAGCGAAAAATCAACGGACTGACAGCCATGATCATGAAGTATCTACGGGGTTTTTCTCTGAGTTCGGTGTTCAAATATCGCGGATCTTGACTTTTCTATTTAATTGTTTGTATTTTACTCGTTCTTTCAATATTTTAGTTCAAAGTGTTCAATTGTAGTGATCTTTTCGTTTCTTAGCGGTTCCCTAATTTTACTAGTGTGACTGTAAGTCAAATGTGGAGAAATATTACGGCGTTTTTCAGGACTGGCTAGAGACAGGAGTCATAGAAGCAGTTCCTCTGAAAGAGTGGGATGCGGGACACTATTTACCTCATCGTCCTGGCTTTAAAGAAGGTAGCACCACACCGATTCGCCCAGTATTCGACGCCTCGGCAAAGGACAAAAATTCACTGTATCTGTGTCTTGGTGTTAGCCCGAATCTGGTAGACTTGCTCACATCGGTTCTACTACGTTTCCGAGAAGGGCAAATTGGACTAATTGCGGACATTAAACGAGCATTCCTCCAAATAAGTTTGGATCAGAGTGACCGAGATTTTTTGAGATTTATTTGGAGGAATGAGGATGGATCAATTCGCATTTTTCGACACAATATACCTCGTTTGGAACTCCTAGCAGCCACGGTGGGAGAGAGATTATTAACCCACCATGTTCTTCAACTTCTTCCACGAGTCGAAACCTCCCATTACTGGACTGATTCATCCACAACACTCGCCTGCATAGAGCAAAAAGAGCTTTGGAGAGTGTTTATTAGAAATCGGGTACAGGAAGAAAGAAAATTGTCTGACTCAAACTCTTGGAGCCATGTGCCTGGAAATATCAATCCAGCTGATTTACCGAGTAGAGGGTGCTCTCCTCGAGCTCTAGTTGAGTCAAAATGGTGGGAGGCTGAATGGCCTGCCAGCTGTGTTGAACCAGATTTTACAAAAGTTTTAAAAGAGAGGCAGAAAAGGGCGTTTGTGACATGCACCGATTTGCCTTTGGCGTCTAACTTTTCCACAAAAAGGATATTTGGAAACAAGATTCTACGGTCGGTTAGAACGAAGATGAAGATAGGCCAGATACAATCCTGACCCAAGACAAAAACATCTGAAAGGAAGATTTATTTTAAAATTCGCGACACTCAAACTAGGTGTGGTAGGAAAGTGGAATTGCCTCTCAGGTTTTAATGAACTTTGTTATATTTCGTGATTGGAAATTCATAAAACATTGGAGTGTTGATTTGTATTCTTATTCAAATCAAGGTGGGAGTATGTTGTAATTCAATCATCGAGACATTCGTTAACAGACTAACAAACTATGGATATTTCGGACTCCGGCTAATACGTCAGTCATGCTTGTTGTTAGCAACATATCAAAAATTAGTATCTACGGGTTTTTCTCTGAGTTCGGTGTTCAAATATCGCGGATCTTTGCCTTTTCTATTTAATTGTTTGTATTTATCTCGTTCTTTCAATAAATTTAGTTCAAAGTGTTCAATTGTAGTGATATTTTCGTTTCTTAGCGGTTCCCTAATTTTACTTGTGTGACTGTAAGTCATAGTCGTAATAGATGTACACCTACCTACACTTAGGAACGGATTTTTCGTTTATTAGTTCTTGAGTTACTAAATTCTTTCTAGTTAACTCCTCCATTATAACGGGACAAATAAAATTGGATGGGGACAACATATGAGACGGAATAATTGATTACGTTTTTCGCTCAATAGTACCTAGAAATATTGCCCGACAGCGATAAAATCTATGAGAATTTGTTTCTTCCACTAGGATAGTAAAATTGAAACTCAGTACTTCAGATCGATACAGCCAGGTAGGCTTAGTTTTTTCCCCTGAAGTTTGGGACCATTCTCTACAAAGGAGCTGCCGACTGATATTTATATTTCACCAAAACTGTATCTGTGATTTAAGAAAACGCGGCTGAACTTCACACAAAGGTTTATTTCTACATTAGTTAGGTCTTCTATGCAGATCATTGGTTTATGCAATGATTAGAGATTATAGTAGATCATTACCTAAGTATAACTAGGTATGTAAACGTGGACACATAACAAAAGAAAATTAATGGGAAAAAATAAGGAGAAAAAAAGGGGAAAAAAATCAGCGCTTCGCTATCAGACCCTTGCTATCGCTCTCTTTGTATTTAACAAAGTTTAAGGACTTACATTTTTCAGCATAATTATGGACACAAGAAATATAGAGATTGTACAGTAGCCTTCTGAAGTGACAGGTTGATGATGAGTAGTTTGACATTCTTTGGAGTTTTTATTCCACTGTCGGACAGAAATACGATAAGGTCCAGCAGATGTGGAGTTTTGATCAGCACTTATGTGCTTCGTCATGAAGTACTGGATTGTACATAATGATGCATAAGGAATCCCTGGTGGAAGCTGGGGGTACCACCAGCTCACCAGGGTTGAGGCCGGAACATCAAGAGTGGCTCCCGTAATTCCACAAACTCCTGGAGATAGGCAAAACTTGCTCATCCCCCGTTCCAAAGTTTGATCAAATCAAAATAATGGAGAATCCATTTATGGAGAATGCGATCGACCCCGGTGGAGGGGGGGCAGAGAGATTTGTCAAAACCATTTTACCTTCAAACTATTCTCTTAGTAAATACCACATTGATTCAAAATCAATCAATACCATATGCTTCCATACCTACCTAAAATAAATTACGTAACAGAGGGTTTGATGGAAACTGTTCAGGTTACTCGTTTAAACGCTAAAATAAATAATTGTTGTGTTAAAGAAAAGTTATTGTTCACAATGAACTTTTTTCGATTAAGTACAAGACGAGATTCTTTGAAGAATGCGGACGTTCCGAATTTCAATGTTTTATTCTTTGGAACCCTAGGCTTCTCATATAAGAGGCTGAAGTTCTTGTAATTTTGTTTCCTAACTTCTGAAAGTTGTAAAGCATAAAAATTGCCAAATTTGTTGAAAATTATGGATTTCAGCAGATAGTTTTATTTTTCCTTAGTTTCACTATTGGATAGAAATTTTGGAATTGGCTAGAATTCAGTAGTGATGCTTTCTTCTTACATGCGATCCGACATGACATAGATAAGATGAATAATTATTCCATAGATGGTTTATTAGATAGAAATATTAACATATTTTTGGTATATAAACACAAGAGATGCAATAATATTCCCACAAAATAATTCAATGAATAAAATTATGAATTTGTTATTATGTAATACCTATTCACACCCATTCCTAATATCCACTTGTGGCAGTTTTAATGTGAACTTCAAACCCACCCGACCAGTCAATCCTGTGCTGATTAATTCAACCACTGCTGGCTACCAAGAATACAATGAAAATGCCTCGATTAATATGAGAAGTTAATGGATTTAAGCATAGGAAATAAATGAAAATTGGATACATCTCGTATATAAACATCAGAGGTAGTATAATATGTTGACCAATGATAATGCAACAATATATATATACATATATATAATGTGTTATATTATATCATACGTGTTTTATTTATTCCTAATATCCATTAGCCGCTGTTGAAGTGTGAATTTCATACCTTTCCGACCCGTCAAATGGATTTATTATACGCATGTAGGATGCATGCTTGTAGGAAGAAACCTTTCTTGATGAACTTTACTGGTTAAAGGTTAAATGGAACATAATTTTGAGCTGTGTTTCAGTTTTGATAGTTTGAAAAGGAAGTTCACTCGGGCGGTTAAAATCCGTGATCACGATTCGAGCACTCTACTTTTAGAAAAAATATGTGATGAATCCTATTCCAAACATTATTGGTTACAGAATTCAACATAAAAACATTCAACATGGCTTTAACTTAACTTGAAAAAACGAAATTTATCAATCAGCCGATTGGATTCTGCGAAGGCGTTTCTCCCAGAACCCAGCCCGGATTGGCTCCATTCGAACCTCGTTAAGACGTTACGAGATCCAAAAGGTGGGTCGAGCTACAACGTCAGTATGTGGGCTCTGGTTTAGTTCCTCTTCTCACGCACCATTTATTCCCACTCAATGGTTCTCCGACAAGAAATCGACTTCCTTTATCGAGATTGCTCACCCCTCTTTTCCATACGAAAAATGAGTTTCTCCACCCGTACTAAGAAATGTAAACATAACGTGAAACGGTATGCCCTGTGAATAGAAAGACATCGATGCCACCGTACGAACCTTATCAGCAGCTTTCGGAAATTGTTGAATAATAAAACTAATAAAAAAATTTAACAACAAGAAAAGTCCCCAAGAACCGATTAGAGTGGTGTACAAGGGAAAAGGTGGGAAATCGTCCACCTGTGAAATTTCGCACATCAATAATATTAGGTAATTGTTTTTAATGTGTAATCTAAAAATATATTTAAAAAAATAAAAAACGAAAAACAAAAAATAAATAAATAAAAATGAAAGCAGATTGAACCGGCCCCATATTATCCGCCAATGAGCCATAATGTGGAGTGGTTACTAGGGTATTTATAACTATATCAAAATAGTACTTACCTAATTTGACTTAGATGGTAATTTTGAGAATGAAAGTCGCTTGGAGAAAATATTTGACCTGCTGACTGAAAAGTTCGGCCATTTGGTATGCGTTATTAGGGGTGGACCGTTACGGGAGTAACGATTCAAGTATGTGATCCGCGGGGGAATTGGAACGTATTGGTACCCGCTCCCATTTTTACCGATCCACACGGACCCGAACGAAATTGCCGTGAACGCACCGATGGTTAAAAAAAAAAATTAGATCTGACTGTTTCGTCGAAGCACTCACAGAAAAAAGTGATGAAGGATCGGATCTAAGCGGGATCGGAACCCCGTAGTAGGGATGATCAATTGTCGGTTGTGGCCACCAATCGATTGTTTCGTTTCTATCGACTAACATCAATCGATTAACAATCGAACTATTCCAATACTTTATTTTTCCCCGTATATAACGTTATAATTAAGATTGAAAATCATAGGGGACTGTCTTGGAGCTAACCCGCACAATTTCTGAAAATTTCATAGGAATCTGGCTTAAACTTGGTTACAGCTTTGGTCGTGAAAAGGATTTACCACAGACACAGACAGGCAGACATACAGACATACATCAGACGGACAGACGCGGAACCAGAAAAAAGTTTCAGTCATGCAGCATGATCATATGAGCGAATTTTCTTAAATTACCTATCGACCTATAATATATGTTAAATTGTATTAAAATTTGAGCGATTTCAGTAGAAAGAAATTGTTAAAAACGAATTCTATGGCAAAAAACTCATACTATATAAAATTCGGGGATTCAAAAATGATCTACGATTTTGACATGGATAAATCTTAGCTTTGGGGGTCAACCTAAAATTTGCGACATGCAAAAGTTGACGTTATGAAATCGTTTCTATTGATTTTCTATTGATTCTAAATCATTCGCCATTTTTTGGAATGCTCTCATTTTGTGACAACATCTCATGATCCTGAAGCCATTGTAGTGTCAAGGAAAGCTGATTTATTAAGCTAAGTTATAAACTAATATTACTAAGTAACCATAACGAACTAATGAAATAATAATGTGAAATGAAGGCACTAGGTACATGGTAGGTATACTATTGAGTAGTGGGTACTTGTAAGCAGTAGGTACTAGACGATGCATAGACCTCTTATCAGCTGATGGTCTCCTAAAGCTGAGTGAGCTAAATTGTCTCCTGTTCATCCTAGGAAGTTGAGATTTGATGGGGAGACTCTCTGGGACACTAAGAGACTATTGAAATTTCTGGCTCTTTCCCAATCAGTTGAGTGAGCTAAATTCCCTCCTGTTACCCCTAGGAAGTTGAAATTTGATAGGGTTACTCTCTGGTACACTAACAGACGATTGCAATAATTGGCTCTTTCCTAATCAGCTGAGTGAGCTAAAATCTCTCTTGTTAATCCTAGGAAGTTGAAATTAGATAGGGAGACTCTCTGAGAAACTAAGAGACGATTGAAATGATTGGGTGTTTTCTGATCAGCTGACTGAGCTAAATTATACATTTTTAATTATTTTTATTCAGTGACATAAGCTTGATTTTTTAAGAACGGAATTTTTATCTCAATCCTAAGGAGAGTTATCGTCTGGAATGACACTTTTATATACATACATATAAAGAAAACTGGAACGATTCCTGAGGTTCCATATATATATGCTCAATAAAGAATGCCTTAAAACGGATTTCAATGAAGAAATTTTTCGAAAATTTTGATTTTAAAAATTAACCAGCCATTGCAATAGCTTCATTTTATATGAAAATTTGCTAATTGGTCACCAAGTTCTAAAAAGCAAAAAGCAAGTGGAAATTTTGATTTTGGAGGACACAGCTTTTTTTACTTCAATCACGAACACAAAGCTTCCCTACCTTCGGTAGTGGGGAAGTGAAAACGAATAACGAAAAATGTCTGCATCCTGGACAGCACTAGAAAGGAACGGTAATTACCTACCTACTCAATTCGCCTTTCGAATCCGAAATTTCCCATATATGTTGTACAACTAAACTGATATAGGGATCGAAGAAAACAAGAAAATCGGTTGAGAATTGTAGCCCGGAGAGCGTCGAGAAAAGTTGTAGAGAAACCATGTTTTTTTAAATCACCCCCTCATTTTTCTCTCTTCCTTCATGCAATATGGATAAAACAGAAAGAATCATTTTAAAAATTAGTTAAGACTTGGGAATCACAGACATTAGTACAACTATGGTCTTTTCACTGATTCGTTCTTGGAATGGTCTGAAACGAATACGAATGTCATAATTTTTTCTCTCATGTTCGGGTTGCCCCACTTTTTCCTGGATCAATTTCAATAGGCGGTCCCTCTAGTGAGAATGCCTTACTTCAGACGGACATCCGTAAAAACGTCTGCCATGTGGGGTTGCAATGTAAATGGTGTAGTGTAGCTTCCTCGCTTATTGTAAATGGGCGTATAAAATTAGTCGAAACAAAGAACAAATCAAAATAATAGAATGCAAAATAGTAATATAAGTTCATAATACTCTATATCAAATAGTCTGAGGTATTAAACTATGTCGGATCGACGCCATAATCGAGCCAAAATACAGACTCTCTTCGTTCATCAATTACTCGAAGTGCAATACAATTCGTAAGGTACCTACCACCATAAAACCTATATTCAACTCCCCCTCGTATTAGAACGGAGCGAAATCCGCATAATAATTAAAAATTACATCAAAATAGAAATCAAATTTGATAAGGAATCGGCACAGACACATAGACAGACAGGCAGATAGCTCTGCAATGCACAAACAAAATGAGTCTCACCCTCCACCGTTTGACCCATGAATATTCCGGCTGGCTGTTCCCGAAGATAGAAAAAGTTAAGCAAAACAGATATATTTTTACCATTCTACTAATCATAAATATTTTTCTCAATAATTCCGATTAAATAGTCTTGTAACATTGGACGTGTTGACAGTAACTTTTCTGCTCAACTCTACGAAGTCGAAAACTGGTCGTGCAGAAAAAAATTTTCATTTCCCCTCGAAACTCGAAATGTTGAGTATGGAATGGTTTACTCAGTCAAGAATCCTTGGGACTCGAATATTAGGTACATGCTCTTCGAAAAATATGAAAGAAATAATATTCTCTCTCTTTTGTCTTGGCAAAAACTAATTATAGTTACGCCACTGATTTTTGCGATATGAGTTTTTGATCATTCATTCTCATGGTAATTATGTAGTACTACGTTAACCTCTTAAAAATCAGCATATTTTAACAATATTATACATTATATAATAGTTACCTCATAACTAAAAATAATACTGTATTCACATTTATGGGATTTTAAATTACGTACCCTATTCCCTGGAAGTTATTTATTTGAATAGAAGAAGCTTCTACTATTACGTATAGGTTCCTACACTTGTTTGCCCGGTTGATCGAACTGGCCTCCTATTCACGGACGGTTAAATGTGATGAACAACGACGCACTAATCCGTGAAAAGCAGGTAGGTATCAAACTTATTCAACAAAGACGTCTTATAGCGGACGCCGAGACCTCAAAAAAATAATGGAACGCTCTTGTTCTAAATCGCTTCTTTCTTCGGACGACATAGTTTAGGATATAAGAAAACACGCCAAAATCTCCACGGCGTGACCAGTTGTTGGACCACTTCATTGTTTCAATTGCTGTGAAGCAATCCTCTCGGAGGAAGCGTTGCCTATTGTTGAACGGAAATTTTTACAAACCATTTATAAACAGGCTGTTCAGGTTTCTTTCTTCTAGAGGGAGTGAACGAACTTCAATTGGATATCAGTTTCCTTCGGAGGCTTCCAACGATCTTCCGGATTCTTCATGTGCGTTGGGAGTCCCACCCAAACTCCAAGAAAGGAGAGAAGTGGTGTCAAGCAACTTTTGGTGTCCGCCTATTGCCCACTTCACAAGTTAGTGCGATGTCTGAGTGCGATGTCAAACCCACCCTAAACATTTCGTATCCGCGTTCATAGAATTCAAACGAAAATGCCCAAACTGCTGATAGTGCTGCTAATATTCGACGCTCATTTCGGAAAGTGGTATAATAGGGCAATTGAAAGATTTTCAGTTCAATAATTGGATTTTATTTCGTAAGTTAATGCAGCGATCTGTACAGCGGTACGCTGTCTGGGTGAATAAGAAATTGATTTGTGTTGATGTGGTTAGGGTAATACAAACAATGACAAGACACGGAATATGAGAGTACGGTGTCGATAATTGAAACCGAATTCCCTTGTCGATGTGATATATTTGTTCTAGAGTAAATGTAGAGTAATATTTGTAAATCTAGAGTATAGGAAATACTATCTGCCACTAGGGGCGTAACTATGGTGGGATGGGGGGGAGCCTCCCCCCGTCACTTTTCTCTGACTTAGGAAAAGTTGGGAAAAATAATAGGTGGAAATAAAACTCATAATTTGAAGAGTCCTATCAATTCGGAAATCTAAAACCAATCAAATCCTGATTTTCCCAACTATACCTGGAGTAAAGTATTTATTTATGTTTATTTTGTGTTTAAAGCTAGTTTTTTCGTTCAAAATTTCCCAACTTGATTCAGCGTTCCTCATTTATGTTTTGAATATTGTGTTTAAATGTATTTTTAACTGATGTTGTATTTTTTCCATTAGGTACCTACTACCTGGGTATTTGAACTATCCCAATTTTTCCCAAAATACTAACTATACGCAGGGTAAGGAATTGTGATAGTTAATAAAGCCAATGATGGTAGGTACTCGAAAAATAGATGAAGGTTGTCACGCTTTGTCCTGAGGAACGCACGGTGCGCAGATGATTACCTACCACACAGTTTGCAGCATCCATGCATGAAAGCAATGGAGTATCGACTTCCAATAGAAACATCACCTCCATCACAAAACCACACCCATCATATTTATAGACGAGAAAAATTATTGTTTTAATAAAAAAAAAAAAAAAAAAAAAACGGACGGTAGACCTACGGTTGAACAGTCAGATCATTTAATAATGATTAATTTTACACATTATTAGTTCATTATGGTTACTTAGCAATATTATTTTATAAATGAGCGTAATAAATCAGCTTTCCTTGACACCACAGAGGCTTAGGGATTATGAAATGCTGTGATAAAATGAGAGCATTCCAAAAAGTGGCTAAAGTGGTTAATGATTTTCCTGCTATGAAAACTAAGGGAGTTACACTTCCCTAGTAATGAACGCTCGTGACGTGACGAAAACAAATGGAAACGTCCTGTTAATCATTATTAAATGATAAACATATAGGTATTTATATGATTTATTACTGAGCGAATCGCTTTGTTTTTTACAGGTAATAGGTATTCTGTAGGTAGTAGCTACCTTTTTACTTCTACGTGAATATATCCTCCTGGAAATACCCTCCATCCTGATCAGCTGAATAGGCACAATTTACTCCATTTCACCCTAGAAGTGTGAAATTTGGTGGGGAACCTCTCTACACCTTAAGAGATGGATAAAATGACGGACCCCATCTTGATCAACTGAGTAAACTTATTCCTCTTCCGTTCACCCAAGGAGTTTTACAATCTCCTCTCCGGTACATCAAAAGATAAATAAAATGACGGAACTTTTTCCCCTGATCAGCTAAGTGAACTAAATTCTTTCCTGCTCTCCGTAGGAAATTTATATTTGACAGGGCGCCTCTCTAGGAGAACATGAGTAACGAAATGGGACTCCATTCTAATTAGCTGATCAAGTTCTGCTCTCTTTTTTTCACCCTAGGATGTTAAAATTTGGTGGGGTGTCTCTCTTCAACAAGATCAGAAAAACGCTGCAAATTATTATACTAAGGTTCATTATTTCTGAATTATATATGTATTTCTTTACGAATTGGTTGGACGCAAGTAATTTGCATCAAATAACGGCAACTAATTTCTTCTCTTCGTGGCATCGTGGCAAATGTTTGGAAAATGTTCGACTAATCACAAACGAATGCACCAATTCAAAATGTCTTATGCTTACTTTGTGTGGTTGGACGTCTTTGCGTGTGTGATATTCGAATATGGTCCTCGCATTGGCTGGCACATGTAGCATACGCTGACCCTGCTTCTATACAACCAGCTGTCAGCTTAACCGCAAAGTGCTTGGTCTATTGCGGATATGCGTTGTGTTTGCGGTCTATATTGGACACGACTACGAGCTAATCATTGGAAATCTCTATTACGACTCCAGTAGACCCCTGCAATCACAGACGCTCAATAATGTGTAATCATAAAGTACGTCCAGCTAAACCGTTTCTCATCGCTATATCTTAGCCGTAAACAATTACAGAGAATCATGCAGATGCAAGATAGATCTTGCAGAGAGAGTCGCACGGCTGACCGCTTTGATTTTAATTACGGATGAGTATACAATCATCCATCATCTATCTGTTAAACATAGAGAAAGCTCAACCTTGAACCTGGATTTTTGCCAAATGGCCGACAATTCAAAACATTAATATTATTTATACGTTGGCTGGAGAGGAAAATACGAAATTTCCGATTTATTCATGATGTTGGGACCGTGCAACTAGGTCTTTACTCATTGCACGTTGAGGTCATTTCTCAACTACACCTTCATGTAAATACCGGTATATAATATAATATAGGCCAAAACCGTAAATGGGCAGCTAGTGTGATGCAATTAATATAGTAATGCCACTGAAGTAATTAATGAATATCATATAAATGTAGTTTTTATGAATGAATAGTGGTTACGTCGATGTTTTTCTATTTACAAAAATATGGTCATCGTAATTAAATTGCACATGAGCCAATTTTAAATTAAACTGCTAGCACATGTAACAGTTTTCCAGGTTGTGTTGGGGTCTAAATTTTAGCCGTCCGAAGTTTTTATCTGAAACTACTAGACCGAAGTTTATGAAATATGGCTAAAAATCATTCATCGGCTGGGGATATTCCAGTAATCTCAGCATTAGTTTCAATGAATAACGAGGGATGAAATTTAAGGGTGAAACATTAACTGAGATCTTCAAAACGTTCCAAAAGAGGGTAAATTTTTCATTTGATAGTAATACTAGAGGCCTGTTAGGGCTTGGAAAGCCCTAATCTAGTCCGTATAACAGTAGTACCTAACAGGAACTCAGCACATTATAGTAACGATGTAAGTCCTACCTATTTGCGGCGTTATGTGACCTGGTGCAAAGCTAAGGCGATGTTATTACCTAAATGATTAAAAAAGAGGAAACACCGATCAAAATGGAAGTAATGTAATAAAATAAATATCACCAGTTGAGGTGTCCTCGCCACTATGAGACTAAACAAAAAGCTGAATTGGGGAATTCAGAATTTGGGCATGGTGAGATGATGGTGTAATTCTATCTCGAGTCTTCTTCGTTTCTTTGTAAGCGTGTGAATCTGCGCGTCCGTGTCTTCTATCTCCTTCTTATGTCGTTGATTGTATCTTGATCGGTAGTACTCGTAGATGTCGAACTGGTGTTGAGTTGTGTGTAGGAGATGCTACGGCTGTCTTCGTCCTGATGTGTCTGGTACCACTCCAGCAAAGCTCGTGCTTGTTCTGTGTCTGGATTAATTTTGAGTGTTATGTAATGTCCAATTTGTGCTTCGAATATATTTTTGAATTTTTTGGTTGTAATGAGGTGTGCTGCCACGATATCATGTGAGTTGAAATTGAATTGTTTCCCCCATTGGATAAGATTGACGGTTCCGGATTTTGTAGAGTGTCCACTCTTCGTCATTGCGCGACACTGTGCACACATCGGCGGGACCAACACAAATTACTAAAATGTTGGCAGTGTTGACGTTTGGAAGATCGGTGATGCTGGTATAAAAATTTTGCATTTCCAGCTCTTTGCTATAGGAGCTGTATTTTATCTCAACGTTCTTAAACAGGCAGCTCTAAAGAGGTTCTACTTGATTGTAAGTTTCTTCCGAAAAGGAAACAATCGTATGTACCTGCCAGATGCGTCCTGGAAGGTGAAGTTGAAGAACTTTCCGCTGCGCCCGTTCTTATTGTAGGACTTCATTGGAGTGCGTGTTTGAATTCTTCCGTGATGAATTTGGTGTAGACCTTCCTTGAGGGAGATATGGGCATTTTCCAATCGTAGGACTCACGCACAAAAAGTATGTGTAGGTACCTAGGCACTTCACTCGTCTCTTAATGTCCCAGAGAGTCTCCCTATCAAATTTCAACTTCCTACAGTGAACAGGAAAGAATTTAGCTCACTCAGCTGATCAGAAAATACCCCATCACTTCACTTGTCTCTTAATGACCCAGAGAGTCTCCCTATCAAATTTCAACTTCCTACAGTGAACAGGAAAGAATTTAGCTCACTCAGCTGATCAGAAAAGACCCCATCACTTCACTTGTCTCTTAATGTCCCAGAGAGTCTACCTATCAAATTTCAACTTCCTACAGTGAACAGGAAAGAATTTAGCTCACTCAGCTGATCAGAAAAGACCCCATCACTACGTTTCTTACTTACCGACACTTCTGCAACAAACTTGGGAGCTGTATTTTATCTCAACGTTCTTAAACAGGCAGCTCTAAAGAGGTTCTACTTGATTGTAAGTGTCTTCCGAAAAGGAAACAATCGTATGTACCTGCCAGATGCGTCCTGGAAGGTGAAGTTGAAGAACTTTCCGCTGCGCCCGTTCTTGTTGTAGGACTTCATTGGAGTGCGTGTTTGAATTCTTCCGTGAAGAATTTTTTGTAGACCTTCCTTGAGCGGAGATATGGGCATTTTCCAATCGTAGGACTCACGCACAAAAAGTATGTGTAGGTACCTAGGCATTTCACTCGTCTCATAATGTCCCAGAGAGTCTCCCTATCAAATTTCAACTTCCTAGAGTGAACAGGAAAGAATTTAGCTCACTCAGCTGATCAGAAAAGACCCCATCACTACGTTTCTTACTTACCGACACTTCTGCAACAAACTTGGGGCCGTGCTGCTTCCGAACGGTCTTTGAAATTGTGAAGAACTTCGCGGTCCGATTTTAGTGTTAGACTGCTCGGAATTATATACAAAGTCCGCTAAGTTCTTCAGTTTCAATTTCTTCGTTCAGAAATAACTCTCCTAGATGTTAGTAACTACACTACGTTTCTTGCTTACCGTGAATTGATGGTAACTGTTGTTACCGCCACAGCCTAATAAACAACTCTCGTTGATAAGGACCGCCTGGAACACGATCAAGGCGGGTATAGAGACGAACGGCGACACTTTTGCAACAAACTTGGGGCCGTGCTGATTCGAATGAGCAGTCTAACACTAAAATCGGACCGCAAAGTTCTTCACAATTTCAAAGACCGTTCGGAATTATATATAAAGAAGATAGAACACGGTTCATTGAACCGAATAACTCCATTAGAAACACATGTAAGTGCGAATAATCATTTGCTGAGAAGCGAATCGCAAAACGACTTTGGCTTGCAAAATGAGGCTGAACTTTATTAGTTGGCTTGATTTTACTAGTTTTTCTACTAAATTAAAACTTTCAATACGAGTGTGATACCTAACTCATAAATTAAACCCAAGTGACCTGCGCAGATGGGCTTCTGCTAAGATCCTAAATAAAAAATTGTTGGGTAATAATTTAAAGGTTTTAAAAAATATTTTTTTGACTCTTTTGGGTTTGGAATAAATAATAAAATGGTGAGTAGTACTTTTGTCCAAGTTAACTAAATATTGTCCAATATAGGCGAAGAAAAGGAAACTAAATCCTTTACCGTTTTCAAAGGCCAATTATTAGGAACGGGTGATGTGCCATAGTATATATTCACGAATCGTGGTTTTATCGTTTGCTCAATTATTTATTTTATGTAACCAAAATCCTTATCGCTTTGCACGTGTGTAACTTTCAAAATGGAACGATTCACAAATCTATCATGACAAAACATTACAAACAAGTAGATCAGTGCTCACGAAGTGAGTCATATGATAGCTCATTTTCTTGTAAGGAGATCCGAGTGAACTATATGCTTCTTGCGTTGAATAGGCGACAAAATGGCTTCGCAGCACACTCAGCTGATCAATGACCTTTCAAGGTGGCCGTCCACTAAGGGCCACTTTCACCAAATACATAAACGAGATTAAGTTAGAAAAGATTTACAAATAACGGAGATTCCAGCTAATCGTCTTTCACCAGACCACTTTACGAGTTTAAACTCCTAACGAGGTGGCTTGAGGTTAATCTCCCAAGCCCCGGCCAGTTACACTTGCCAATCTCCGATTAGTGATAACAATGATATCGAGCAATATGGCCGCGCACCAACAGCTGATACCTCTACAGTTTGATTCACATTTGAAGTTAATTGTTATTCAAGTTTGATTGAGTTTATTGAGTTTGTTGTTATCAAGTTTGATGATGAACAACATTGTAAAAAACCCTCTACTTCAGAAAGATATTCTACTGGGTATAATATGGTATTTCTCAACTTACCTTGAAACTGAGTGCCAGCCAAGAACACGAATGGATAGGTCAACTCGATTGAAATCACCAAATATTATAAAAAGTAAAATAACAACAAATCATATACTATAAACAAACAATATACTATAAATTATATAGAAAAAAATATTAACTATATTAAAACGAAGTAAAAAAGAAATAACAGGTTTCACGTTTAGCTCTAATAAACACTAGATAGTAATTAGGCAACTAGATAAAAACAGCACGGGTAATAATTGATCGTGGTTGTGATTCACTGCCGGTCGGACACATGGAGGGGTTTCAAACTGTCGTTTCAAATTGTCCAATTTTTCATTGGACAGTTTCCGGAATCTCCGTTAAGAAAACTCGATTATTCCAATCTTGGTTTAATCGAGTTTTGGGTTGGTGAAAGACGCCAAGGTTTGATCCTCGAGATTATATATAATCGAGTTTGGCCAATCTCCGCTTACATAAGTTGTTGGTGAAAGTGGCCCTAAGTCGACAGAGCGGTGTGACACGGCGCGACGCTAAAATCTTGAGGTTCGTCCACTATGGGGCGGATTTCATTTGTCGATCCGTCGTTTTGCCAGTCCCGCGTGCAGTGAGGTACCCTCTGCGAAAAATGTGGTCGGACGGAGGAATTTTTTTCATTTCATTTCATTCATTTGGCAAATTCAAAAATATTCATATTACAAAAATTACGTCTTTGCGGCAGCTCTGGAAGCTGAAGAGAAGGAGGAAATTTCTGGAAGAAGGAAGAGGGAATGGATCCATCCGATCAACGCGAAAAGCACGGACTTGGGGGAACACAACCACCTTTTCCAAGATTTATTGAGCGATGAAAGGAAATTCGTCCAATATTTCAGGATGTCTCAAGAGAAGTTTTTTGAGCTTCATGAAATGATTAAGCCACTGGTAGTGAGGCAAGACACTACATTTCGACGAGCCATCCATCTATTGGAAAAATAACCAAGAAAGTGCTAACAAATTCCGGTCATGCAGCAAAATCGTATGAGCGAATTTTCGTAAATTATCGTTCTATATTATGTTACATTGTTTTGAAAATTAAGGACTTTGTGTGAGAAGAAATTGTTAACTACCAATTTTATGGCCAGAAATCCGTTCTAAATAATATTCTGCGATTAAAAAAGAGATTTTGGATTTTTTTTTGTTGGGGTTTTTATGGATTTTTTAGCACATTTTAATAAAATTGAAGTATATTTTTCTGCATAAATTTTGCACATAATTTCCCATATATATATAATATTTTATGCACAAACGCTTACGAAAATTTGCCGAGGTCGAAGCTTTTTTGCTTCGATCTTCGTCCACTAGGTCGATGGAGAGGTGCGAAATATTTTGGCGTCCCTTGAGCCTCCCTCTCAAATTTCAGATCCTGCGTTGAATAGTATACGAAAAAATGGCTTTTGAGCTCACTAACTGATCAATGACCTCTCATGTGTAAGCGGCCCCTGACGCATCTTATCCTCGCCATGTTACAGATTACATCCATACCAAGTTTCATCAAAATCAGACGTCGGGACGTGGCATTCAAAACGATTTTAAAAGGACATACGTACGTACATCAACGGACGAATTGAACACAATAGTTAATTTTTCCATTTTGGTTTATTATTTTCAATAATAAGCCTATGTGATCGTATAGCAAACAATTTCTATACCCCCCCCCCCCTCAAACTTTGTCATTTTACGTTTCAAAGTGCGTAGAATCTAAATTTGCAATGTCCGTCCGCCGTCCACCGTTCGCCGTCCGCCTTTCGCCGTCCGCCGTCCGGGACATAAAAGGCCTTAGAATTGACTTAAAAAATCCGTTCTTTCGTACATAGACTCCACTTGGGGTCTAGTTGGTCCTAACTTCTCGCCAGCTCGATCGCTCCACACCCATGGGTGCTATGAGCCAAAAATAGGAGAAAAAGTGTCTTTTTCGAGGTATAGAAGTATAGGTTGTGGCAACTCGAAATAGGAAACGCCGAGGCGTCTGGACGGGCCTTATGACGTACGCAAGCCAACTAAAACTACGATCATACTCAATTGAAAAAATAATAAACCTTTGTGAAATAATTTGCAATGTTTTTATAAGAAAATACGTTGAAAAGCCTTCTTAAGAGTCCAATTGTTTTTTTTATTTATTGATCTTCAACGTTTCTTCCCAGGAACTGGTGGTTTTCAGGAAGATCAAAATTAAATTCAAAATATCAAATTTAAAATTGCGAATTCTCTGATGTTTTCTTTTCCTGATAAAAATCAAATTTAAAGTTATCAGTTTATGAATATCCAATTGCATAATTTGAACTGTCCAAATAAAGAAACGTTGTAACGACTTTATGATGACCATTTTGCAAAGTTCTCTAAGTTTCTCTTCGATTATCTCAAAAATCGTGAAAAAAAGTTAACGAGCAGGGGTTCCCCCGCCCACTCCTGGGTTTTCCCTCTTCTGATTAGGGCATCGAAAACTATCTTGTGAGCATAGCTTCATATGAATTCTATGAAACCCGAATTCCATAAGGAACTTGCGTTATCCTTAATGAGAGTGAACTGTTAAAAGAAAGCAGTTAGTAATCTAGGATGTGGAAAGCAGATAACGAAATATAAATACAGCAAGATAGTTACAATATGTACATATGTAACAATGTTGTGGCTCTGACATAAACTAATTGGAAAATGTCGCTTTTTAGTAAGATTAGCTAGTCTTAATTAACTATAAATAATTCTGAAGTATTGATAAACCAAAGCCAATTCGCTAGGTGTTAGGTCCGTAGTCACAGATCATATTAATTATTCAGTTTCCCACAACCAGAATTAAAAACTCCAAGGCTGCTGTGAAAGTGGGACGTGCTATCTCAAGATCTTTTGGATGGGTGAAAAGTTGGATGGGCAATGGAAAATATTTCTGTTGTAACTTTTGTTCTCCGTATTGTTCAAAATCAAGATTTGAAGAATGAGTATAACAAGGAAGGAAAGTTTGTTTTTCGCATAAACGGGCGACCCTGTAACGCCCCCCCCCCCCCCCGGTATGCTCTATGTTTGTTGGGGATGCATTGTTTAACAAAAAACTTGCATAATATGAAAGCTTGTTGATAATTCAGGGTTAGTCACAGTGAAATTTACTTGTCTTTGGATCAGCCGTTTGCAAAAACACACTAACAACCTATGAATAACTAACAATAATAAAACGCATCGGACTCCCCATGCGACAAAGGTTCGTGACAATATTCTGAAGCAATAATTTTTCCAAAAGTTTGGAGTTTAAATGATGTGATTCGCTTAGTTTTTTGTATGAAGTCTGCCTTGGTGTTAGGCGGGGCGCATTCGATTTGAAGAAAGCTGGTGATACAAGTCTGAGCATCTCAGTCGTCATTAGCACTACGGATGCTGAAACAATAAGACAAGGCACGGCCTCTACTGGCTTTTGTTAGCCACTCGGGGGTCGTTGAAGTGGAAAACAGGCAGTGAGGTGAGTGCGTTGTCATGGAGAAGGGTTGTGCTTACGACTTTCCGACTCCATTCATCCGTGTGCTATGCACGCTACTGTTGTGAGAGCGATCGCAAATGTCCGGTGTTCCCAGATATACGTCAAAAAATTTCCCCTAGATGGAGGGAAATTTCTCACTATGGCAGAAACTTTATCGAAGTATACGCAAGCATACCTACTGTCATCGGGAAATACCCTAGAAATCGATATACATCTACTTCAATTCTTTGCACACCACGGCACACCTAAAATGATCGATAATGCCGCACGTTTTAGCTCCAGCCTATTTGAAGAATGCCTACATAAAATTAACATCCGGAATCTGATGGATCAATCGAGAGGTTTCATTCCGCATTGGTAGAGCACCTAGATTGCTTAATAACCGAGTGGAATTTTTTACAGATTCGCTCTGATCGGCTAAAATTACTCAATCCATTCTGTAACGAAGTTTACCACTTTTAGAATTGTATACGGTCATCTAGATAGTGACACCCACATTAAACTCAATCTTGAAGGGAGAGTTGGTGGAACCAACATAGAGTAATATGGGGGGCAAAAATTGAGCAAAAAAACTGGAATCATCTTGGAGGGAACTATCATATTGTGGAGTACTATATGAACCGACAGGTATAGACATGCTTCTTACCTTGAAATATGATTGAGTCCCTGCTATTGCCTTAGCCATGGCTAACGATTCCAGAACACTAAAGGATGGTCAAATTGAGTATGCATTATGTACATGACCTGTTCAAGAATAAGAATGTGCATTTTGAATGGGTCTCTACGAATGAACGCGTACCTGATTGTCTGACTAAATCGTTACCTCAAGAAAAGTTCATTCGTTTTACAAAATACTCATGTCTATGTCTGATTCAGTGTCATAAAATTTACAGGCGAACGAGAACTGAAACGACCAAGAGAACGAGAATCCTGAAACTGGAACTGCGACTGAGAATATTGAAATACCACCTCTCTACACTGTGAACTCCTGTGTTACTTCAAATTTATAATTCAAGATGCGTGAATTCTCAAGATCAAGTAATCACAAAATGGAATTTTGTTAATATATGTTTAGATAAGTTCATGAATCCACTCGAGTTCCTCCATTTATGACTCTTGTATTCAATGTAGTTCCTTAAACATGTTACAGTACAAACATAAGCTTAGTAATGTCACATTATTCGCATAATATTCAAGATTAGTTACCTTTCGTGTTTCTGAATCACCAGAGTAACATACGTGATCACATGCCTAATACGTTTTCACTTGAAAATTCTGACTTTTATCTGAACCAATGTCAGCTGGTCCAATTTTTAAGTTGAATCAAGATCGTCAAGTACTTGTCTTTTGACATAGAATCGTATTTTTGGCTCAAATGTCTAATATTATTAATATTTATGAATCATCTCATTTCTTGACTAGGGTAATTCCACTTTGAAGAGAAGGGAGTGTTGGAAAATATTCTTCAAGGTGTCATCTTTTTCGATGACTATCACCCTCATCTTGCACGTATTATTAATATAAATAATGATCTACATCATTTATATTAACAAATAATCATGATTTGAACATGTGTAAATTGTGTCACACGGTTGGTACTTTTTAAGGATTCTCACAACGTGATTTGTGCGCTTAGAGTGAAATACTTGTAGATTCTGAAATTATTGTGTATAAGAATCTGTTACTATAATTATTCAACTCGTGAGTTAATTATCACTTAATACAACTTTATTCTCTTACAAATGGTAAGTTTTTTCAACTTGAGTATTAAATAATCTTGGGTGCTGTTCCGAGGGACAGTACCGATCTATGTTTGGATTGACATGTACCTATTTCTTCAGTTGATCTGCACATTTTTATGGTTTTATCGAGATTTTCTACTTCAAGCGAGATGAAGAGAAGCCGCAAAGTATCCGAAATTGTGAGAGATTCTCAAAACTATGTTCAGAGCTTTACTTGTAATGTTATATGATATCTGAAGGGCAATTGATTGTCGAAGTGGAATCCATATTCTTCACAAAATCAGCACGGGGGAAGTGCCTGATCTCCAAATGAGTAATCAAATCATATCACATTTTGAGACCGGGAGAATATGGTAGTTCTCTATAATACAAGTATAGTTTACTTTACTCACACGGACAAGATACAAAAGTAGGTACATTCATTAACGCCTTTTCTGATATCTATTACGATTTCTCAACGCATCTATACTAGAAGTACTCGACCGTTTTATTACAGTCTAGGTAGACAAGTAATGTCCCTCACTCATCAAATCCACCCGTAACTCTGTGATGAATAATGCACAAACCAGAAAGAATGAATGTTTCAGAGAGAACGGTTGTCGGAAATGATAGCTTGAGAGATGCTTTCAAGAACTTCTCCTCAGTGGACTGAAAACCCAGAAGAACATTAAGGACGAAAAAAAAAAAAAATAAATAAAAAAAAAAAAAAAAATCAAAACTTTCCAAGAGGGTTGCTACCGCATTTTTCCTGTTTTCAGGGATGTGCTGACAAATTGGTTGGAAACCGTTGAGAATAAGAGAGGTCCTACGAAGGAATAAGAAAAGCGTAGGAAATTATTGCTAACAGCTTTATTATTTCAAGGAGGGGAATCTGTTCTCTTTTCAGCGTTCCCAAACAATAAACATGACAATCAAACAGACTCAGGGCAAAGTTAGTGTTTTCAACTAATTGAGGTCACTTCCACTAAATCTCTTCTACCTGACTTTAAGAAATACCGTAGGTAAACAGAAAATATGAAAATTTGACGTTTCCTTTAAAATAATTGTTATCTACCATCTGCCCCATTCAGCCCCTTCTATTTAAAACTGGAGGTAGAATCTGTTTCCTTCACTTGAATTGATGGAGCAGTTAGTAAAATACATGAATTGATGAAAACTCAACGATCAATGTAGAAATATGCCGTTACGACATAGGCAGTTTATCTAGAATTATGTCATCACCCCATAAGGATATTCAATTACTCCAAATCACGCTATAAGAGTTGAATATACGTACGTCACCAATAACAAATGATAGCCTCTATTTCCACCCTAGTTATCCTGGCAGTTCATCGTTGATCGCATTTGAGTTTTATTGTAATCAAACCCAATTGAAATCAGTCCTTGGCAATTCACTTCACCATTCACGGTGAGTCAACTCTACAAACAAACCGTTTGATTACGCTCCACCTTATTAGGGCCGTTGAGGGCTGTCACCCGGATGGAGTTGACCTGTGTACTCTGATTTCCAGAATTATGAACGACAATTTCCAACTTTGCAACTTTCTCCTTTTAATTTAGCATAACATACAGGAAAGTTGAAGAAAAGTTACCTGCTCGTGCTCATGCTGAACAGCTCTAATTTTCTGATTAGAAATTGTTGGTATGTTAACAAAATATCTTTTACGGTAAAAATTATAATCGTGACAGCTCCAATAAGAAATCAGAGAATGTGCTTAGCGCAAGGTTAAGCTCTATTCTCTATTCTGTTTTTAGTCGTGATTGAAGACAACTCATTCTTGCATTACCGAGGATTCGTAGATTCACAATGAAGTTTTTATAGCTTTTTGTCTCACTTCTCTTTCTACCAATTATCGATTTGTAGTAGTTATAGGATGGAATAACTACAATTCAAATAGTAGGGAGGGTTTTAAGGAGTCCATTAAACTATAATAGTATAAGTTGTTATAAAGGAAAATGTCTTGAATAAGTGAAAATATTAATAGTAATTGTTGATTAGTAATTCGGGTTGGTGCTTAGAGAATTCTACGTTTGTGCAAGTGCAATGACCAACTATCAGGAACCGAAGGATATCAATGAGGATAATCAAGGAACTTATCCGCGTGCCCCCTTAAAATATCAGAAAATCCAGATGTCAATTCTGGAAGTGATACGTGTGGAAGAACAGTTGCGCAGACCGTCAGAAAAGCAAGTATGGAACAATAACCTATGAAGAATTTCCGTAACGTAATATGGAAGCTGACAACTTTGGATACATGGGTTTGGGTGTGTGGTAGGGGTGGGGGTTGTTCGGGGGGTTTACACCACGTTTTGTATTCATGGAAGCGATAATTATCTTGTATTTACCTCATCTTCATAGTATCATTATTCTGGTGTCCGTGGTTTGTTGTAGCTAGATACATATTTAAAACATTCGTTAAAACTCAATTCCCACTCTTACGGTTGTGATTAGGTTCATGGACAATTTCCTCTCTATATTTTCTTTTCCAATCTCCTGAATGCTATCCAAGGAGCCACTTCGTCCCATCTGAATGATGGTTATGGGGTAATGGTTTTAAGAGGCTGCTACCAAGATCTTTCAACTCCCATTCCCTTAACAAAATAATCGTCTTCCGATGCTCTTGGTGTCTTAATAGGGAAAGCTGTAGAGTTTTACGGTAATGGTGAGAAGTGTGGAGGCTTTTAAGGTGCAGCGAAACGGAGGAAAACGGTTGCAAAGGACTGCAGGGAGGCACAGGCTAGAGGTTATGAAGCAATAGCCCGCACCTGGGACCGCCCCTGCGAGCCCCTTCGGATTGCGGAGGTCGTAGTATATTACGTGATAAGCCGGAAGGGTGGGGGCCGAGGGGGTGTTCTCCTTTGCTTTATGGGCGTTCAGATTTGGTGGAAGGAGTAAGGAGTAAGAATTTATTGCGACCGATATCCAAGATCGGGCGAACGCCTTTTCTCTCCTATCCTGTTAGTGTGTGATGGACGCCAATAAAGAATCGAGCTTGAAATAATGTTTGCTAACTGAGTAGTTTTTTCACCAACTTTCGGACGATGGTACAAGGGATGGAAGCATAAAGGGTTATATTTATGTAGATAACTTATTCTGGGTTCCCTTTGGAAGATCGAAAAACCCAAGTGACTCTATATTTTATTATATGCTCTACCTGTGAGGGTTTTTATTAGTTGGCAAGTAATAAATTTTATATCAATATCAATGAAAGTTTTCGGCAAAAAATTTTGAAAATCCCAAAAAACCAAGAAACAAGGAAATTTTTTTTGACTGAACAAAAATGGTACCTATGTCAATGAACCTATAATTATTTGAATACAACTCAAAAAAGATTATAAATGGAAACTTTTTAAGATAATAAACTTAATGCTAAAACTAGGCTCTAACAAAACCTTTAGAGGGAAGAAGAAAAATTTCTTACTCCGATAATTTTGAAATAATAAAATCTTAAAAATTTAATTATGATTGAGTATTCCTAGTCTGAACGGGGTTTTGATTTCGTGAATGTTCAGGAACTATTGGAAATTACAGCCAAATTACAAAATTAAAGATCCTATCAACCACTTTACATAAATATTGGTAATCGTTTTGGAAAACCCCAGATTAATTTTGTAGTAAACACGGACCCGTGGAATCATGTCATGTAATGTAGGTCTGGTGGGGACACCAGACCTTTCTGTATAAAAGAGCCAGGATGCCATCCAAATTTATCACATCTCCATCAGTCATCTGACTTCTTCTTTCTCTCTCCTGCATCCAGAGTGAAGAACATTATAAATTTGCAATTGTAACGTTTGAAATATAAAAGTTTTATCATTCTCTGGTGACATTACTCAATTATTCTGCTCCATACTTCAGTAGATGTAACTCCTATGACAAGCAATTTTAATTTTCAACAAATATTATAGGTAACATTTTATTTTATTATTTCATTTTATTATTTACATGATTAATTTAATTTAATATTCAGGGCAATATCAAATCTCAACTTCCTAGGATGAACAGCAGAGATTTTAGCTAACTCAGCTGATTAGGAAAGCAATTGCAATCCTCTCTCAATTTCAGCTTCAGAGATTAAATACGATAGAATTATCAGCTTTAGAAGCCCATCACCTGATCGGAGGTCTATGCATCGTCAAGTACCTACTGCTTATAAGTACCTACTACTCAATAGTATACCTACCATGTGCCTATTGCCTTCTCTTCTCATTATTAGTTCATTATGGTAACTTAGCAATATTATTTTAAACTTAGCGTAATAAATCATTTTTCCTTGACACTGCAATGGCTTAGGGATCATGGGATGTTGTGATAAAATGAGAGCATTCCAAAAGTGGGAACAATTTTCCTGCTATGACAACTAAGGGACTTACACTTCGCTAGGAACACATTGGTTGTACGTGAAAATCAATAGAAATAAAAAAAAAAACCGTTGCATATTATAGTACACATTTTCGCACTCACTTAGACCAGCCAATAGACGTATTCATGTCAAAAAGGTTTAACAATCGCATGGGATTTATCTCTCCTTAGAGAAATCCGAAAACCTAATCACAAAATAAGCAGAAGAGAACTCGTTTCATGAAGGTGTCAGTTATTTAAGCGAGACGTTGCGTACTCTCGTACTCTAGAGCACACCCCCATGACATTTCGTTGTTATTGAGTAACATAGAACTAACTTCGAATAATTGTAGTTACTGCCACGTTAGTACTATTTTCTTATTTTTGTGTTGACTTAAGTTGGCCTAGTTGCCGTACCCTTCGACGAGTCAACCTGTCACTTGAAACAAAGATTTGCACTAGAGTTACACGAGACCCTACTCAGGGATTTGTTGGATACTAAACACATAGAACCTAGCAAACTTCCTACCTATGCTCCTTAGCTACGTGCGCTAACCAGTTGCACCGACTGGGAAAGTAAGGTAGCTAGTAAACTAGATAATGTTGGTTGCAAGTAATGCAGTGACCTAGACTTCTAGACTATATATATACATGTTTCAAAGCTTCGAGTATTAAACTGGACACAACCTATGAGAACATTATTAGATTGCCTTAAATGTAAAGGTGGACGTAAGAAAGTAGGCACCAAGGTTAAATTGTAGAGATAGGTGTATTGAACGAAAAACAAGCCTTTGGGGAATATCCTACCTACCTACCTCTATGACCATAGAAAAGAATAACAGGCGGTGATACCGTATGCAATGACGTTGTTCAGGCGGCGAGCGGAATCCAACTTCAGCGTGTAGGTAAGGCAGCAAGCATGGAATCCTGACTTCTTTACAAAGTCCTAATCGCCAGAGGCAAAGGCGAGTGGGGCGGTGCGGAAAACAGTCACCGCAGATGCAAAAAACTTCACTTAACCTTGTGTGCTTGTTAAGATAATGGGAAAAAGCGTGAAATCAGTAAATATCCGACACCTGAGCAACTGGTGGCGGTGGGTAGGCTGATTTGGCATGGACGCAACTGCAATTCAGCGTGGAACACTTTATTGTTAATGGCGATGTCTACGGAATTCTTCAAGAATCAGGAGGCTGGGCCTCGGCGACGAGAGTTTTTCCGTAGGTTAGTGACTTGCAGGTGCGGTAAAATGTGTGCAACCCTGGTGTCATACAGGTGATGGCTGATAATTGACACACGATTGATCACCAGCTATTTAACATTTGATCACAACATAAAAACTAAGGCTGCTTAAATAAATTAACAAGAAACTACAATTCACAATGTAAATATATCAATATTATGCGTAGAAAATTAGATCATTATATTCAGAATTGAATAAGCGCATGCAATTTAGAAGGGGTTGGTACCGCTGAAGCAATGGGCAAATCAGAATCCGCTACCGGCAGTTGACAGGTAGCTGTCAACGGCTTGCAATTTGATAACAACAAATGAACTAACAGTATTTTAATGTACCTAAATGCGGAACTGGATTGTGCGTAGAAAATGTGCTTATGAAAGAAAAGAGCGGACAGAGGTAATGAAAGTGGTGTAGTGCTGGCGGTTCAAGGGTCGTAAATCAAGTAACTGGTAACCCAATTCTTTCCATACTCCCCCCATTTAGGGCTCAGGGACATGAGGATCAACTTAAATTGGCAAGGAGCGGTATGAGCTTCACTGCAAGACGCTTGTGGGTACCCATCTGTGTCTTGACCCTAACAACACGAAAAACTCCATCCTGGCCAGGATGAACTAGTAGAATCCTTCCCATAGGCCAGCATGATGGCAGTGCATTGGCGTCAGAAATAAGGACGTCACCAACCTTGAGACTGGAAGGGCGGTTCAACCATTTTGCATGGGTCTGTAGCTCCCCTAGGTACTCCAGTTTCCATCTCTCCCAGAAATGTTGAATTCTCTCTCGGATTAACTGCTAACGAGTCAAGCGGTTAGTGGGAATATCCCGGAGGTCAGGCAGAGGGAGAGCAGTTAGAGGTTTACCGATGATAAAATGCCCTGGGGTGAGAGCCTCTGGATCCTGAGGGCAATTAAAACAGGTTAAAGCCGACGAGAATTGATCACTCCTTCAATCCGTACAAACATGGTGGAGAGTTGATCTTGAGTATAAGCGTGATTGTGGAGTGTCTTGAACAAAAGGTTTTCACGGACTTAACCCCAGTTTCCTCTATCAAAGTGTGGTGCGGATGGCGGGTTGAAAATCCACTTTATTCCCAGATGTGCAATCTATAGGAGAAGCCTGTGTAGTTTGGGTTTGGAAACACTCGTACAACTCCTTCAGGTAATTTGCGGTGCCAACAAAGTTCTTCCCATAGTCCGACATCATCTCAGCGGGAATTCCCCTCCTCGCAATAAATCTGGAGAAGGCCTCCAGGAAAGAATAAACAGATAATGAGGTCACGAGTTCTGAGTAGTATGCTCGTGTTGACATACAAACGAATAGGCTCAAGTAGCACTTGTGGGAAAATGCCTTGCAGCGAGAGGTTTCCCTGCAAAGAAAAGGACCAGCGAAATCGACCCCAGAGATTAGATAAAGCCTGACGCCAGCAAATCGAGAAGATGGTAAATCTCCCATGTAAAGAGTTATAGTCGCTTTAGAAAAGCAGATACTAAAAACGCATCTACGCTTTATTAGCTTGAGAAGGTACCTAGCTTTTGGAATCCAGTAGTTCAAGCGGACTGTAACAAGCAGCATTGTTGGACCATTGTGATGACTCTTCTCATGCAGGTGGAGGATGATTAACATTGAAAAATGGCAATTGACAGGTAGCAGCAGTGAATATCTTTGATTCTCAGGAAGCGGTGCGTTACCAAGGCGACATCCGACTTGTATTAATAATTGATGATCCATAACGGTATCTAAACTATGAAGTTCAAGAGACAGAGATGTGCTGGTGAAAACATTTGGAAAATAAGCATGCTGAACCAAATTGATGCAGTGGTGATTATAGGCTGTGAATCCTTGTGCAAAAATAGGTCCATAAAGGTGACGGCCTTTTAATCGTTTAGGTATACGAGAATTGGAAATGAATCTCTTGATTTTGTTGATGGCTCATCACCCTGCTTCCTGAAGTTAGTGGAGTGCCCAACCCAACTCCCTCAAAACCGCTACTACTTGCCTTGTTCCACTGTCTTTTCTGTAGTTTGCTCAATGCTTTTCGGGAGCTCGTCATTAGGCAGCAATGGAACAGTTATAGAATTTGATGGGATCGGCGGGTCAGTACCAATGACAGGTAGGACTGGTGGTTCGTCATCAGGAACAGGAGGGTTAGGGTTCAATTGGTTTGAAGTTTGGCTCAATTGGTCGACTGAAACGCAGCGGTAAACCTTCAGGAACCCTGATTGGCTGGGTTGTTATATGCGTGGTACTATCCGCCCGCTTCGAAGCTGTATTGTACTGTCTAGCTCAGATCCACCGTTGATTGGGTCCATAGTTCATGCAATCCCACTTCTGACACCACTGTTATGTTTTGCACTTTATAGACAGAAATCGAATTGAAAGCAGTGAGCTGTATTTTTCAACACAGAAATTACTCGTTCACAATCACAATTACACATACATAAGAATAATAATCGTTTTAGTCGACAACGACACCAACACCTGTTACCAACAAACTAAAATTGTTATTGAGACAACTAAAATTTCGGAGACACCTAACACTATTTACCCAGTTATATTAACATTTCGGATAAAAACAAACTAGACTGCTTTGTGCTAAGTCGAATATTTTTTTCTCGAAACTCGTTTTTGTCACGATTATAATGAGGACGCAATTATGGTAGCAGGATGCAATAAATGGACACTGGAAACGTGCATCTCTGAGGGTTTCTTAGATGTGAACTCAATAATGTAGCGACAATAGAAATTAGGGATTCAGCTCTCGTCGGGCGAAGACTTATTCTTATTGTACAAGGGGGTAAATGGAAGGCTTGGCGGAGAAAGAGAGTAGATTGAGGTAGATATACCTATTTTTTGTGAGCAAGTGGAAAGGAAATCGTGAAGACACTTAATGCAAATTCGACTAACGATTCGTTAAGTAGGAAATTTATTTGCTACTAGCTATGTACTCTTTTTACTTGCTCATTTAAGTTATGCGTAGTTTATGTAATGCGATCTATGGAATGCGGAGATAGTGATGGTATTACCCATATATGACCCCACCTTCGCCCACTATTCTATACCCATTAGCTGACCAGAGATATCAAATTTTGTTTAGGCTTCTTAAAAAGTTACAATTGCTTTTAGCTGTTAGGACAGAGGTATGTTGATTCACCCTCCGATTCATATTCAGCATATTCGAGGGGATCTATGCTTTGTAAACTGATACAAGAGTGCTGTTTCGATAGTCTTGGGTCCTCCATTTTTGACTCAGCTGCTTGAGAGCTATGAAACTTTAAACAGATTCCCAAACATTATCAGCATTCAGCTGTTCCTGTAGCTCTATTTTATTCAATCACAACGAGCCGAAACTGAGATTAAACATGGAACTTATGAGTCAAAGTTTGGTGTTACAGATATCCAAAATCGTAAAGTTGATTGAAAAAATTCTTCATAATTACTTGGGCGAAGAGGAGGGGGAAAATAAATCTCATTAGTAACGTAAATAGTTTTATTAATTAACAACGGCTTTGAGTACATTTAATAGTTTCATGGTATTCGTGATTCATATTGCAGGTTCAATAGTTCTCTTGCATTTGTAATTTCAAACCTCATAACCCTGAGATCGATTTCAAATTTCCGGTATTTTGTTACACGGGTCATTATCCTGAAAAGGGCAAATCTCAACTTCCAGTTTTCAGAAAACCAAAAGTGCTTAAAACTCTTCCCAAAAATTCATGGGTGATCTGTACAGTGTGCTGATCACATTCCTACCCTCGGTCACGCAACACAGTCCTTATTTACCCAATAAAAATAAATAAAAGAAACAGTGAAAAGCGGGGGAAAGACGCTCTCAGCGGTGGAAAGACAACGACGATGAAACGAGTACTCAAATGAACGTCAGTTTCTTCAATTGAGGATGAGGATATGAGGAGTGATGAGGATATGAAATTTAGTTTTTCCTTTCAAATCACCCAAAGAAACATAATAAGACGGAAATTTGGGAAATTTCATGAAATTGTGGTTTTTGTCATTTTCCGGTGTATGGAACGTCAAAGAACAAAACGGATTTCAAATTCGGATTCAGCGCCTACTAGAACACATTCTGATGAATTTTGATCAATTTCCAGGGGCATTTTGGGGTGATTTTCATGAAATTCATGAAATTTTGGAAATCCGGTAAAATTAACGTCCTAGAGCAAAACTGATTTCAAATTCAGATTCAGCACCCCGATTTACGTAATGTAACACAAGTTGATAAATTTTGAACAATTTCCAGGATGAATTTTGGGAGTTTTTCATGAAATTAATTAAATTTATTTTATCCGAAGAACTAGGTAAACGTCTTAGAACAGAACGGATTTCAAATTCGGATTGAGAGACTTAATTTACCTACTAGAACACATTTTGATGAATTTTAATCGAATTCCAGGGCCTTGGTGGGGGCAGAAAACTTATACCTGTTTTGAATATTCTAGAGTTGAAGTATTTATACTTGGTCATAATGTGTCCTAGAAGATAGGATACGGCGGGAAATGTGTCCCTGTTTATTGGACACGACGGGAAATGTGTCCTTGTTGACTGGACACTATGTGTGCAATGATCTGGGACACATGTGTCCTACAAATTGGGACACATAAGCGATTGTGTCTGATTATACTGGACTCATTGGGATTATGTGTCCAGGATTATTAGACACATTGTGTCCCAGTTCATTGGACACATTTATGATAATTATTTAACTAATTAATTAAACTAATTAATTAAAGTGTGTTTTTTTAATCTACGTAATAATAGGAAGACGTAAATCCCTTCGCCGGTTAGGCCATCATCAGTAACAAACAATTAATTATGACACATTAAAAAAGACACAGATTTTATAGTCACAGGTGAAGGGAGATTGAATCCCACTGGTCAAGAAAAAGGAAAAGGGAAGGAGGTACAAACAATTAAGTGCAAACAAAGTGAATCTTTCTCCTTTGGAATTCCAGCGACACGGGACTAGGCATTCCCCGTCGAGGCTACGAATGGACCATCTGTCACCAAGACGCTTTGTGCAGAAGAGATCCAGTTCTCATCAAGATCACTGGGACCTCCACCCGGGAAGGAGGAGACTGTTGCAGCTGGTCTGAAAAAGAAGTTTTCCCAGAGAAATATTGTTGCCCTCAAAGCAGATAAAGGTAATACAACTGTCATCTTAAATATGCAAAATTATATACCTATTAAGTTTCGAAAACTGTGAAATTTCTAGAAGATAATAATTGTTCAAATCTTTCATCTGACCCTACTTCAAAATTTCAAAGATTAATTCGAAAAGTAGTTAACCAATCAGAAGATAGTTTACTAAAAAAATCTGTTCATGCCAAGTTTTATAGAAATGAACCCTAATGCGCCTAGGTTATCTTGTCTTCCTAAAATTCATAAGGAACAAGTACCGATGAGACCGGTGGTGTCTTATATTGGTGCTCCTGCTCACAAATTCGCTAAAAAACTCAATATTTTATTTAGAAACAAAATCAACTTTCGACCTCAACATACTGTGCTAAATTTTATGATTTGGTTTCCAAAATTAAGGACATTCAGATGCCTCCAGATGCTAAACTCGCATCTTTTGACGCGGTTAGTCTGTTCACCAATATCGATGTAGCTAGATGCAAAGAGGTGGTGTGCAGGCTGATTCATGTCTCTAAACTTAATATTTTCGAAAAGGAAGAATTGTTTAATTTGATGTCTGTTTGTATGGACCAAAATTACTTTTTATTCGAGGGGAAATGTTATACACAGCCAGGCGTTGCTATGGGTTCTCCGTTATCTCCTCTGCTTGTACATGGATTATCTTGGGCAACAAATATTTACAACTTGTAACAAAAATAATCTTCTCAATTGGTATAGATATGTCGATGATATCATTCTATGGAAGGGCATAGAAAGACAACTAAATTCTTTTCACGAAAAACTCAATAAATTAGATCCCTTTGTCAAATTTACCCTCGAATTCGGTGGTAAATAAACTCAATTTTTAGATCTGCCCATCTCTATGGTAAACGGAAAGAATGATTTTTCAATTTATAGAAAAGATACATACAGCGATATAACTATCCACAGTACTTCAAATCACCCTACAGTTCATAAGCATGCAGCCTTCCATAGTATGATAAACCGAGCACTATCTATTCCAATGAGTGAACAAAATTTATCAAAAGAAAAATCCATTATCTAAAGCATAGCTGCTAGCAAAGGATATGGAGAGCTCGTTGATACCATATGGGATAAGGTTCTTTGGAAAAAGAGTAGGGAAAAAGTTTTCAATCTGGCTAGGGAAGATGTAAATTTAGAAGAAAAAAATGCATAAGTATACCTTATTATGGGAAAATTTCTGATAAAATTGGCAAAATTCTATCATCGAGAGGTTACAAAGTAGGTTTTAAAACTAAAAATAGTCTTAAAGCATTGCTAGGATCCGTTAAGGACAAACTCAATGTTCAGGATAAAAGTGGGGTTTATAAACTAAAATGTTCTTGTGGCCACGAATATCGCGGTCAAACTGGTAGGAAATTCAGGGAAAGAATATACGAGCATCAGAAGGATTTCAGGGGAATTAAGGATAAGTCTACATTTGCGAAACACCTTAAGGAATCCAATCATAGTTGACAATTTTGGTTTGACAGATAGACGGTTTGTAGAATTTCTTCATTTTCGTCCAAAGGGAGGTATGTTGAATGAACTTAAAAAATTTGAAATAATCAAAAGTGACAGATCTGGTGAATGTTTAAATGAGGATATATCTCAATATATTTCACCACTGATAGGTCCATTTCTATAAAGCTTGGAATTATCCCTTCACACTGTTGAAACCATATTTAGTAATTTTCCCCCCTTTCACTTCATCTGATTAGCTATAATCCCCCTTCACTTTGTTTGAACTTAATTGGTTGTACCTCCTGCCCCTTTTCTTTATCTTGACCAGTGGGATCCAACCTCACTTCACCTGTGACTATAAAAGCTGTGTCCTCTCTCATGTCTCTTCAGTTATTGTTTGTTACTGATGATGGCCTAACCGTCGAAATCGATTTAACATTGTAACTTATCATTTTTCGTCACGAATGATTAAGTTTGTAGTGAACTGTAGTTAGGTAGGATTTTATTTTATTTCATCGATTTCATTTCGTATGTAGTTGAGTTTGTAAATACGATCTATGAATGGGATTATATTCTCTCAACAGTTTTTTGCTTTTATTTTGGCTGAATTTTTTAATGTTTTGGTAAGGATATAATTGTATGCTGACAAAATAAATCCCAGTGCCCATGCCACACAAATGAAATCTTTGAGACGCGTAATACAAGCTCAATGTTCACCAATTTTAATTTTTTCAAGGATAGGGTTGAGGATTTAGAACAATTAGTGTGGGTAGCTAACTGATGTGCGCAAAAGGGGAATGTTAATGTACAGAAATAATAACCCTTTCTGCAGAAATTTGTGGTGTTCTCTCCCTAAATCAACTAAACCTAGTTGAATAACCGTCTAAACGCAAGATAAATAACCGTCGCTGGGTATGCTACACCATCGTGACTTAGGAGTCTTGCTGGTAAAGTATCAGACGGTGCCGTTCTCGTCTTACAAGGAGCAAAATTCAGTTCACGAAGGAGAATAATATAAAATACTTAACGAGGTTAAAGAGCAACAAATTATCACATATGGTTATTATTATTTCTGTATTACTGTGTAAGATAGCCCATCCTTCCTATATTTATAGTCTGACATCAGATTTTCATTGAGACAATCGAATAAGATCGAGCAGAATCGGCTCAAGCTCAGCTTACTTCGACAAGCCATAGTTGCTTTGCAGCTCACAATCGTGTTGATGCTTTTACTAGGGTATTTTTTTGTTTCTCACTGAAAGCGGAAGTATTGTTTCATAACATTATTGTTTTGTTTCTTCTTGCATTTTAAGTTTTAGGCCATTTTTAAATACTTCTGTTTTGTGTCTGTCCGTTTGTCCGCAAATCCTGACAACAAGCATTATTACTTCCACAGTTTTCATTTGATTTTACTTGATATCGCTTCTGTAGATATCCTAAACATTATTGCTCTTCTTCCTGATTCAACTGGAGTAGGGAGTGACCGGACTAGAGGAAAGAAAATTTTCAAGTTCCCATTTCACAAAATGATTGTGAAATAAAAAAATAAAACAAAATAAAGAAAGTTTCAAGAGAAAAACTCTTAAGTCATTGTCAAACTCAACGTCAAGGGCAAAGTCAGAAAAAACTCCTAAAACTCCCACCTTTTTTCGTTCATGTTTTCTGAGTTTATTGATTCGTTTTTATTGAAAGATTTGCGCTTATTATATTGCGTGGTTATTGATAAAAAATTATTTCTTCTATTAACGTTTTCAAGGTATTTTTTACTACTGTTAATAAGAATAAAAAGGTCTTTGTTCACTATATTCTTCATTTTTCTTTCAAAAATACCAAGCGTTCCAAGGTATAACACTCCCCGTTTCAAGGTACACGAGCATTGTTGTACCTTGGTACAAAAACGTCCCTTCGGATTTGCTTTATAGCTTCGCCTATGCTTGATGGAATTACAATTTTGGCACGTATAACTGGTAAACAATACTGCTGTAAAATGTTGAAACCAAAAGCCGAGCAATATTGATGAATTTCGAAGCACAATCTCCAAAAAACTGAAAAGTGTTCCAAGGTACAACGGTCTTCCCTACCTATACATACATACGTACATTATACATACCTTCCGTATTGAGATCTCCTTTACTATACAGAGTGATCAATATTACAACAGGCTCTACTAACATTCTGTCCTTTTTCTGGCCAGGCTGACTGATACTGATACATAATCTTTTCTGGAAATTTGACTTCCCCTAGAGAACATGTGCCTTAGTCGCAACAATAACTATAATATAATATGGCATATATACTTATAATATATATTAAATGGGCAGATCCCAGTCATTTGTTATATATGTTATTGTCGTCTGCCGACTTGCAACCAGAAAGATCAGAGAGACGCTGGGCAGCAGGCTCAGAAGAAGGGAGAAGCCGAAACTATAAAACTGCTTACAAGTTAGCCAGGAGCACCATTCTCACATCCCGATCGACTTTTCTTCTCTAGCTCCCTACCTCTCCCCCGCTACCTTCCTAGTCGTAGGCGTTTGTCAATGACTTCGGGTGTTCATTTCTTTATCCAAAAGCCTCCCAGCTTCTTCTCTAATAATCAAAGACGACGATGCCTTGATTATTCAGTGCTCCACAAAGTACGACGGTGCCTTGATTTATCCAAGTTTGAGGGTGCTTCTAGAATTGAGCTCTAGAGACTTGTTCCTATCATTACTGTTGTGCTCTTGAGCCGGCTTTGGGTTGATATCCAAAAGCACCTTATCCTCTGATCATTTGTCAAGCGGTCGCTGGTTACTCCGAGGGAAATGACAACCTCCATCTCTCTATATACTGATAAGTTATAGGTTGATAGGGCTTCAACAGTTCAGGTTCTAACACATTCAAATCTTTCTCTAAGTTCAAGTTTATTTGTCAACTCCCATGAATAACTTTGCAGGAGTTCCACTTCTCCAAAAATCACTTGGCGCAACTGATCGTACGCAAAAACCTCAGCAGTTAGTTACTTTGAAATTTTCGTCAACTTGAATAAAGAAAAAAAATCATAAAGTCGAAAATAGTACATAGGTCACAGCTTGGAACACATACGTTTAATAATTTCGTACTTATAAAAAAAAAAAAAAAAAAAAAAAAAAATCTAAATTTTAAAACGTGACCTGTCTTTGGACTAAGTTCATTTCACTACCACTCGGTTCAAAATATGAGCATCGCTGCTTTTGAATCGTGTTTTGAATCGACTGTTGGCGAATCTCTTAATCACACTGTCTAAAGGCGCAGGGTAAAACAAAAAGTTGATGTTTCCTGCCCCTCACGCTATTGGTGACATTTGCCCTGGAAGGAAGAAGGTTAATTGTATATGTTTACACTCTTCACTTCTCTGTTTTTGCAAATTCAATTTTTTGCTGTCTTTCAAAGGGGAGCGTAACAGCAGACCGTCTGAAAGTTTTCCGAGAAGGAACGAAGGGGAGAATTTCCCTTTATAAAGAACTCGCAATCGAGAAACCCGGAAATAGGTAGAGAAAGAAAGAAACAGAAGAATAATTAGAGAGTGCAGGAGAGACACTCACACTAAAAGCTGTTTCCATAAGCCCAATTAATTCAGTTGGAAATCAGACGGAATTTTTTTTTGCAAGACTTTTGAAGAGAGGCTACAAGCAATACCACTCGTGGTGAAGTTGAGGAAAGCCCATTTCATTTCTATTTTCTCTTTGATCCGGATCCTGCAAGGAAAAAGAGGATCCCCCTATAATTTTCTCTTTATAGGAAACCAGTGATTATATAGGTACCAAAGAAGATGAAACGAAATGCAAATAATTACAGAAGCTTTTCTCATACAACTACGTTAATATACCCAGCAAATCATGAATCCTCACCATTCGATTAATAAAACTTTTCCAACTGATTGAAAATATGTTTAGGTTTCAAGTTTACTACATATAGTTATGAGATCTAATCAATGATAGCCCAACCTTTTTCATACATGGCTGTTTTTTTGCGCTGAATGTCTCACAGAATCTAAAGGGTCATTTCCACCAGTACTAAGAATGATCATTTACATACCATTCGTGGAAGTTTGAGCGTTGACTCCCGCCCAGCAATTTGGAGTTAACGTTAATTATCGTTGATCTTTTGGTTTATTATTTTCAATAATGAACCTTTGTAATCGGAAAAAAGTTTTAACCCTCTCCAAATTTGTTGGTTAACGTTTCTAAATGCGTAGACTCCGAAAATCAGTGGAAAAAAATCCGTCCGTCCTTTGTGCGCCGTCTAGAGCTTTTCTCCAAAACTACTGGACCAAAGTTTATGAAATTGGGCTCAAAAATCATGCATCGGCCGGGGAAGTGCCAGTAACATCGGCATCAGTTTCAATCTACTGTAAAGGGAGGTAATCAAGTCATCTTATTCCAATTATCATCCGAACGACTTCGTTTGTGTATGCGTAGAATGAAGTATTGATTTGGCAACAATGAAACTGACAGGGGACCATCTTTCTCCTAGCCCGCACATTCCCTGAAAATTTCATCCAGATCGGATGATAACTGTGGAAAACAAGCTTGTTACAAGGATTTCATTTTAGGCGCATGTGTGATAGCTATTAATGATGCAATCATGATGAAATTGATAAAGGAAGATCAAATCGTCATTCCCCAACTATCATCTAAATTTGAGCGAGATCGGACGACTAGGGCGTGAGAAAATGATGCGGTAGAATTTACGTTTGCGCATGCGCAGAGTGAGGTATTGAGTCAAGAACGATGAAACTGATAGGAGGCTGTTTAACTCAAAGCCCGCACATCGCCTGAAAGTTTCTTCCAAATCGAATTAAAACTGTGGAAAAAAGCTCGTTACAAGGATTTGCGGACACACGACAAACACACACACAGACACACAATACACACAGACCGACACAGAACCAAAATTGTTCAGAGTGGTCTAAAACGAAAAATGCGAGTAGAAATTTTGATTTCGGAGACCAAAAAATTTTTTTCTCCCGAAAGTGAAAACAATGCTTCCGCTACCTTTAGGTAGACTCGGAAGCAATATATACATCAAAACTATCCATATTTTGAATGTTTTCGAGTCCCGATTTTTAAATATTTCACCCTTTCCTTTCAATCGTCATAAAGGGGGAAGATAAATTCAAGGGTTGAGTTTTTTGTTCGATTTAGTTTGTGCATCGATTCGAATGAGACCTCTTGGAGCACGAATATCTGTTCGCGCTCCACAGGGCCTCTGTTGTGGAAGAAAAAATAATCTTTAACACGACTATGAATCTTAATACGACTTAGGCATGTCCGAGCAGACTGAACTTCTGCTATTTGTTTAAATATATTTATTGTAACGAGCATGGCATCGATTCAAGTTCGGGATTAGGAAACGAAACTACTTAGTTCGGAATACAAACGAAAATATGACTTTTATTGAAACTAACGTCAGCAATCTAAAACTTTCGATTAATAACATATTCACTTAATTATAAATATGTGAATTAAGCATTTAAATAGCAGTACTATTGCAATATATATATATATATATATATACATATATATATATATATATATATAAGTTACATGCGCAGAAGGACAATTCAATTAAGAGTTTTTCTTAGGTCTGTTGGTCCGCTGAAAATGCGACGTTCCTCTTTTGAATTTATCTTTTTCTCCGTATTTTCGATGTTACATCTTGATGAGTATTAGCCGCCCACTTCAATTTTTCGAGGAAAAAATCGTTCAGTAATATGAGTTGGACCGCCATCCAAGAAGAATAAGAGAAAAAATATGTAAGGAAGAAAGAGCGGAGAGAAAAAAATAATATTAGCAGGCAACAGGGCGCCCGTAAACTCATCTTTCACCTTGAAGCTGCTATGTAGTCGAAGGTTACTTCCTTCATCTCTACCAAGACTTCCCTCGAGTTCATAAAATAATGACAGGTTCCGAAATACTGGCCTTAAAATGTAAATTTATCCTAATAAAGTCAATATCCTTAATCTTCAATTATGAATAGCTTTCCATCATTAATGGTAGGTAGTCATGGTAATGTTATAAATCCATATTAATAACCCTCCCTCTTCTCTGAAACATCACTTTTCTGAGGGAAAGCTGATCCAAATATACGTAATTCCCAGTATGAACCGTTTTATCAAAGATGTCAACCTGTTGTGTGGAATTCAGGAACAGCCTCCGGGCCTCCTCATTAGAAGCCCCCCCTTCCGAGCTCCTCCAGAGCTTGTTACTGTTAGTCTTAATGTAGAGGACGTTTCAATATCGAAGCTATCACATCGATAAATCCAATAGCTAAGTGAAAAATACCTGTGGCGCTGCCATAATTTCTGGGATTTTGTGGGTTAGGCTGTAGATTGTACCCTACCAAGTTCATTTTTCTCAAATCATTACTTCATTCTACGCATGTGCTAACGCAAATTACTTCAAGCATCATTCCCCCTTTTTTTTTTAAACATCTTTACTGTGAAGCGTAAAATTGCGGGGTCTTGGTACTGTAAAAGTGTGAACCCTTCTCAGAGGCACGATGCGCCATTTCTAATCATATATTACATACGGGGTTTAATAATATTATAGACCAATGATCTGAGTAGAAGCGCTATCTAACACAGAAATGATAAACCATTGTGTAATAATTCGCAGCGTTTTTACATTTCATTTTACATTTTTCATTTGAGCTTCTACAGCCATCACACACATCTCGAAAGCCATCCAAATCATGTCCTTATCGTATGGCCAATGCGTTTCTAAATTGACCTCAAAGGTGTCGGACGTCAGTGGCACAACAGTAGGCTATTGAGAAGCCCTCCCATCCACAATTCATTCTGTAAATCGTTCTTTTGTCGGGGGTAGTGTAGCTATCACTTCCGCTTTTGCTATCAGCTCTTGCTCTTCTATGAGCTTCTTCTTGCTGGAAACTCAAATAAAGGCACTTCTGCTTGGGGAACTTCACTTCCTTAGACTGCTGAAGTGAATTCACCGCGGATAATCCCTAGAAGTGGCTGATACTTATTCGTGCAGCTTTCTACTATTCTTTGAAGAACACCCCATTCGTGTTGTAGTGATACTGCAAAGGCAGTATGGGCTACTTGAAGGCTCTTTCTTGCCGCCTGTTCTAAAATTTTAATGCACTCCACCCAGCTTTCTTCCATCCTACAAAATTAATCAGTTTGGTATGATATCAGACATAGGTTTGGTTTTATCGTTTCTTTTTTGACAACAAAATTCATGATCCCATATTTCAAAAATTCTCCAATTTTGAGCGAATTCAGGTCAGTGATCATGGGAAATACATGTTTCAGAAAGTTCACGTTTCTGTGCGTGTTCACACTTTTATTAGTTCGGTGGCGATGAAACCTAGGGGGGAGGGCATTAGGAGATTAATCTGCACAATCCTTAATATTGAATCAGAAGTAACTTGTTACATTTGAAATGTTCAGTAGTAAAATACAGAGCCGAAATTGGCAGAAAATCTGTGGAACGCAAAAAGCAGGAGGAAATTTATATTTCGAAAGGCAGTTTTTAAATCTTTTCCACCTTAAAACAAGGCTTCACCTTCTTCAGTTCTGGGTGTACAAAAGCTACGGCAATCAACAGTTCGAAAGGATATCAATGTCTACTAGGAAGTGCGTTTATAATCCGCTGAGCTTTAGAGCTTTCCTAGCCTTGAAATTGTTGAACCAACTCATCTTAACATTCTTTCTCTTCATTCCGTGCAACTTATTCCTTCCAACAGTTGGAAAACAAGTTGTTGCCGCCCTTCACGGAAAATTACTGCTCTCTTCAGACTTTATCGAACGAGCAATAATCCAGTCTTCAAGTTCTGGATGGGGGAACTTCGGCACAAGTCCCAACCAATCTTGTTCTAATGAAAGAAACTTGGCAGTTAGCTGGCACTCGTGATAAGTGCGCTTCCTCCTATTGCAATTCATCCATAACTCTTTTTTAACCTGCAGAGTATTATGAAGTTTTTGTATTTTCAGAATAGTACATCATTGCGCATTCGGCGTGGCACAAAACGTGTGCAGCATTTACATACAATTACTAAATGTGTGTCTCCTACGCTTTCTTTTTATATTTTTAAATGATGCAAGATTCTAAAAACTTGATAAGGTCTGCACTATTCCACGACGGGTAGTTTTTGTTTCCAAATATATCTTAGCTCAACAGAAACATTATTTTCATTTTCGGCAAATAGAAAACAACAGCCAAAATTAAAATTTATTTTAGTATTTTAGTTTTTAATGATTCTGCACAACTTTTGTTTGGTGTCTGTCTGCGTGTTGTGTGTGTCTGTCTGTCGAGTGTCAGTAAATCCTTGTCCCAAGCTTAATTTCTCAGTTTCCATACGATTTTGATGAAATTTTTAGGGAATATGCGGATCAGGCGGTTAATAGTTTCCAATCAGTTTCAACGTTTACAAATCAATACTTCACTGTGCACATGCGCAAACGTGAAATATATTCAGTATTTTTCTCACGGCTTCGTCGTCCGATCTCGCTCAGAGGGTAGTCGGAAAAAGAATATTTAATCATCCCATATAAATTTCAGCATAATCATATCATTACTAGCTATTGCGCACGCGCGAACATGATATCTTTGTAATAAGCATTACCTCTACAATATTTCGATTCGGTTGAAATTTTCTGAAACTGAGGATTGGGATGAGGATAGTATACAGAACTATTAATTTCATCCAATTCGTAGCATTAGTGGCCACAGCGCATGTACACGAACCTCAGATCCTTATATCAGGCATAACTTCTACAGTTTTCTATCCGACTTCGATGGAAAATTCAGGGAGTTTTAGGCTGTAGACGGGCTCCAATGAACTACATTGCTACCGACCTAATTGACAGATTTGTACAGTTACTCTCCATCTTAATTTGCTCTTCCTTCCCACCATAGGAACCCGCTAAGGAATCTTATACGACTATTTAAAACCTTTTAATTATTTATATATATTCATGTAACAGCTACCTACTATAAAGCTACTTGACACTCAACTTGGCTGACTTTTTTCTTGGATTTTTTTTTCAACGTTTCGTGTTTCAACGTTTCAACTGGTGCCGTCAAATGACCCCTCCCCACGCACAGTGGTTCAAAAATAGGAAGTTTTGGACAAAAGTCTGTTTTCTATTCGTTCTTATAGGAAATTTCACGCTGATTCCGAATATATACCACATGTGCCTATACCTAACATTTGGTTTCACTTATTATTATTTTTATTATTATTTTTTTTTTTTTTTTGCAAAAAATGCTTAAAAACACGTTTTTCAACATATTTTGCCACCTAAAGCCAAAAAATGTTGCTTGGAAGAAAAAACCCAACAATAAACTTGAAGAAAATTAAATTGTGTGTCGGATGGGACTATTTCCATCTTTTTAGGTGCGTAAATAAGTGTAGCAAAGGGAGTTGAACTTCATTAACCCTTATTTTAACCTGAATAAACTTTAAAATAAATTTAAATAGCTATCCTTCTTGGAAATTTCACGTTGATCAAGAATATTTCACATATTAAGGGCATCAGAATGCATCTGAACCACTTTTTCTGGAAAAAAAAGAAAGTTTTTTCAACAACAATTTACACAAAAAATTGTACCAAAACTGTGCTGGTCCATGCTGGGCTATGAATTTGCAATCCTAAAATGAATGCAATCCAACAGGAATTAGGTGCGATCAGCTACGACCCACCATCTACCTTATACTATAATATAAACAGTGTTTTCCTATTCATAATAAACCCCCTGCCGGATCCATACGCGACTAATTAAATTAAGAATATAATATAAACAGGTTGCAGAATCTTCAATTTTGGTAATCTAACTGAAAATTTTCATTTCATAATAGCAAGCACACGTGATATTGCTGTCTTCTTCGCAATGCTCTGTTTCATTTTGTTCGTCGTGGTCACAAAGGAGGTTGTGACATGGAAATGTCTTTTGGCTGAGGGTCAAGGAATTTTTTGCGACACTTTTTTTTCGCGACAGACACTTTTTTTTCTCCACACAAAATGCAACGCTCCGGCGCTTTTTCTATTGATTTTTACGTACAACCAATGCGTTGTCCTTAGTTTTCACAGCAGGAAAATCGTTCGCCACTTTTTGGAATGCTCTAATTTTATCATAACATCTCATGATCCCTAAGCCATTGTTGGGTCAAGGAAAGCTGATTTATTACGCTAAGTTATAAATTTTCTCCACACAAAATCCAACGCTTCGGCAATTTAGATTATTATTAACTCGAAAAGTGAAGGCTAGGTAGAATTTCTATTGATTTTTCACGTACAACCAATGAGTTACTAGGGAAGAGTAACTCCCATAGTTTTCATAGTAGGAAAATTGTTCGCCACTTTTTGGAATGCTCTAATTTTATCACAACATCTCATGACCTCTAAGCCATTGTAGTGTCAAGGAATGGTGATTTATTACTCTAAGTTATAAACTAATATTGTTTTGTAATCATAATGGAATAATCATGTGAAAAGAAGGCACTACATGGTTGGTATACAGTTGAGTAGTAGGTACCTACTGGTAAGCAGTAGGTACTAGACAAATCCATGATCTTTTGTTTTTCCCATCAAGGGAGAAATTAAAATGCTTGAAAAATTTAATTAGTGATGGACCAATAGCCATTTTTTTCTCGTAATTCGGCATTCGTACTCGTGCATCAAACATTCAAGATAAATGCACAAATACGATCTTTGTTTTCAGTTTGTTAGGTGCAGAAACTTTTTTTTAGCTTCAACCTCCCACTATGTTGTAGGTTTGCCCCTCTAAGGTTGCTGATGAGTGGATCCGAAGAAATGAGTAAATTATAGAATAGATACTCGTTTGTCGTTAACCTGTTGGTTTCTCTTGATTTAAATAGCCTAAAACGTTTAAAATCTTTGTTCCTGCTTTCTTGAGCTTCCTCCCTAAAGTAAACGATCGGTATCGAATTGGATTCCAGAATTGAGTGTGAGGTTGAAGATAAAAACCTTCTTTATGAGTACGGTGGAGAAAATTAAACAGAGGATTGTGAAGGAGACCGCACTATGCACGTGTCTTGAGTTACTTCATATACCTTCAAGACGTACTTACATATACCTAATGTTTAATTTGTTATTATGAAATTATAATTTTGGTTTATTAATTTCAATAATGAACCATTGTAACCGACGAAGAAAAAAACAATTTTAACACCACCTGAAAATTTTCTGGTTTACGTTTCAAGATGAGTAGAATCCAAAAATAATTTTAAAAAATCCGTCCGTCCGCCGTCGGCGGCTTTTCGCTGAAAATACCAAACCAAACTATATGAAACTTGTGTTAAAAATCACATTTAGGGATTTGGGGTCTCAATGGGCATCAATTTTTATCAACCCTAAAGGGTTGCATTAAAGGGCTAAACATATAAAAAAAAAAAAAATAAAAAAAATAAAAAAAAAATAAAAAATAAAAAAATAAATAAATAAATAAAATAAAATAAAATTAAAAAAACGCTTGCATACGAGTCTACAACACATTGGGACATTTTATGTGTTTAGTTGCAAACTCGTATGTGTTACAGACTCGTATGCAAGCTCTAAGAGCCACTCAGCTGATCCGGACCGGGCATCGTCAAGTAAATGTCCTAAAGAGGCTACTTACGGAAATTACAGCTTCCTAGAGTGTAAAGCATAGAAATTACTTATTAAAATGATTTAACCACCGCTTCAAAAATCAAACCGTTCTCTCAATATTCGGATCACCTGCTATGAATCAAATCATCGAAACACCAGCTCAATGAAATCATCAGAAATTAACAAGCGGTTGCAATCATGTTCACAATATCAATTATTGAGAATGATCACCTGAGTGTACACAATTATTCAAATAACCATGCTCATAACTCAGCTTGTTGGCCACGCACTTCGCAGTAGTTAACATAATATGGTTGGATAAATCGAGAGCTTTCGAACGAATGGTCAACGAATTTTGGTGGATGAAAAACGATGAAGTACCATTTCCCCAGCAACGACTCGGTTGTAAGCGGAAATCATCAGAATATTTTCGTGAGCAATTTTCCGTGACTTTTTTTGTTTTTGTTTATGTGCCATGGCAAAGACATAAAATGTCAATAAATAACCGTAGAATTTCTATGCGCGAGAAGATAGAGAAATCACGCGCTGCTAGCGAATGTATTGAAAAAACAGTCAAGCCGTAAATTCCACGAACGATCGGTAGATAGTGAGACTGGGACACAAAGAAATTTCCATATAAATATCAGCTGATATAATGGAATGGAAATATCAGGTGATATAATTCTGATGGGTCTATTCTAACTTTGCGAAATCGAGTTTATTAACTAACTATCGTCCGTACGGAAGCACCTATTGTTGAATTACTGGTACCTGGGTGCTTAATTTCATCTCTTGAATTGCTTTCAAGTTAGTCTACCAATATGCAGCGGAAGCATTCTTTTCGATTTTGAGAGATGGAAAAGTTTTAGACTCCAAAAAATTAAACGGTTGTGATTTTATTTACAGTGATATAATTTCCTCTCATATTTACGTTTTAGGCCATTCTGAAAAGCATTCGATCCGTGTCTTTTGGTATGTGTATTTATGTGTCTGTCATGTATCAAGTACTTAGTAACAAGTTTAATTTCCACAGTATTCTACCGATTTTTCTGAAATGTTCGTGGAATGTGCGGGTTAGGGTGTAGATAATCCTTTTTCAGTTTCATTGAGCCAAATCAATACTTGACTCAGCGCATGCGCAAACGTAAATTATATCAACCATAATTTTTTCAAGCCCTAGTCGTCCAATCTCGCTCGAGTTTGGTGCGTAGTTGTGGAACAATGGTTTGATTATTCCATATTAATTTCAACATTATTGCATTCTTACCTATTACATACCTTCTGGGCATGCGCGAAAGTGAAATCCCAGGTACAAGAATATTTTCTTGTTTTTATCAGATTTCCATGACATTTTCTGCGAATGAGTGGATTAGGCTGTAGATTGACCACTACCAATTTCATTTTTCTCGAATCATTAATCCTTTCTGCATATGCGATAACGTAAATTACTTCAAGCATCACTTTCCCCGTTTCCTAAATGACAGATTTCGAAGTAGGTATGACGTTATTTACATCTTGATAGACTAAGTGTATATTCTGCTATGGAGTTTTCGTGATTATTAAAACCATTTCTATTCATTTATGTTATTTTCAGTTGGTAGGTACTTACTTGCATAGGTATCATTATATTGAAACAGGGGGACTAGTAAAATGTAGATGTTTTAATTAATTGTATTAATTTTCCCCCTGCAGGTGCAAATATCCACGCAGGTATATATTGATGTCAACCTACGGATCTGCATTTTGAAATGGACCTCCTTTGTAAAATCAAGAATTTAATATCAGTGCACACTGAGCCTAAATTGTTTTTCATCGGCTTATGATAATGGAACCTGAAATGCAGCTCCTTTTTGAATATCTGGAATACAGTTACAAAGTATGGAGGGACTCAGATCAGGTTCAGAACCTCTGAGGCTAATTTCTTACCAAATCGACTCTTGGTGCTGTTATTTAGATGAAGCTCCTTTGGGACCCCTCGGAAACAATTACGAGGTATGGAGGCGTACTAATAGTAGAGCGGCCTCCTAACCTATACTCTTTCCTCGTCTCTCTTGGTCGCTCCTATCGACATTTTTTTAAAAACATTTACTGTGAAGAGTAAAATTGTGGGGTCTTGGAACTGCAAAGGTGATTACTCTTTTGGGGGGTACGATGCTCCATGTTCTGATCATATTTTACATACGGGGCTTAGTAATATTTGACCAATGACCTCTGGAGAAGGGCTATCTAACACAGAAATGATAAACCGTTGTGTAATAATTTGCAGCTTTAAAAAAATAAAATTGAAATATTGATTCAGATAGATTACAAAAATTAATGATTCTGCAACCTGTTTAATTTATAATATACAGTTAACGGTGGGTCGCAGCTGGTCGCACCTGATCCCATTTAGATTGCATTCACCATGATCTAAACTAAATCGCAAGATCAAATTCATACTCCAGCATGGACCAGCACAGTTGTGGATCCCATATTTTGCGTAAATTTTTGTTGAAAAAAGTGTTTTTTTTTTTTTTTTTGCAGAAAAAGTCTGCAGATGCGTTCTGATGCCCTTAATATGTGGTCTATTCTTGATCAGCACGAAATTCCCTAAAAATAATAGCTATTTAAATTCATTTTTAAATTTATTCAGGTGAAAATACGGTTTAATGAAATTTAAATCCCCATGCTGTACATTGCTGCACATCTATGGAGCTGGCAATGGTCCCATCCGACGCAAAATTTAATTTTCTTTAAGTTTACTGTTGGGGGCAAATTTTTTTTAACCAATATCTTAGGGCTTCAAGTGGCAAAATTTGTTTTTAAAAACGTGTTCTTTAAGCATTTTTTGCAAAAAAAAAAAAAAAAAAAAAAAAAAAAAAAAAAAAAAAAAAAAAAATAATAATAATAAGTGAAACCAAATGTTAGGTATAGGCATATGTGTTATATTCGGAATCAGCATGAATTTCCTATAAGAATAGATAGAAAAAATACTTTCTTCAAAAATTTTCTATTTTTTTACCATTGTGCCACGGACGGATCCCCATTAAACCGTTAAACAGTTTGGATGGATTCATATCTTTTAGGATTAAATTTACTTTCGTTTAAAATGGTAAAAGTACCTATTTACATTTGGGGTTAACCATCTAGTTTGTTATTTCATTCATGGGAGATGTCGTATGAAGGAGATTCCGGTAGACCATTTCTACCTGCATTATATAAATATGTTCAAAGTAAATCTGTTCGATTAGATATTTTTAACTTTCAATCACCCATAAAGTGATCACTTACCGAGATTGATAGACCTAAAGTTGAATTTTTATTACTCCCCCCAGAATATTGGCTTTGGTTACAATCTGTTTGTGATCCTAGGGATTACGAATAATTATATGGTAGCTCAGCGGCCTTCGCAAGCATATCTGGGGCTGGAAATACAAACTATCATAAAAACTTGGATCATAGTATAATGTAAATGATAAGTTTTGAAGTTTGCTTCGGAGCTGCTCTGAGTGGCTCGGTACTCAGTCATTCTTTAACACCAATTCCAAAGCAGTTTCATTCAGAACTTGAACTTTGTAAGTTGACTAAACTTTAATGATTCCTAATCACATATTGTCAAGTTTGTTTAATAATTTATCTGTGCCATAGGTTGTTTAGAATATGGTGATACTGTTTTGTGGCCAAGAAAATAATTAACTGACGTTCATTTATTCAGGAAGTTCATTATTTTCTTCTACTGAAGCTAGTCAAAACTTGTCCATTGTTATTGAGATTTTTTGTAATGTATCGTTAAAATCGTTTACCCTGTTAAGAAAAAATCAGTATTCCTTTCCTTGGGGGGATGAATTAATACAATTAATACAACTTTATTGTTGTTCCTTTTCTATTTATAATACTTACCACGTTATTCTAAGCCTACTGTGTAAGCTATGAGATTTGATTCGATCATGCTTGGACTCGCGCAGTGGTTACTACTGATTTGGAAGCAGTTAAATTATTAATTTACGTCACTTATCCGTCGGTTTCCAATCATATTCTTTTAAAGAAGAATCGGTCATATATTTCTATTCTGTGGTTACCAGTGTTCCAAATACAAAAGAATTGTTGAAGCTTGAGGGATTATTCAGGGCCATACTTGCTAAATGCCTAGAAATTTTATTGGGATTGGATAGGTGCACATAAATTGTATATGTTTTCCTGCGAAAGACGCATGCGTTGCTCATGTTCAGAATGATGACGTTGATTCGAATTTGATGCAGGACCATCCGAATCCCATGTACAATCCCTGCTACAGATTAAGAAACAGAAAAATTATGGGTAATAATACAATGTACAAGTTTTAGGTAAAAGTGTTGAACATTGATCGAATGTAAAGCAATGCATCGAATGATATTTGCCGAAATAGAAATTCGTTAGAGTCACGTCCACCCCCCCCCCCCCATCCTTCTCTATGTATGATCAGCGTGCGATATCATAGTAATACTACGATGGAAATAGGACTCACTTGCTTTCTCATGAACTCTGACTGTATTCAGCGAGTAACACTGAATGCTTTAAGGGGTTTGGGGGCGGGGGTTAGTGTCCTGTGGTTAAGTTACTGGAAAGTCCGGGTGAAGCTCCATATTTCACAAGCCCAGCGCTTCTAGTCCCTGCATGCCATCAACCCATTACTGAGTTTCTCGTCCTGTTTCAGCATTTCTTCAACCGTCACGTCACAAATTTTACTCGTTAAACGGGAGCTGTGATTTAGAGACAAGAGATCAGCTTTATTCATCAACAGAAACAGTACCTAGCTTCCACCCAAACTAATTCTGTAATTAATCGTAAGGCCCTGACAAACATATAAATTTGACCCCTCACGTTGTATATTAATCGAAAAAGTGATTGATATGTTTACAGCATTCCTCTTTCAATCGTCGGATATAGAAAGTGTCCATTTAACGAATCATTAGGTTTGTAAGTAACACTGATTAGTCTCGTATCTGCGGCGATGCGATGACAAGGCAAGTGACTCGCTTCGTTTGTCGCCTCGTGTAGGTACTCTTTGGTTATTTCCGAGGCGTCGAACGAGCCAATGATCCAACCATTTATAAACCGGATCTCAGTGGGACGAATGACGTATCCCACGACAAAATCATGATATTGTAGAAACGTGTGAAAGGGGTGGGAATCGTGTTTATATAGGATTGATAGTTTGATCATGCGATAATTGGATGTGAAAGGAGAAAAGGTTGATTGCGAATATGAAAATATTCTTGAACCATCATCATAGTCGGAGTTGGTAGAAGGAAGTGGCTCCAGCAAAATCATTTCATCATCTTCTCCAATTTTCCTGCCAAACTGAAAATATTGAAACGAGTACCTAAAGCTTCTTGCCCAATCTTTTACAAATGTATTACGAAGAAATATTTAAAACTAACTAGTCTGTCCGCTGACCAGGTTACATACAAAGGTTTTATTTTTGGAAAAAATTGTGTTAAAGACAAATTTTATTATATATATATTTAGAATTAACGTAAAATTTCTCGAGTATGATAGTTGTCGATGGATTTGTATTTCCCCGCTGTATTGGTTATTCGATACGAAAACTCCCATTAGGATGGAAATAAAAATTCCTTTCTCACGCCAAAAAACAAGCTTCCTAAATGAAAGGATGAGATGGATGAGGATGATGATGGATGATATGGATGAGGATGATGATGGATGATTTTGTTGGCCAACATTTTTTGAGTACATTAAATTGGTAAATTTTCAAAAATGTGCTGAAGAATCACTAAAAATGGCTACAAATGGTTAAATTTTTATAGTAGTTTAGCAGTATTTTAGTCTAAAAAAGTTTATTAACGATGAACACTATACCATTAACAGTTTTATGCACAAAACTATCCTGAAGAATGCCTAGGTACTTAAATTAGATTTGCTGAAAAATCAATGAAACCTGAGAAAAAATATAAAAAACACAAAATCTGTCTTTTAATTGTAGAATATTATTTAGAACATGTTTTTGTCTCAATATTGGTACCTAGTGAACAAATTCTTTGCACTCAAAGTGCTCAAACTTCAAAATTATTTAACATATTATAATACGTAAACGTACAAAAATTCGCTGTCAGCCGCGTTTGCCGTTGCTCAGATGAAGGCGAACATTTTGCAATGGATGCTATGGAGCCGAGTAGTACTACTGCATCGTATTAAATGAGTGACAATATAATTTATTCGGCTGAAAACCAAGTAATTTTTAATGTAATTTTCGTCAATTTTTAAGATATCTACAGCTATACAGCAACATAATGTTGTAGAATTCCGAGAGGTTCCAGAGTTTTTTTTCTTAATGTTTGTGAGAATTTCCAGTTTTCAAAACTACCAACGGTTTTCGTCCGTTTTTGCTTTTAACTTTAACTTTTTAAAAGTTATGTCATAGTTAAGCCACTTAAGTGCATATAAAGAAATCTCGTGTTTGGGGCACCCATAATATTCCCTAGTCCACCAAATCCATTCTACCATTTTGGAATTCCCACACCGTTTTTTTGACATGGTGCTGAATGTCTAATAAAACTTTCAAGACGATCAAGTGAATTTGGCGAACATGGGAACAATTTTGGCTCCCTGAAAACTAGATTTCAGTAGGACAAACTAAATTCAGGGAAAATAAGGGTAGGTCTACATTTGCACAACATCTTAAGGAATCCAATCATACTTAGAATTTTGATTTGACATATAGAAAATTTGTAGAATTTCTTCATTTTTGTCCTAAAGGAAGTATGTTGAATGTACTTGAAAATTCGAAATGATCAAAAGTGACAGGTCTGGTAAATGTTTAAATGATGATATCCCCCAATATATTTCACATCTGGTAAGTCCATTTCTATAAAGCTTGGAATTATCCCTTCATACTGTTGAAACCAGTAATTCTTCCTTTGATCTGATGATTAGCTATAATCCCCCTTCAATTTGCTTGCACTTAATTGGTTGTACCTCGAGCCTCCTCTCCTTTCTCACGACCAATGGGATTCGATCTCCCTTCACCTGTGACTACATAAGCTGTGTCCTTTCTAATGAGTGTTCAGTTATTGTTTGTTACTGATGATAGCGTAATCGTCGAAATCGATTTAGCATTGTAATTCTTTATTTTTTCGTAGAAAAAACGTTTTTCAGTATGATGCATTACTCGAAAAAAATGGTATTAGCCCAATAATATGAGAAAACCGTTGTTGGGTTTGAAAACTTGAGATTCTCGCCAACACTTGAGTAATAAAATCGTGAAAATATCCAGGACACTTTAATTTTTCTACCTAGATCGGGAAAATTGGCCACTGTGTGCCGATGAGGGGAATAACAGGGTTATGAACCGTGAAGATTAAAATTTGCAACGCACTATCTAAGTGAACGAGAAAAATCAGATCTGACACTGAAGCTTTGATTTGGAGCTCTACTTCTTTCCGCTGACATAATATTTGCTCTCAAAATGTTGATTTATTGCCGCAAGACTGCCTCGACCTCAAAGATAATTAGTTCGCTTCGTTCTCGAATTAATTGAAATCTTTTATGTTTTCGTCACTTCTATCAAGCATAAATTACTTCGCGTTAAATCCAACTTGGATAAAGACACCATCAAGATCCAGCTAGATGAAAACGGAAGTCGAGCCGGGGCTTGAATATGTCGGAGGCACCTATCCTTAATTTGAATGAAGCCATTAATTAGGGACTTGGCCACTCCCGTATGAGAGATGGTTCGTGGAACGTTCCTGCAAATGGCAAGTTCTCGAAGCTTTCAAGTCAAGACTTCGAAAGCAGCCCACTCGCCCGAACCTGCGTTTCCCGCCGGTTGGTTTATTGGCTAAGACTAGATGGCTCTTGTGGGACGATGGCTTTTATAGAAACCGCGTTGGCAAGTTGTCGACAGGGGGTTGACAACATGATTTATGTCTCTCATAGCACCAAGTGATGTTAATCCTCCATCCAGCCCCTTCGTCGGAGGCTTTTACTCATTTAAAAGGACTTCTCGATATTTCAATCCTGAGACTTAAAATCAAGGAGCGACGATGGATTCATCTACATGTTCTTGTTCCTCCTTCGATTCGAAAAGCTATTCAGCTAATTCGCGGGGAAAGTTTTGAAGATGACAATATGTCACATAAGATCAGTTCTTTCTCAATTAGCCCATAATTTCAAACCGCTGAAATTCAATTCAATTGGTAGAGAATGGTTTGTTCGTACACTCATTTCAAATGGTAGGGTTATTGCTTTTGATTTTTATTAGGTGTTTTTTATTTATTTATTTCAAATTACGAGCAAGCTTATTAAAAAAAAAATAACAAAAAATATTTTTAAGTAAACCATGATAAGTATATATGCCACAAAAATATTATGACACTTCAAAAATTGAACAAAAACCTCACAATCATAAGTAATCATGGTAAGTGAACCATGGTGAGTATATATGACACAAAAATATTATATGACAGTTCAAAAAATAAACAGAAATAAGAGGTAATTTTACAGAAACTAATCAAACAAATAAGGACTGGAGGCGAAAATGGATTAAGATCACAAAGCAAATCAAAAACACGTCAAAACTGAGATTCAACATTTAGAGAAAGTATTGCTGTACGAGGGATATGATCAACAGGGCGATTTCTGAGGTCAGTAAAAAAGGCACGCTTAAAAGTAATGAGGATCTCGTGAATCTACTCGAAGATTTGATTCCGAAAGCAAAGCTGGGCAGTCAAGTCGATTATTCAGTAGTTTATTCCGGAAAATGAGGTCTGCCGGCGTTTTCCGATGGGAAGCAAGTGGCACACATCAAGTAGATAGGGGTTGCCGATTTCGCTTGCGGGAATCCCGAGATTGTAGGCTACGTACTGAGGGAAATTTTTTTTGCACCCTCTCTAGGCTGTACTTGTGAATGCTGTAGCTTGGTGACCAAACTGAAGAGGCATATTACAGCAAAGGGAGCACGAGGGCGTTATATAGTACAACTATAGCCTATTTATCATTAAAATTCTCGTGAAACGGTACTCCTCTTATGAAACCCCAAAGCACCAATAGCCCGTCCCGCGACACTTTACATTCAATTATTCAATAATAAACAAAAACTATACACCAAAAATTACGACTTTGAGATAAATCTGGATGGTTCTACATGGATGTGTGTAAGCTTTCAATATATATAAAAAAATAACTCATAATAGAACGGCTTATTCCTTCTCTAGAGGAATGAATATCCTCTAGAGAATATTTTTATTAAAATTTATAGCCATGGAAATTTTAAAAACGAATTCCTGAATGAACCAATTCGAAGTTAAAAAATGCAGTGGTATCCTCATATTCTCTCGACATTTAAAATATTATTGGGGTGGTTTGTTTTAATAGTAGTTAATACGTCCTTCGCATTATTCGCTTCATTCGTTCCACATTATTCGGGAGTAGGCATTTCGGTTCTACCATTATTAAAGTTTTCAGGAGTCATTTTTTTTAGGAATATTTTCTTTTCCCGCTCATGTATTATGTAATTCAATTCTACAGTCTGATCACATCATCTACTGAGCTGAGATAATGCAGTTAAGAAACACGTGAAGGAGTTTTTAAAGATAATACATTTCCTCATTCCACTATATTTTGAATCAGAGTCATAGGTTTAATTTGAAGACCTTGAGATTGAATGGAACTAATGAGTTTTTTACATTTTCAGTTTCTTTAAAAAGTAGGTACCACTTGATTCGTCTTGAATTCGATGATTTCTGGCAAGGCTCTCTCTCTCTCTCTCTCTCTCTCTCTCTCTCTCTCTCTCTCTCTCTCTCTCTCTCTCTCTCTCTCTCTCTCTCTCTCTCTCTCTCTGTATCAAATGCTGTTATTTAACGCAGTAAGAATAACATGAAGGTAACAGCAGCAGCGATGAGACCACAGTTCCAATCTGTACCTTCTTTTTTTTAGGAAGATGTGTACACGTAAATACGTTTGTTGAAGCTCCCCTGGGGTGCTAAAGGAGCCTGAGTTGGTTATAAAATATTGCATTATGGCATTCGAGAGATTCTGCATGCGAGTTCTTAGAGATGACTACCTGTCTATCTCAGTTGGGGATATAATATCTGTTTTATTGAAGAGATGGGTTTGCAACGCTAAAAGTCACATTCAGTCTCTTGTTTCAGATGATGGTGGCTCATAACCGATGATATTGGAATACGACGAAGCCGGCTATGATATACATCAATGCAATTCAGCCACGTATGGAGGTTTATTTATGAATTCTGCGAGAAAACTAGTTACTGAACTGGAACTTTACATTTTGAACTATGAAGATCTCAAAGGTAGCAATAATGATTTTCGAGACAGTTACATCAAAGAAAGCTTTAATTTAAAAAAAAAAAAAAAAAAAAAAAAAAAAAGTCTCCCAAGTTGGGCGTTGCACATCGTTTCCTAGTTTCTCGTACATGAATGTATAGATAATTGAAAATGAAATGTTTTAAATAATATTGAAAGCTAAATCAATGTCTTTGAAAATGTGATAGATATCAGATGACAACTGTAGAAGCCATGCATGTTACAAGGATTTGAATTTCTCGCACTTTTCCTAGTTTTGGTCAACAGTCTACCTTCTGTTCTTTAATCTAATGACACAATGGTCGTCCATTACGCAGATGACACCAAATTTATAATTGTTGGCTAATCTCCTGAGGAATGATTCATCAGATGCAAAGCCAAATATTACACTCTAAAAAACTGGATTGAACAGTATGATCTACTGCTACATGAAAGTAAAACCAATTGCGTTATGTTAACAACATAAAGACTGATTTGGACTGATCACACTCTGTTATCTGCATAGTTCAGCCTGGTTCTATCTCGTGCTAGATGTCGCATCGTGTAATTGTTCAGTTCTTTTAATGCGGACAGAATTTTTAAAATTCAAAAAAGGGTTTTGCATATTCTGATTGGAAAGGCTCCTAACACGACTAGCAGGGGTGAATTTGCCAGGTCTATTGAAAATCCCATCGCTATACATCTCAAAAGCGATCATGTATATTGTGAATCATAAGTCACAACCATCACCGCAACATTACCTGCAATCATACGCGGTTCGGAGTTCAATGCTATCTCGCTGTTCAATCACCTTGCAACTTATCTCCGTGATTCTGTCTGCTTCACAAAATCAACATTTGCTATCAGTTTCAAGAAAATGTATTTTAATTAATAATATGTTCTACTCAGTCAAATATTTTCATTAAGTGAATAGTTAACTCATTATAATTTCATGCAATAATATTATAAATAATCAATGCTTTATAATCGCCCTCCTTTTTTGTACCTATATATCGCCTATGCCAAAAAAAAAAAAAAAAAAAAAAAAAAAAAAAAAAAAAAAAAAAATTATCTCGTGGTGGAACTCTAATGGTGTAATCTCATATCATCATTTCCCAACTACCATAAGAATTTGAGAGAGATCAGACGAATAGGCTATGGAAAGTGACACTTGGTGCGTTTTACGTGTGTGCATGCGAGGCGAATACTTACAATCTCAGAACAGAGAAATTGATAGGGACACTACACCAACCCGGACTTTCCCATAATATTTTTACAATTAATATTTATATTTGAGCATTATCGAACAAATAGGCCGTGAAAAAATGATGCCAGATGGATTTTAGATTGTAGACGAACAATTAGCCAACAATTAACAAATCAAATAAACCATACCTAGTTGATGACGGAAAGGAAAGAACATAAATTGTAAGCGGTTTGCTCCATGGACGCAAACAGGTTAAATTCATTACAGTAAGACGGCAGGGGGTCCCCTGCGGGCGAAATGTCTAGTGCTCCTATTGGCTGAGTAGATACACCTTGCGACCCACGTTCGAACACCATGACCCGTGCCACTATAATTGAATTGAGGAAGGCAATGACCGTGTTTATAGTTTATCCATCCAGTTTGGAATAATTATCAAATAATAAACCTTTGTTACTATCTTTGAAAGAATGTAGACTCATAGTTAAATGTTCTAGCTTTACCTTCCTAAGAAGCAATTGACAGCACTGAAAATTATTACACAAAGGTTTATTATTCTTGCATAAAATAGTCTTTTTACGCTGATGAACATCAAACGAAGTTTATGGGACATTAAATAAACATAACTACATTGACGAGGGCATCTATTGAATGGGACATACATCCGAATATGGCACAGGGAATAGGGAATTATATCAGTCGGTTCGATTGACGTAGTTTGTGTAGGGATTTTAATTATGATTATACAATTTGTCGTTCATACTGGATGTTCTTTTCTCCCTGGCAAAGGTCTTCCTTCCTCTTTACGTTCTTCTAAACAATTCCGAGTTGAACTTGCAAGTTGGTGGATGGGTGCATGGCATAATGAGTTAGTTATCAAATTGGTTCCTCCTCTTTACTGTGAGCTCCGTTTATCATCAGTTTATCTTCAAAAGTTATTTCTGATTCCTGAAATTCTGATAAGAGGATCTTCGAAGTCCACCGCAACGAAGTCCTCCAACGTGCTTGACCACCTTTGTCTGTGCCTTGCCATCATTCGTACGTGAACTACGTATCATCCTAAGCAGGAATTGTAATCCACGACTTCGCGACTTTTCCCGATTTCCATAGCAAATTCGTGGAAATTCAGGACTAATCCTTTGAGGATTTCTGCCTGGAGTACGGTGACGGCTTCGGTGGAGCTTCGACGATCCGAACACCACTTGGAGACCCAGAACTGAGCCATATCTGGACAGTTCCAAGACCATATCAGTTCCTATATTCTAAGCCTAGTAAAATCGAATATTATTTTTATCCGTTATCTATTATTGTGCCAAATAACACTTCGAATTATTAGGATAGATACTCCCATGGTGTCCCCCGCAGAATATAATTGTAGTTGTATGAATGATTCGTAGGTTGTCTTTACCGGTGGCCACCAAATTCCCAATTTGAGTTTTGTCTCCGAGGCCACAATTATACCTATTCGATTTGGACTATCATCTTTTAGTGGGGGCAAAGCCCTTCCCCCCTTCCCTGAAACTCCCCCCCCCCCTGCATTCCGAACCCGACGTGCTGTATTCACTTGATTGCTTTTCTACTTCCAAGAAAACGAATGCCTCAAACATTGGATTTTTTCTCTTAACTGTTCTCTATTTTTGCCTTCTAAGCAGAGAATTGGTCTGTATTTATTAAATCCCGTAAATAATATTGTATGATCAGAACATGGCGTACCGTGCCTTTCAATAGGGTCCACACCTTTACAGTTCCAGGATCTTAATATGTAAGGAAAGAATAGAGGTTCAGAGGCTCCTTAGCTGATCAGTGCGCACCCTATAATTGTTTCCGAGGTGTCCCAAACGACCTCCATCCAAACAACAGCACCGTGAGTCAATTAGAAAAAAACTGGCATCACATGTTCCGAAGCTCATCTGAGTTCCTCCATACTTTATAATTGTACTCAAGATCTCCGAAAAGAAGCTAAATTTCAGGTATCAACATCTTAAGTCGATTAAGAAACAAATTAGGCTCAGAGGCCCCATAGCTGATGAGTGTACCCTGATAATGAATCCTTGATAATATAAAGGAGGTCCATTTCAAATAGCAGATCCGCAGTTTGACATCAATAAGCAACGTAGATATAGGCACCTGCGTAGGGAAAATTGATGCAAATATTTAATACAACTAATAACGTGACTTTCCAGGATCGTAATCATGTGTGGGGATATCTTTTTTTTCGTAAGATAATATTGTGATACCAGATCAAATTCCCCCACCGCGCGTAACAGTCGTAAAACCTTCTTTTTGCTCTTCAGCTTATAGATGCAGGCCTAGAAATAATGTCTGCACAGAATCCGCGGAAACTGATGTTGTACTTTTTTATTGACCATCATAATCCAATAAAAAAATCCGATACGAATACTTAGGTAAGTGTATTAGAGGATATAAAAAAAAAAAAAAAAAAAAAAAAAGGTTTGCTGTTAGTTGCAACTACCGCTAACCACTATAGTTGTTAGTTGGATGTTTCAACTAGATTGAGCACCAAATAATTTAGTTGGGTTGTTATTGTTAGAATATCAGCCGAATATGCCGTCCAGAAAAAGCTAGACTATGTAAAACTTGGGGAAGTCCCGTATAGTAGAGAGTTATGGGAGTGGAGCTGCTTTCGATTGGTATCAAGCGGGAGGATTACGGTATCAAGGAGGTGGTGTGGTCGCTGGAGTCGAAAGAGATTCAACTACTGCTGAAATGTGACAACGGACAATATCAAGCCCTTCAGAAAGAGTTGAGACATGACTTAAATATTCTAGCGCAGGGATTGGACCTGGATCGAGTGAAATCAGTCATAAAATGCAGATGTAAGCATCTAAACCTGAATTACTTTCCCTGGATCACAAAAGAGTGTACCTGTGTGCACTATGCAATGCGAAAAAAGAAAAAAAAATGAAGACACCGAGCACTTTCTCGCAAAATGCCTAATATTGGTTAATTGCAGAATATTATAGATCAGCTTGAGAACTCTAGATAGGAGCGAACTAATTAAAATATTTAATGGAAGAGACTAGGGGCATTGCATCAGTTCGCAGAAATGGCGAGGGAATACCGGCAGAGTCTAATTTTAGAGTTAAATTACAGCTTGGACAAATGTAGGATTTTAAAAATATATGTTCTAGCACTTATTGAGAAAAAATATTACCATGAAATTTAAGTAGTATCTAAAATAAATTACTTATAGGTTAATCATTATGTTAACAATCTGTTAATACTAAAATGTAAGAATATGAAACGCTGAACCCCGGCTGAAGGTAATTATACCATTTAGTCGTTCATATTGTTTGTATTGGAAAGATGGAATCGTAAACCATCATTCTTAATAAAACATGTTATCATTCATTCATTCAATAATAATACACAATCTGCACCATCGTCTGGTGAATATCATATTGCTGCCGCAAAATGTTATTCAGAGACAAGTCTGGAATCGGGAAGGAAAGAAGAAATTGTAATGAAATTGTTGCCCACAGTTACGATTTTTAGAAGAATACATGGACTGGTTGCTGAACAGAAGGAAGGAGATGCATCAACATTCCGTTCTACCATTAAATGAATCATAAGGTGAGAAAGCTGTGGATTATTCAGAACCACTGCAAACAAAGGGGAGGGAGGAAAAAGGGGCGGATGTGATTGATTGAGAGATATGTGCAAATAAAGTACTTATTCCACTTGGTCAGTGCTGGTTTAGATATGGGAAAACTGGCCTTATAGGACCGAAGAGCACTCAAGTGAGATGACTAGGGGCCAAATTTCAGAGATAAAAACATTATCCAATCATGCTCAAGATAATAAGTCAAAATTTGATTGAAGGAGGGAGGGGTGAGACAGCCTTGCGGCTTGACCATCTAAGCGAATTTTTGTAGAATATATTTGTTTTTGTAACCGATAAACGTTCGTAGTTTAGTGCTGCAGTGGAAAAAACTATAAGCTACTGCCTACATATATTTATATCTTCCTTTCATGACAGACGTAAATGATACCTAATTTCTTACTGACCTTGCTTTATATTTCTGTAATTTTTCTAAATTTGTGCAATTTGAGGGCTCAGAAATTGTTGATTATCAAATTTAGGACCCTCAAAGTTTTCCTAAATAATATTCTACTTTTCACATGAACGGTAGAATTTCAAATATTTGTTTTTGACAAAGTTTTCGACGATTTTAAGTAAAATTTTAATGAGATGTTCATTATTTATCACTATTATTTGCAAAAGTTCGAATGCTTTAGCTCATAGTTAATAAACTTTGTTAATAGTCGTCCTCTAAAAATGTATAAAGTCAACGATTTTAAGGCAGTTTTGCATTTTACTGCATTTTTGGCAAATGTTTTTCAAATTTGGCCACTTTGCTGAGTTCAACAAAGCGCGATCTAATGAACTCATATTTTCTTTTCAACTCTTGATTTTTGGGCGGTAGAACGGATTTCTATCTTAGTGCTCAAATGAGGTATCGTCTGGCATCTATAAGAACACATTCGAACTCCAGGAATCGTTTCAGAATGCCTCAAAACGGATTTCCTTCTTTTTTTAAATGAAATTAAGTTACCTAACTCGTGGCGAGTGATTCAGTCCGTGTTGCGGAGGTATCGTTTTTGCAGGGGAGCTTGTATTTTTGAGAAACATCTTCATTATCTTGAGCTGGGGGCTGGAAGAGTGCCGTTTTCCGAGAATTTCTTCCTGGAATCCCGAAGCCACATAACCCGATTGGGCGAGAATAAGATAGAGTGCCTCAGGGCTGAAATGGTTTCAGTAATTTAATCGTGCCAAAGAAACTACCCTGTAACTCACTCGACCGCTCCTCGTTGGATTCAACGAGCTCTTGTTCTGCATGGATCGGAATTTTCGACTACGATGGGTACCTACACATTATGATAACCATCACTTAGGTTTAATATAACTCCCCTAATATGGCCGACGCCTGAGAGAATTTGACCCTCCCCTATCCCAGTAGTTTTATAATTTTTTATAATTTTATGAAGGGCTCTGCATGCAAATAAGAAACCAAGAATCGCAGAAAAAATTTAATATTTTTCCATCTATCAGAATAGAAGAAGATGTATGTACATCATGAAACAAACATCCTATGTATTGCAGTTACTAATTTTATTATCAAATTGCTCATAAGAAGGTATTCATTGCAACGTGGTTCAACTCGCTAGAGTAGATACGAGTAGAAACGGTTCCAATGAGATTCAACAATACAATTTTTAGTGTTCCATAACAAAGAAAGCGGGACATTATCTCAAGAAACAAGGCAAAAGCGAGGCCTTCTTAATCTTATTAATCATTCAGTCTGTCGCTATCGTCACGAAGGCTGAACAGACGAGGGAAATAACCTCGTCCCGTTCGCCGAGGCCTGTTCTAAATAATTCTCAAGTAATTATTTTTTTTTACGGTTACCAACTCGCACCTGTTGCGCTAACTAGCTACTTGATCATGTGATGATAAAAATATATTCTGTTCATAATTTTGTGTCTTGGAAACTGTGTGTGTGTGTAATTTTGTCTAGATAAGGTAATAGTATTTCAATAGGTTATGGGCCCAGCACGCTTCCACTACGCGGATGTATTCGATGTATTCGAACGTGTGTGGCTTGAGTGAAGTGCTTCAAAATTGTTAAATTTTTTCCTAGTTTGGTGTTTTATAGTGTTCAGTGTTTGTGTTCAGAAATGGCATCGGTTTGGTTTGAACCGTTGAATAAAGACAATTTTAAAACGTGGAAAATACAAATGAAAGCAATCCTTACGAAAAATAATGTATGGGGCTTCATGAGTGGAGCCACGAAGAAAGAAGAAGCAACAGACCCAATAGCGTGGGCAGTTACTGAAGAAGAAGCTATGTCAGACATTATTATATTGGCAATATGTCCATCGGAACTTGGGCAAATAAAATATTGTAAAACGTCACAGGATATTTGGGAAAAATGACACACGATATATTCGTCACATGGTCTTGCGCGAAAAGCGATGTTACTCAAAAAAATGATTCTACGAAAATTGAAGGATGAAGAAGATACGAGAAATCATCTTGTAGAATTTTTTAGACGTTCAATAGATTGAATGAAATGGACATTAGGATGGTGGACGAACTAGTGACGATTTTATAATTATATAGCATACCGGGCTCATATGAACAGTTTCGAATTACGATCGAGACGCAAACTACACTGTTAAGCCCTGAAGTATTGAAAATTAAAATTCTGGAAAAATTTGAGAGCAGGAAAAATAAAAATGGACACGAGTCTGACGCTTTAATTGCTCATCGGAAGGGACACAAAACAAAATTCAAACCAAAATTTAACAAAGAACATTACAAAAAGAAGAAAATAATATGTTTTCGTTGTAAGAAAGAAAGGCACAAATCGTTTAACTGCAGAGTGGTCTTGGAAAAGAGCGATGAATCTTCTCGCCATTCTGCATTGTTGGTACAACAATGGTGTTTGGATTCAGGAGCCTCTTCTCACATGTGTTCAGATAGGAACAAATTTTCTAAAGTGAGGAGCTCACATTGTGAAGCGTTGAATTTGGCTGATAGTGGCGAAACGAAAATATTTGGTTACCCCTACGTGAAACTAAGTAAATGACCTTGAGAAACACATTACTAGTACTGGATTCGAGATCTAATTTATTATCAGTTTCTAAAATTACCGATCACAATCAGCATGTACTCTTTACGAAAAATGAAGCTCGTGTCATCAACCCTGAAAATGACAAATTGTTTTTTAAATCGAAGCGGATTGGTAATCATATTTTGTTGCCGAAGCAAAATAAACAGCTGCAAAGAGCAGTGAAACGGAATCGCTTGTTCTGAAAGAATGGCATGAAAGATTAGGGCATTTAAGTTAACAAAATTTAAAACAAATGATGAGTAAGGATAAAGTCATGGAATCAGTTGCAACACCATGGGAAAACTCCCAATATGTGACAATTGCCTGAAAGGAAAACAAGCAAGGAAACCATTTCAGCTTTCCACATCAAAGTCAAACAACCTCCTTGAAATTGTAAACTAAGATCTATGTGGACCATTTAGGGTCAAATCTATGAGTCACATCGACGTTCACAGACGACAAAAGTAGGTTTTGTAAGGTGTACTACCTAAAAAAGAAGTCCGACTACTATGAGGTGTTCAAGGAATTAAAAAAGTTCCAGTCATGCAGCAAGACCGTATAAAATTATCGTATTGTATAATATTAGATTATTTGAAATTTGAGCTTCTTGAGTGCAAGGAAATCGTTAACTATTAATTTTATGGCAAAAAATGTACTCTAAATAATAATCTCCTATTCAAATAGAGGTTTCGAATTTTTAGCTTTTTTTTTTTAGCAGTTTTTATCGATTTTTTAGTAAATGTTAATGAATTTTAAGTATATTTTTCAGTTTAATTTTGTATATAATTTTTTGAATGTTCTATTTTTTAGTTGATAAACTTTATTTGAGCAATATTCCACCAAAAAATTTAAATTTAACGATTTTAAGTAGTTTTTTGCCAATCTTAGTGATTTTTTTAGTTACATTTTTTAAAATTTGACCAGTTTATTGTGCTCAAAAAGTGCTAATCAACGAACTCATCCTTTCGTTTGGAAAGCTTGATTTTTCGGCACAAGAACGGATCTCAATCCTAAGAAGAGTTATCGCATATATATATATATATATATGAAAAAGAGTTTAACTCTATGATTCGTTTCAGAATGTATCAAAACGGATTTCAATAAAGAAAATTTTCAAAAATTTTGAATTAAAAATGTTTGAAGCCATTGCAATAGTTGGTTCATTTTCTACGAAAATTTGCTAAAACTAGGTACTCTGCAGAACAAACTGGGCAAAAATTGAAAATTTTGAGAACAGATAACGTTGGAGATTTTGTTGGGAGTCATTTGGAAGACGAACTTGGAAAATGTGGAATTAACATGAATTTTCGGTGGCATACACTCCTCAACGAGAGGGGGTAGCCGAAAGAAAGAATAGGACATCGGTCGAAATGCTTGTTGTTCATTGCTGTAATCAAAATTGCCGATGGGCTGAAGCAGTTTTAAAAGCGAACTGTATTTAAAACGGGTGTGTTGATAGAAGTATTGATGGAGAAATTCCATCCACACTAATGGATGGGGAACATTCAGTTACTTTCGGAAATTTGGACTCAAAATATACACTCTTGATAAAACACCGAAAAGTAAGTTTGATCCGAAGTCAAAAATGGGCTTTTTTATCGGATATTCAACAATATCCAAAGCTCATAGAATTTGGGACCCGGAGAAAAAAGTAGTTTTTCGAAGCAGAGACGTCAAAGTTACTGAAGAATTTTTTGAAAATTTAAACGAAGTTGGAACACTAGACGAAGATGGAAATAAGGAATCAAACTGGGAAAAAATAATGGAATTTTTAGACAACAAACCGAAAGAGGAATCTCCAACACAGGCAATACTAACAAATAGTGAAAATGGAAATGATGATTAGGGTAGGGCGGGAAGAAACGTTAGTGAAACGCAACAAAATGATGAGGCGAACTTCGAACTACGAGTCTCAGACACGATGGATTTGCAGACGAGTCCGATTATGGAGGACCTATGGACATCCCCGCACACTACGCTGACGGGAAGAATCGGAAGGCCTCTCAAACTATTCAATCTAGTCCCTGGAACCAGTGAGGGGGAGAACTTCGGATAAAATTTGGAAGCATTTGACATGTCAGATGAGGAGGAATAGAGACTAGGAGTATCAACTCGGTCTGACCCTTCCTCACATAAGGAGGCTGCGCTGAACAGTTGGGGTACTTGATTTGGAACTTCAGTGATTAAATTTAACTCGCACTTAGCTGTCAAGTAATAAAATGTGAGTAAACGTATTGACAAAAGGTTTGCTGGTTTTACATCACCACGGTCGGAAAAAATGTATCTCGGCGTTTGGTATCCTAAATAAGAAGTTCAAATAATTACTGTTAGTGTGAACTAAAAAAAAAAAAAAAAAAAAAAAACTTTCTGACGAACGAGTTTTTGAGGGGAAATGTTCTAAATAATTCTCCAGTTATTATTTTTTTACGGTTACCAACTCGCACCTGTTGCGCTGACTAGCTACTCGATGAAAATATATTCTGTTCATAATTTTTTGTCGTGAAAACTGTGTGTAATTTTGTATAACGTATGTACCTAATAATATTTCAACACGGCCCGAGGCATGCGGTGCCTCATCTGTCCCAGCCCAGCCTCGTTCGTGGCCTGTACTGGTGTGTGCAGGGCTTTAGGCTCGTTTCGTTCCTACCCGGCAGCCGGGTAAATGGTTTTGTACTCAGCAATGCACCGGCGCACTAAGGTCCAGAATACCAAAGGAATGGCTACAACCTCCTAAAATGGATCAGAAGCGTTGAAAAAATCTGAAATTTGGCACAAAGGTTCGGTTTGGTCCCTAGTTGACCCAAATATCTCGCCAACTTAATTACTCCATACCTATGAGTGAAAAATGAGATACCTATTTAGCGAATTTTCGTAGGAAATGTTACAATGGCTCGGAAAATTTTAAAATCAAAATTTTTGAAAAATTTTTTCATTGAAATCCGTTTTGAGGCATTCTGAAATGATCCCTGAAGTTTGCGTTTTTGCATATACGAGGGTCGTCTCAAAAGTAAGTTGCACTTATTTTTAAAAAATCGCGAGATGATCCGATTGGGCTGAAATTTTTACAGAAGTTTTGTATGGGTGTTGTTGCAGCACCGTAAAAGTTTCAAGTTGTTATCTCAAGTATCAGCTGTTTACCAGTTGTTACAATATGGAGCTACCCATGTGTTCTACCGCGAAATGCGAAATGCGTTCAGTTATTCGTTTTTTCACAGCCAAAGGCAAATCCGCGGCAGAAATTCATCGCGAGATTGTCAATGTTTATGGACAAACCACGGTAAGTCGTCAATCCGTAGCAAAATGGTGGGATTTGTTTCTGGGAGGTATATATATATATATATCTATATATATATATATATTATATATATATATATATATATATATATATATATATATATATATATATATATATATACATATTTATGTGTCATTCCAGAAGATAACTCTCCTTAGGATTGAGATAAAAATTCTGTTCTTGCGCCAAAACATGAAGCATTCCAAACGAAAGGATGAGTTTGATGGCCAGCACTTTTTGAGCTCATTGAATTGATCAAATTCCAAGAAAATATGCTGATAAAAATCACTAAAAATGGCTAAAAATCGTTAAATTTATAATTTTTAGCAGAATATTGCTCAAATAAAGTTTGTTAAATTTAAAATGGAACATTTCAAATTTATGAATGTAGAAAATTATGCTGAAAATTATACTTCAATGTCATTAAAATTTGCTATGCGGCAACAAGAAAAAACTGTTGTTCGTATTGTGATGTATTATTTGGAAAACCTGTATTTGCCATAAACCTGAATTTTAAAAATGGTTGTGTATTAAAACGTGCAAATATTTTGATAGAATATGCTAGTTTTTTAAACCAACTATTTGGAACGTAATATATTAATTTGATTGCACTAATGATTCTCAAATTCAAGGAAGAAATGTAGTTGAACAAAATAAAAATTATAATGAGGTCACGCTGCACTGGAACTTTTCTGTTGACTATTCCTCTTGAAAATGATATTGCAGGAATATACCTGTGTTAGTATATTCGTCTAGCTTCGGTATACAGTTTATTATATCACTTTTCCCGAACGCCCTTTCAATAGGATCTCACTGTACTTCATAGTTCCCGACGTGAACAGTGATTTATCTTCTAGGTACGGATTTATTCAATAATAAACCATTCCCTCGAGAGAAGGCAGAGTCGTGCCCAAGAAATAATAATAAAAGAAGGACGGGAGCTTACCGAGCACGTAGATGTATTGACTCAAGTCATATAACCAACGAAGGAGGTTCCCTTTTGACCCCAGCCGTTGATCCTTTCCCCGAACTTCAAATCATGTTACACGGGAGCACATACCCAATCTTGGCCATACAAGTCACATCTTCAACATGTCTCTCTCTCGCTTTTCAATATGAAAAGCTCCCATGCCCCGAAGCACGCGCAATGTTCTGCGAGCCTATCAATCTTGAGTCAACCGTATCGTCTGCCTGGTAAGAGTATCACACACCACTTTGCCCTGTAGTGGCTCACTTGTATCAATTGTGACTCCCGAAAATTGGTCGTTTATTCCTTCTATTCGTTTTCTCGTACCTAATGATAACGGTGATACAAATGTGTTATTCATATCAAAACGGAGTGGTAAAATTCGGAGCTTCCGTTGAAAAAGGTGTTTGATACATATATACCATGTGCATTCATTTCAATGAGTACGTTTCAAGGTGCGTAGAATTCAAAGACGCTGCAAATTATAACACAAAGGTTTTTTATTGACATTTTATGTCTTTGCTATGGCACATAAACTAAAAAAACGTCAAAGAAAATTGCTCACGAAAATATTTTGATGATGATTTCCACTTACAACCGAGTCGTTGCTAGGGAAATGGTACTTCGTCGTTTTTCATCCCACAAAATTCGTTGACCATTCGTTCGAAAGCTCTCGATTTATCCAACCATATTATGTTAACTACTGCAAAGTGCTTGGCCAACAAGCTGAGTTATGAGCAAGGTTATTTGAATAATTGTGTACACTCAGGTGATCATTCTCAATAATTGATATTGTGAACATGATTGCAACCGCTTGTTAATTTCTGATGGTTTCATTGAGCTGGTGTTTCGATAATTTGATTCATAGCAGGTGATCCGAATATTACGAGAACAGTTTGATTCGTGAAGCGGTGGTTAAATAATTTTAACAGGTAATTTCTATGCTTTACACTCAAGGAAGCTGTAATTTCGTAAGTAGCCTCTTTAGGACAGCGTCCGGATCAGCTGAGTGGCTCTTAGAGCTTGCATACGAGTCTGCAACTAAAGACATAAAATGTCCCAATGTGTTGCAGACTCGTATGCAAGCGTTTCTTTGTAATGGTTAACTAAATCTATAAAACAATACCTAGGTAGCTACCTAAATAAATTACCTACCTTAATAAAATTCTATTGATTTTCACGTACAACCAATGCGTTACTAGGAAAGTGTAACTCCCTTCGCTTTTCTGTATTAGATAACCCTCCTACGCAAATCACTGGTCTACAATAATGAAACTCGTAGGTAGATGACATATAATCGTACCTCGGAACTTCGAGCCTTGCAAACGGGTTCACCTTTTTACAGCGCAGGACCCCAAAATTTTACTGGTTATGACAACGTAATCCACCCGTCATATAGACGGATTGTGAACACCGCATATTGATTTGCTCGTAAAATCCATAATTATAATTACTAATTTATTTCAGTTGGTCGATTAGAACAGAAATGGGCTATAGAGGACTTCGAGCTAATAAGTGGTCCTCCAGATCTCGAGAAATTGTTTTCAAGGTGTCCCAAAGGGGCTAAGTAAATTTCAATTGTCAGCACCGTAGTTCGATCAGAAAAGAAATTAGAACGAGTATCTGAGGTTTCTCAGCTGATCAGTCCCCATCCATACATTGTAATTGTTTTCTTCACGTTTCATAAGCTCTCCATTTGAAATTTCAGTACCGTATTCGATAACGACAGATATTAGCCTCAGAGGCTACTCAGCTAATCAGAGCCGTGCAGTAGAATTGTATTTTAGATATCTCAAATGGGATTCATTTCAAATCAGCACGGTAAGTTAATTAGGAAAGAATTTCGTTTTTCGATTCCCTTAGCGAGACGCACCTTTGGAACCAATTTGCGTAACTTTATTTCCTGTTAGTCGGGCGACAGGCTCACTTTGTTATGCCAATCTAGATATTGGTACCTACAGAGGGGATATTTTGCAATTTAATAAAACATCATCACTTCACTAGTCCCTCGGATCTATGTAAGTATACTGACTTGGACGTAGGCATCACCTACCGAAAATGAATGAGGTTAATCAAACAACCTTCTTTCGCTTCACAAGTCCATCTACAGGTGACAAAAGGTATGATAAACTCGATTTCGTGGAGTGAGAATTCCAATGGAATCATATCAACTGGTACGATCGAATAGTATATCAGGGAATTTTACAAAGTTTGCGATTCATTCCCGTGATTTTTTAGATTTTTATGTCAACTTTTTAGCGCTAAAGGGTCGCATTGAAGGGCTGACATAATTCAAAAATCGAGATCTCGAAAACTTTCAAGGTAACAGTAATGACTTTTTGGTCGTCACTGATGAATGTTATCCCAATGAATCAAATAAAACCATCCGGAACGCTGTACGTTAATCCGTTAGCTCTCCTTGAGGTTAGAAATACGAAAAAGGTCTTTGAATATCTAGGCGCGAGAACATAGATAAATCATGCTTTGCGAATCTTTTAATTAGTGAGTCAATCGCTAAATTCCAATAATGACCGCTGGAGAGTGGGAATGGTACACATAAAATTTGAATTGTAACTCCTTTGGAGTTCCAACTTAGCGAAATCGAGTTTATTCACTAATGCCCGTGTGGATGGACTAGTGAAGCATCGGTAGACACTTAATTTTATATCATTAATTTGCTGTTGGTACGTCGTTGTACTTAGATCAGGGGGTGGGGGGCAGTGTTGATGTTTTAATTAATTGCATTAATTTTCCCTCTGCATTAAATTTTTGAAAATTTTCCTAAGTGAAATCCGTTTTGAGACATTTTGAAACAAACCCAAGAGTTTCACACTTTTTCATGTATACCTACATTATTACAGACGGTAACTATCCTTAGGATTGAGACAAGAAACCAAGGTTTTAAATGAAGGGATGATTTTGTTGGGCATCACTTTTTGAGCACAATAAATTGGCCAAATTTCAAAAATATGCAAAAAATCGCTGAATCAATAATACGGAAGAAACAAAATGTAAAATGGCTATATTTAGCGCTTAACGCTACTGAACAAAATTTAAACAAATTGCGGAAATCGGCGCAGGTGTTCAAAAGTTATGCGGGGACATGACACCAATTTTCGAATCAATAGAAAAGAACGACACAAATGGTAAAATGTAAAATGGACATCCACCCAGGCCCGGGACAGAGGAACATCGAAAAGCCGCGGTCAGAAACCGACTGAAGAACAGTTGGAAGTGTGGAGCAATGGAAGTGCGCCCTCGATCTCTTGAAATGACTCACTGCAAAGTGTCTCCAACTAGAAGAAATCGTTGTATAAGAAGGTCTTAATGACTTTGGACGAACCACTTTTAAAGGAAGGAGGCATTGTCTTGTCTTATTATTACGAGTGGGTTTAGTAACCAGATCGCTAGCGGACAATCACATGGTATTTTCGCAACTTTCATTCCAAATTTTTTACATGGGTATTGGCGCGTAAGCCAACTTCTAGGATTCCTTCCCCTGGCAAAATTTTGCTGGTACCTTTCTATCCACCCTGGCCACCCAACCCCTCGTATTTACCATTTGACAGTAAATTTATCTGGTACCTACCCACTCGGTTCTAGTATATTATAAACCATGTGGTTGGCTGGTAGGTTGACATGTGAGTTTCGCATAATGAGTTTTGTGATTCTGTTTCAATCGCTAAAAAGTTGAAATACTTTGTGAAATGGGGAAAGCTAAATATTGTCGACGAAGTGAAGTGTTGACACGTCGGAAAAGAAACACAGTAAGAGACCATAATCTACTACAACCAGATTACTTAAAATTAGGTCTTTGAATATTTTATAGACATTCCATTAAATATACACGTTGTTTCTATCTTTAATTACAGATTGAGAGATGGCTGAAGGAAGACAGGTAGGAAGAAAGTTTTACAAGGGTAAAGGCAAGTTGTCTGCACTAGACCGCACACTAGGTCAGGAATCCTCCAGACAGATTAAGGATAATGAATACACCTTGTTTAAAATCGTAAATCCAAGAACATTTTTCAATGAATCAAACATAGCAACTTTGGCCAATGAATCACAGAACGATTTAACACTCATTACCTCCACAACCCAATTGAACGAAGCAAATATGAGTTTCAAAATGCCTCCAACGTCATATCCACCCTGCGTCCAATTCAAGTTTAACACACCACCCACGCTCTATATCATATCTAACAGCTATTGTTTGATAATAAATACGACTGAAAATTTCGCTTAAAGATGCAACTTTGAAGACCAGGCTCATCTTGAGTCACACTATAGAGTCAATATACTATAACCAAGTGTTGACTACTGGTGGCATGACGAAAGTAGGGTGGTTATGCAACAGTTTATCGAGCGAGTAATCATACGCGTCTACGAAGCTACTCCACCAAACGAATTTGCCGCTGCAGCTCATAATTTCGTAACTTACTTTGTTAACTTCCCATTCGCTCTTATTCGTCCGGCAATATTTATTAAAGTTCATAATATTTGCATAATTGAATTTTCTTGGCTTAGTATTATGAGTGTGTATTATACCAGGTGGCTAGAGGACATCACTCCCTAGCAATAGATGTTTATCGGTATCGTGCTACTTTTGTTCCAATCTCATACAACGTTTTTCGGCAGTTAGGTCCCGGCTAAAGCATATTTATGCTAAAATGGCTGAAAGCTGCTGAAAATCGTTAATTATTTCTAGTTTTTGACATTTTTACTATAATGCTTTAAATTGTGGGGTCCTGGAACTGGTTAGAGGTACTTTTGTTTATTACCTTGGAAATAATTGGTAGGTACGAATGAAATATATCCAATGTTCTATGAACACTCCACGATTCCACATAGGTAGAAACCATTGAAATGTTCCAGGGTGATGTGAAACACGTGAGCCAAGCGGCGTTAATGAGTTTGGGGTTAATCACGAGTGGTCAGAGGTGTCTGTAGGCAGAGGTTTTCTACCCCTTTGGATTCACCATTAAGGGACCCGGAACCACCCCAGAGAGATGAAACATGGAAAGGGCTGAGAAATAAACTTTGAGACACCTTTCAGCCCCCTACTCCCTCTAAAGCGTTGGAAGGACTTCCCAAATCTAATGACCAACTTTCTTGCCAAATGTGCCAACTCCCATGCGAATGGGTAATGTGTAGACTGTCTTTCTTTAAGTTCATGTCATGACTTAGTTAGGTGCGAATTTCGGAGCCACATTTCTAATTCCATTCATCAGTCAAGGGTGATGCGTAAAGAATAGGGGGAAAAAAAAAAAAAAAACGCTGCAAATTATTGCACAACGGTTTATTATTTCTTTGATATAGGTATAGCCCTTCTACGCAGTTCATGAAATATAATTATTTAACCCCGTTTGTAATATATATGATCGGAACATTGCGCATCGTTTCTCCGAGAAGTGTCACACTTTTACAGTTCCTAGACCCCGCAATTTTACGCTTCACAGAAAAGATGTTTAAAAAAACGGTAAAATGATGCTTGAAGTAATTTACGTTAGCGCATGCGCAGCGCTAACTTTCGCCTACTACCATCTAGATTTTAAAAAAGGTCAGGTTCAATTCATGTTTTTAAAAAACACTGCAAACTTGGGTGTGGCTTATAGCACATGTGTAATGAAATTCGGGCATATATTTTGCACAATTTTGACCTCAATTTGTCTAACTTTTTAGTTTTTTGAGAGATTGTACAAGGGCCTGGTTGCAGGACTTGAGGTAGTACCATCTCTGAGCTCATTTTACGTCCTCCAAAATTCTGATTTTTTTATAAAAGGGACTTAATTTTGAAATTTCCTGGTTACTTGAGTTTAAATTTCTTGTGAGCAAGGCTCGCTATGAAAACTCAGCGCGTGAAACCGTTTCCCGCTCAAACGCGTATTTGCAACGGTTATAGTTGGATTCAGTGGGAGATTCTGGGCGGACAGAAAAAAATCTGCCAAGTTGGGTGGGCAGTATAACTTCCTAACTTAGGGCGGAATTCGTGGACAAAAATGGATTCTGAAAGGGCCCTTCAGTGTATCTATGGGGCTCCGAACATGAGAAACTCGAGGTAAAGCGCAGTACGTAAACAAGGACCTTACCGATTTGATCTTTTTTATTGTCTGTAAGGGTAGTCGTGGCGGACACAAGTTGTTTTGGTTTTTTGCCTTTTTTGGTTGTTTGCGTGTGTCTCTTTATTATTATAATTTATTTATTAATAATATAATTTGCATTTTTGACCAGTACTGATGAGGTTGATGGTTTTGGGAACATATTGTTGAGCGAAAAGGAGTGACGCAAGGTATCAACAATATATCAACGCGAGATATCAACAAGAAGGAAGTCATGTCAACTACATGTTCCTTGGGTTCTTCAAAGCCCCTTAGCGCTTCTAGCGGCGGTCATCGTTAGTTCGGAACACTATTAGGATACTGTTGCACTCAGCGCGATTCATAGGCGTGATTTGAGGGTGACCCTGAGGGCGCAGTGAGTGGGTTTCATAAACAAAAGTCCAGTCATGCGTCATGACCCCATGATTTAATTTTAGCGAATTTTTGAAGAAAATTAAGCTATTGCTCTCGCCTCGAAATTTGTAGAATGTGAATTTTTGAAAAAAAAAAATTATGCAGAAATCCGTTTCAGGCTATTCTGAATCATATTCTGAAGTTTAACGCATTTTTTCATGTATGTATGTATGTATGTATGTGTCATTCCAGACGATAACTGTCCGTAGAATTGTGCTAGAAACTTCAAACAAATTTTAAAATGTTGAGGACACAAAACGAAAGTTCAAGTTCGTTGGCCAGCATGATCGGATTACATCTTCGGGTTGAAATTTTCAAAAATGTAGTCAAAAATTTCAAAATAGCCTGTTTTTTGCGATTTGTTGTGCGAAATAATTTTTTCAGCATACTAATATGTGGTATATTCGGAATCAGCGTAAAATTTCCTATAAGAATATGTATCAAGTTTTCAAAAATTTCAAAGTTCAAAAATCTGTCAAAAATCGAAATAATGCCGTTCGCTTTTTGTAAAAATCGGTAATATTTGCATGAAACATTTTCCAAATTCAGATTGAACTACTCTTATGGATGTATCTCTGTATAACCAATCCTAGAACCATGCTCATGGGGTCATGCTGCATGACTAGACTTTTTGAAGAAATCTTCGATTATTTCGATTTTTGACTGATTTTTCTACTTCGAAATTTTTAAAAACTTGATACATATTCTCATAGGAAATTTCACGCCGATTCCGAATATACCACATATTAGTATGCTGAAAAAATTATTTCGCACAACAAATCGCAAAAAATAGGCTATTTTGAAATTGTTGACTACATTTTTGAAAATTTCAACCAGAAGATGTAATCCAATCATGCTGGCCAACGAACTTGAACTTTCGTTTTGTGTCCTTAACATTTTAAAATTTGTTTGAAGTTTCTAGCACAATTCTACGGACAGTTATCGTCTGGAATGACACATACATACATATATACATACATACATAAAAAAAATGCGTTAAACTTCAGAATATGATTCAGAATAGCCTGAAACGGATTTCTGCATAAAATGTTTTCAAAAAATCACATTCTACAAATTTTGAATCGAGAGCAATAGCTTAATTTTCTTCAAAAATTCGCTAAAAATGGCTTTGAGTCGAAGTTCACACTCAGTTCTGTGGTGCAACATCCTGAGTGACAGCAGGAGGCTACTTGAGTGCGTCAACTGATAACTTTTATTATTATTGATATTATTTATATAAATAGGTCATATGTAGTTTTTTTGATGTTTTAAAAAAATTAATCGTTGGATTTTGAAGATTTGAGTGAATGGTTGCCAACGGACGCAGTGAGCGACGAATATAATATATCTAATCATATTGAAGAACAGCGGCACATGAGAATAGGTACATAAATTATAGGTAGGTACATGTGATCAACAGACTTCTGATCTTGTAATTGAACATTCTCTACGACACCTTGTAGGTAAGAAGTAACTGCACACTTTTTAACTTGCACGCACGGGACAATGGTTCTAGAAGTAGAATACCCCACCCCCCCGGTTTTTGCGTGTATGTCAATGTGAGGATGTGGAGAAATAGATGTAAGTACTACTGTTTGCTTATCCTCTCTTCTTGGTAGGTCGATTTTACATGTTGTCTTCCCACTATATTTATTAACTAGAAATATCCAATATGGTTAGCTAAATGTGCGTTAAATAATATATTTAGTGAGTTGAATAACCTAATCGTTGAATAACAATCGCTAATCAAAAAGCGGCTATATTTTTCGTTTCGGGAAAAGTTTTTGCTTCATGACTTTTTGAGTTTTGAAACTGTTACATATTATTACATATCACGTTAAATAAAACATATCGTTATGTATCTAATGATTACAAAAATTGAAAATTTGGTCCATTTTATTACGCATTTATGAAGAAAATTTCAAAATTTTCATCAGACCGATCCTCCTTCTTACACCTGAGGTGGTTCGTCTAAAAAAGGTTCATTTTGTTATGGCTAATAAAATATAAACACAATTTGAATGCATTATCCTTATAGTAATGAATTTATTTAGTACTAACATTATTAATGGAATTCATTTCGGATTTGTAGAATTTAAGTAAATTTTACAAAAAACGATGTCAGTAAGATTAATTTTCTCCAATAGAATTTTCGTATCCAAGGGCTTTCACAACTCTTATTTGTGCCTCCACAAAATTCTCCTTCCTGTTTTCATGCTAAGCATTAGTGAGGATCTTATGGTCAGCATGAGAGAAGCACACCACTATTTCTTGGGTGTTCTCTTCACTAACAGAATCTCCATTCTTTTATTGGAGACTCCACACTGCCTAAAAATAGTTGCTGCATGAGACAAACCCGTTTGACTAATTATCCGGACACGCGGATGTACATGAAGTGGAGTAGTCAGGAGCATTGCCAGTCAAGCGAAGGAGAGTGGTTCATTAATATTAATTTTCACCATCATTGTTACATAATTGTAATATACCTTATTTCAATTCTCTATATTACATTATTATTGTTTATAAACAATTATTGACAATATTTGTATGTTTTTTGTTTCCCAGGTTGGCCGGATAGTTTTCTGAAGAAATGAGGATTTTTCGTAAAATTTACTCATATTATAGCAATTCTGAATTGAATTCTAATAATACTATTAGTACTAATTAAATTCATAACTATAAGGATAATACATTAAAATTGAGTTTAAATTTGAGTAGCCAAAGCAAAATGAACCTTCATCAGACGAACCATCTCGGGTATGAAATGGAGGATCGGCCTGGAGAAAATTTTGAAATTTTCGTCGTAAATTCCCAAATGGACCGTATCCCAGTATGGACCAAATTTTCAATTTGTGTACTCATTGGATACATGATTATGTGTTTTACGACATTCATTTAACAACCTTTCTATTTGGAGTAACCGTTTCAGCACTCAAAAAGTCATAAAGCCAAAAAAATTTCCCGAAACGGAAAATAGTGCTGCTATTTGATTAGCGATTGAGACTACAGCAGTTGTTCGAATTTAAAATCGGAGTAGATTATTCTACTCAATGAATAGGTTATTTAACTCACATTTAGCAAATCAAATTATGGATATACCTTGATAATAAATATGGCGGGAAGACAAGAATTCAATAAATTGACCTACCAAGAAGAGAGCATAAGCAAACATTAGTACTTACATCCATTTCTCCGCATCTGCAATTCAGCATAAAATCAATTAACTCCTATCAACTGTAGCTCGAAAAGCTTTCGGATTGTATTAAATCATTTATCACACATATCAGTTACTGAGGTTTATAGTAAGGAACACGCTTTGAGGGCCGTTTCTAAACCTAGATTTCTATGTTTTTCAACTTTGGAGGTTGATTCTGTGAGAAATATTTTATTTACAATAATATTGTATACGACCAGAATTGTAGAGAATTCAAAAATAATAATTCGAGACCAACTGTGCTTCTCTGAACAAAAAGTAGCCGACATACAGAAGATAAAATAGGCGCTCTAGTGCTATTTGTACCCCCACCCCCTCATCACCTTATCTGCCCTCGCCGACACCATCTTCCACTTTCCTACCTTCTAAGACCTCCTAAACATAAATCAGAAGAGAAACTGCGGTGCGCTATTTCTGCATTCAAAAGTCCTCTCAGGTGCTGGGATAATATACTAGCTACTAGTACCTGGTAGCTAATAGTTCCCATCCATGAAGTGCTTTCGTTCTTAGGAAAACTAATCTCATCGGACGAGAGCTAACGAAATTACTATTATTGCTGATTACCTTGAAATAATAGGTATTTTCAATGCTTTTTTTCTCAGAGCGACATTTTGATGTTGGTGTCAGTACTAGGGGTGAATTAGAAGATTTCAAAAATTGCTTCCTGTCTAACAACAAAATATTGTAGGGTGGAAAACAGTCTGCTTTTTGTTTGTTCGCGTTTTCTTACCAAAAACCAATTTTCATCGCGCAAAATCGGTGGTTTGAAAAATTGTGACGGAAGCTTGCCGTTCATTTTTCATAAAAATACCGCAAGTGTTGACAGGCCGTTAGCGATGTTTTTAATATGAAATGTAAACATTGGATTGCCAGCCAGCGTAACACTTTTTTCCCTTTCCCGGTACGCTTGCTAATGAAGTAGTACGTCATAAGTTCAAATAAACGGACCGTTGCGTATTTGAACAGACTGGTGAACGAAAATGAATGAAAAAGATTGAACGAGGTAGCCAGATCCGCTACCGTAGGTGATGTTGGTGGATCATTGTTTGAGTGAATTGCTATAATAAAAAGGTCTCGGCAGAACCAGCTTTCAATTACCGTTGATAGCCCGTCGTGAGAGGGTGGTAGAATCGTTTTGAATCAGGCTTTCATGAGTGCGTACAGTCAAATGTGATAGTAAAGTACATAAGGAAATAAGGATGGGAAATGGTAAACAATAAAGTAACCGAATCACCAAACGATTCACACAAAAGAGGGGAAAAATGAGAACTTTGATAGCTATTTATAATTGATTCATGTACCAATAGGTCGAAAATAATTGTTTCGAGAAAAAAAAAGATAAAAAAAAAAGTTATTTTACGTACAGTCGAACATTTTAGATTATTTTGATAAGATATTTCGCACTGAATATCAATTTTCAAAAGGTTTTACGGTGTCTTGCTGAGATATACCTGAGAAAGTCAAAGTAATGTCTTTTTGTTGGCGTTGGAGGTACGAATCGTTTGTAACATACCTAGATGGACTTTTGATACCTACATTTCATTATTTTAACTGTCCTTACTAAGCCGTCCGGGTGAAATTAGTTGGACCATATTTCCTTAACAAAATAGCTTCGTACCTATGAGAAGCAAATTTTCTCTCATATTAATTCATACCATGTGGGTCAATGATTCTAGGCTCTATGTATTAGCAAACAACCCATCATTAGCAAACATCCATCCCATGTGGGTCAATCCCATCATCCCATGTGGGTCAATCCCATCATCCCATGTGGGTCAATCCCATCATCCCATGTGGGTCAATCCCATAATCCCATGTGGGTCAATCCCATCATCCCATGTGGGTCAACCCATCATCCCATTATCCCATGTGGGTCAATGATTCTAGGCTCTATGTATTAGCAAACACAAAGTTTGCAACACACTCATTTATGAGTTAAAGCTATAAATTTTCGCCTGATTTCTCAATCGGAATAGTGCAAATGAGATGAGGAATGGTGATATATGACAGTGGGATTGTTGTTAAAAGGTAAGCTAAAAGTTGTTTCCCTATAGATCCCGCATTTTTCAAATTATACCATTTGGAAAAAATACATGGATCATTCATCCACAATATTTACATATATATGCGCGTTGTTAAAAACATGAAGGAGCTGTCTCCTTCAGCGTTGCCAGGTACGAACCTTAGTTTTGTCAAACGTACGAACATAAAAGTTTCTACACTAAACGTTCGAACTTACTACACTCGTTCGAACTTGCTAGGAACTTTTACTGGGAAATAACATGCCTTATTGCATATCCACCATCATTATTATATGTTTGAAAAAAGGAAAAAAAAAACTCGGCCCTTCGGACCTCGCAAGGGGCTTTGTCCCTTGACCCCGCCAGGGGGGGGCTTCACCTCCCTTGACCCCCCGGTTGCTTTCCGCTTTGGGTTTTCGGCTAAAACGCTAAAACATGGAACATGCTTTCTTCCCGCTAACTCTTGAATATTTTATTTTGTTTACTTATACTTATAATGTTTCCAAACTAATTAGCCTGCCACCGAGCGGCACAACTATAATAAAAATTACCACCTTCCAAGTGACAACAAAACAAGGCTTGCAAGCGGCAAAATAATATTGTTTACTAACAATTTATAACATCGCATCATTGGGTTAATACCTTGCAAATAAATTTAAAACTACGACATACATATTTTTCTAATAGAGATCAGAAGGAAGTACCTAGGTAGGTAATTTTCTGTTATGGTGCGCGTCTAAAATCACTATTACCAAGATTAACTTCTCAACCAAGTGACAACAAAAGAAGCGGCATTGTTTACTATATCGATTTATAACATGAATAAACTACGACTTAAATAGACGAACAAGTACGGAAGAAATGCGTGATAAATCGAGAGCTTTCCAACGAATGGAGAACGATTTTTGTCCGATGAAAACTAAAGAAGTTTCATCTCCCCAGCTAAGACTTGGTTGTAGGTGAAAATCATAAGAAAAAATTTCGTCACACCACCGTCTCCCAACCGCGTCTCTCAAAAAATGTGACACTTTTCGCCAGTTAGCTCAAGGCTAAAGCATGTTCTATGCTAAAATTGTTTCCTCCAATACTCACTTTTAGAAAAATAAACAGTTTAGAAATATTATATAGTAACTAGCAATCCCAAAAAAGGCTTCAATTCAAATTTCACCAATCAAGTTTCTACTTGTACCTGTTTAATTCATCAACCAAGCGTCCCTTTAATGTAACCAACTCATTGCTGCAATAAATAAGGCGTTTCGGATGTCAATTTTAGAAGATCTATCTTTACAAATAAAAACTGCTCAGCTCAACACACCAAAATCGGTTTGGTATCATTGAATTTGCTATCGGAAGTCCTTTTACGCGTGAATCCGCCCCATCTACATTTTACGAGAAAAGTTCGAAGCATTTCCAGTTTTTCCTTAATTACGAAGTTGTTAACCCGAGTGACGTCGTTAATAAAAAACCGGACGGTAGACCTACGGTTCTACAGTCAGATCATTTAATAATGATTAATTTTACACATTACTAGTTCATTATGGTTAATTAGCAATATTAGTTTATAAATGAGCTTAATAAATCAGATTTCCTTGACACTACAGAGGCTTAGGGATTATGAGATGCTGTGATAAAATGAGAGCATTCCAAAAAGTGGCTAACGATTTTCCTGCTATGAAAACTGAAGGAGTTACACTACCTGAGTTACTCATTTATTGTACGTGAAAATCAATAGAAAACCCCACCGTGACGTAACGCTCGTGACGTGAAGAAAACAAATGGAAACGTCCTGTTAATCATTATTAGAGAGTTTTTGTTCTTCCCGTAATTTTCTACCCGTGTACGCGAAAAGACTGAAATACCAACTGCGCATGCGCGAATCTTCACGTCAACGTGTAGAACTACGCGTGTACGGGAAAAAGGCCTATCTACACGTGCACGGGAAAATGCATTCGTTGGAATTTCGGCCTACGGGTAGTCATCATAGCCTGACGCAAAGGTAACAACAGTTGCCGGTAATCAGTGTGACCAAGGTAACCGCAGTTACGCAGTTATCAGCAAAGGTAACTACAGTGTGGTTGCCAACAACACGTTGGTTGGTCAACAAGTCGAGAGGCTATAGTGAAGTGCTCCGCTACAAAATTCAGCCATTTAAGGTACCTAAGCAATAAATGTATTTATAATTTATGTATTTATAAATAATTATAAAGCAATTAATTATTTAAATAAGAATAGGTTGTACGAAAAGAATACGAAACAGCTTCTGGAACACTTATAGAGACGTTAACGTGACGTTAGTGTTTGGTTTTTCACGTATACGTGTAGAAATACGCGTAAAAATCACGTGAAGAGCTAGCATCTCCAGCTGCTTGCTCTAGACGCTGCTCTACACGGCAACGGGAGAAAATCTTACGGGAAGAACAAAAACTCTCTATTAAATGATAAAAATGTCCGTTTGTTTGTTTGCCAATACATCAGGGCCGAACAGTTACACCGACTTTCATGAGGGTGGGCGCACGTTGTTGGGCATGATCCGGAATAAAACTTAGGCAATATTACAACCCTAGACTTACCTAGACCTTCACCAAAAGCTCGGCGTTCCCTAAGGACGTCATTCGGGTAAATAACTTCGTAATTAAGGAAAAACTGGACATGCGTCGAACTGTCTACATCAGATGAGGATGGGGGTGGATTCACGTGTGAAGAACTTTCGATAACAAATTCAACTATACCAAAACGATTTTGGAGGGTTGAGCCGAGCAGTTTTTAATCGTAAAGATAGACTTTCAAAAATTGATAATCAAAACTTGGTTGATAAATCAGATAGGTACCTAGAAGTTGAAACTTGATTGCTGTTATTTGAATTGAAGCATTTTTTGGGCCTGCTGGGTACTATATAATATTTCTGAAATTTTTATTTTTCTGGAAGTATTGGTTTTTTTTTCCAAGCATATCATAATGTATAGGTAATAATAATAGATTATATGATGATGATGGCTAAGAAATCCTCTTTCACCACTTAAAGTTGAAATTTGATATGGAGACTGTCTGGGATATTGAAACTATTGGAATGATGGTCTCTTTCCTGATCAGCTGAGTGAGCAAAATTGTCTCCTGTTCATTTGGTAGGGAGACTTTCTGGGACTTTAACGATCGGCTGAAGATCTTTTGGCCACATGGAAACACACCCTTCATCATAATAATTTTGAAGTAAACTACGTTTACTAAACCTATGTAAAATTATTTTTTTTAACCTAAATAATCTACGTTTATTTTTAATCATGTGTCCTAATTTCAACAGAATTACTTCTTAAAAATCTGTCGATCTGTGAAGTGTATTATAACCGTTCAAACAGCAGTTGATGACGAAATGAGATTATAATGCTGCAAATATAGAGAAGTTCAGGGTTTCATAAGTATGAAATTACGCACGAACTTTTAGCCTACTCGACATGACCTTTTAATTTTACGATCTGGCCACACTGATCTTCTCTTTTTTCAGCAGACGTTAAACACTGGAGTTCGAAGAAGGAGTGATGGATATTTAAAGTCATCTCACCAATCTATTTGTAAAACGATTTAAATGAATAGGAGTTACGTTACTGCCTCTATTTGGATATACATATATGGTGCGATTCAATAAATTGTTAGTTAAGTAGTTGTAATATGAAGGATACAGGTGAATTGTACTTTCTAGTTTTCATACGAAATTCATCATCACCTGTTTAGTAGTAAATTACAGCTAACTGATCTGCGCCGAAGAGATATTTACGGCGGAAATAATAAACATTCTAATAATAAATGTGGAGTTTTCATTTCAGTTTCATTGATGCAGCAAATCCAGTTGCCATTGTAGACATTGATAATTTGTGTTGGACTAAAGGCGACAAAGGGTTTGCAATAAAACGTTCCTGGACAACACAAACATTTTCGAAATCAGTGCACTGTGGTGTGAGTGACGTGGATAATACATATTTTAAATTAACGGAATGAGCTGTTTGAATAATCATGGATCATACCTGGAGATAGAAGTCATTCTCAATCTCGACTCTTAAATGAATGAGGACAAATGGTTAAACAGTATTCCTTATTTTCATGGAGATCGCTCATGATTAGGAAACAATTTTAGGGTTTTGTTCAATGCTCGCATTTCTTGATTCATCCAATATTTCATATTTAAGCTCAATAATTCTTTTTAAATCATAGGATTCATGATTTCAGTACTAAATCGCTCCATTTATATCCCTTCCATCCTTCAGATGGGATGATAAAACGATATTGACTCTTACCGTATTCATCTGTAAAACAAGTTCTATTTAGTTTAGGTTATTATATATGTTCATTCAATCAGATGGGTTAATTCCTGACAGCATATGCCTATATCAACACTAGTGCTGTCCAAAGAGAAATGAAGGTGGACCGTTATAAAAAGAGGAGCGGAAATGAATTGAAATAAAGGCACCGACTTACATAGAATGCTTGAAATATGAGGCAAACTGGAAATTTTATATTAAAATAAATTTACGAACATTCGAATGTAATTAAATAAATCAATAATAAAATACTATAGATTATTGGATAGTTTCCTTCAATCGTGGTCATCTGGCCTAATGTATGGTCTCTCCAACGGCAAGTTTACCATATTTGAAGAAATCATTAGTCCAAGTACATAAGATAAATTTTAAAACTATGACTCAATGGTAAAACCTAGGCGAACCGTCACACAACTTTGCTAACTTTTGTTATTTTACTGTTGCTATAATCTTACAGGTTTGGTAAAGAGAAAGCGACGTTATTGAACTGACTACGCGACTCTGAAAGAAGATTCATTTCGACCTTAGATGACCTATTGTTTTTACCATCTTGATGTTTGAGTTTATGTGATGTCGGAACTCAAAACTTCTTTTTCAAAAGCCGATTGCAATCCTTTGCTCCCACTCTGTAGTAATTCAGGATTGTGACCATTCATGTTCTTTCTGCTGAGAGAACACCATCTGCAACTTAGACAGCCTACCCCCCCCCCCCCCCCCCCCCCCCTCTTAACAGAACATGAAAGAATGAAACAACTGAAAGAAAGGCTAAAACCATTCCTTTGGACAATACTATTCAAGGAACAACCAGGAAGAAATTAGCCAAGAACGATATACTGATTAATACCAAAAGGTACTGAAGAATATTACTCAACTGGTAAGAAACCTAGCCCGATATTGCCCGCCTCCGTCGATGTGCAGCCGGTAGTTATCAATTGGCGGAATGGGAGAGCTTGGATAATTCAGCCTGGAAATACTTTTTGAAAAGTCACAGAAGGAAGCAGAATGTATTGTCAGAAGAGATCTGATCCCTAGGGATCATCGTACATGCAAAATATACTGAGGGTGGTATAGAGGGAAAGATCAATATGGGTTTATGAGCGTAATCGAATCAACTTCAACTTCAATCGAATCGTGCACAAGTCTCCAGGTCCCCACACCTACAAGATGTCAGATTGGCTTTCGACCGTCGCCTTTATTTACATAGTCAATCTGTTGTTGGCTTTTTTACGCACAACTCGTACCCGTTAATAAGAGTCACCCCTCTCGATTGATTACGTTGGCGTTTTTTGCAATCGCCCGTTAAAACACTCAAATTCACCAAACATAGTTGCTCACTGTTTCACTCATAAATAATACACCCTGTTTAGATAAAATATTAACAAAATTTCGCATTTCACATTTAGTAGAGAACTAACAAAGTTTGACTGTTTATTGGCAGCTTAGTTCTTGCTGCAAACGATTTTTTTCCGTGGCCTCTTATGAAACGGTTCAAGTGGCGATCGTTGGTCTCAGAACACTTTGTATCCAAAACAAAATCATTTTACTGGAACACCGAAGTTCCATAGGACTTGCGCAGGCTTAAATCTACACCCTTCTGATACTACGACTCTGGTTCACCCACCATGTGCTCCACCCTGCCGCCCCCGGGTCCCAAGGACCACAGTCGAGTCCGCGTTCTTGTGGAGTTCAGTTCGGGTCAGTCCGGTGCCACTTGTTCTCCGCCTCCTCTCGATAGTCTACGAAGTTCGAAGCTGCGCACAATAAACTTGAATACAACAGGTGTGCACCGCAAACAAATATATAATTATTCAGCGTATTCCTGTTTTGTTTTTCTTAAATTTATAATATGTTGACATGAATTTATTCACTCTCGTAGTCATGATTTACTTTAAAGTTCGAAATGGAATAATAATTTAAGATAATACCGAAAATTACGACAGAATCGAGCAATAGAAATCACAGGATTTCCTAATTTTATAATATTGCACAATACCATCATTCGATCCTGGTACTGATCTTTTAGTACATAAATGATATTGATGATATAAACTCAGTCTTGAAAAATTTGTACATGAAATTAGATTGATGAATGATTGATTAACAATAAATGGGATGTAAGTATAAATCAAATTCTTACAATTTGAAAAAACAGAAACATACAACATTTTATGGTGCAAATAGAATATGATAATAAAATTAACACTTAACTCGGATTAGTGTATACACTAATTTAATTTAATCACTTCCCACTCATCAACTATAGGTACAGGTGGTGACAGAGTACCGTACAGAATTACCGGTATAAGTGATAGAGTTGGTTTTGCAGTTGTTTTTAAAATTATAAGAGAATTTTGACTGTGAGTCAACGGTGAGAGAGGGAGAGGGGGTCTTTTTGAGACTTATTATATCATCCTCCAGAGTCGTGAAGTGTGTAGAATGTATTTGGGTTATTGTGGATAGAAATCAGGATATAACTTTGGTTGTTTAATATTATTTACAATAATAAACATACCTTTTTGGTTGACTAAGAAATAAAATTAACTCCCTCAAATATCATTCCTATACATTTCAAAATATTTAGATTAGAAAATCGAGGAAAAACATTAAAAAACAAATTAAGAAACAAATTAATAATAAAATGAATTTGTCTTCCAAACTAATGGACGGAAAAGTAGAAAATTTGACTCAAAAATCATCCACGTCAATCATTACATGACATTAAGCATGGCGTACAGTGACAATTTTTCAATACATGGTTGAAATAATCCTGGGTTCTATGCAGTTCTGAAAAGATTTAATTTCTTCAATGTTGGTGAGAATTTCACGTTTTCAAACTAACAACAGTTTTTGCGTATTTTAGCACGAACCCCATTTTCGCCCCCTAAAGCTTCACCTACATTGAACTAGAATTCCCCTGATTCGATCATAATCCATGACTCTCCAAAATCGGAATTGAGGCGATTCCATGGCACACCGATAGGTACATATTAAAAGCTAATTCTATTACCTGGAGCTGATCCATTTTATAAAGTTTTCATCCGCTAATAGACATTAGATGTCATAATAATAACGAATATCGTCCAATGTCATGGAAAAACCAAAACAACCCAAACCCAAAACAAACCAGACACCAAACCAAATCCAAAACAAATCAAACCAAACCAAACCAAACCAAACCAAACCAAATCATCCGAACCAAATCCAAACCAAACCAAATTATCCAGGACAAATTTATAAGAACATTGAACAAGAGCCTAGATACTCTGCTGCACTGTCTATAAAGAATTTGGTTGTAAAATTGTTATCCAAATTTTCAATTTTCAATTTTGTCTCCAAATTCATTTTTAGCTGATGCTGAACATTTGACGCTGTCTACAGTTACGCGTAATTTCAGTGCCTAGTTCTGAAATTTTCTATCGTATATTCGCGTTCGTTATTCTCCCAAATGTAATCTCCGAGTTTTATAGAAGAAATGCGTAAGTCACAGCCCTCAGATTATTCTTTGAGAAATGCATCAATATTATTTCATATATCTAGTGAGTTATATAATTTCATAGATTTACTGATTAGTAAATTACGATTTTTTTAAAATATATAATTGGTTGTTTTTTTATTTTCTTTATTGATTCATGAAAAGAATGGCTAGTACATACTAGTAAATTAATATTTCTAGTTGGTTCCAAATTGGAAAAAGACTTTTTTTTTTAATGGTATTGATGGAACTCCTCTGAGAAGCTCAAGTTCTATGAAATTATTCCTTGGTGGGCAAAGATAAATTTAATTATTTGTTATTTAACTGTCTTTCATGATTTATTATTCGTGTATTCCAATTATTTCTCGAATTTTGTTCTGTAATTTACCAATAAAGCTTTGAATCTTGAAATGTGAGTGGAAACTTTGATTTTGAAGACAAAATTCGGTTTGGATCGGGAGACTTTCGGATACTATGTAGATGCACCCTAATACAGTATAAGGAAATCAGGGGCGCCGAAACTCCCATGTTTACCGAATCCACCCGTTTGTATTGAAGTTTAACGTAGAGCGTTCTCGTCATGTCAGGAGGACTGTGAAAGAATTTCGAAACGATCGAGTGAATTTGGCGAACTTGGGGACAGTTGGCGCTCTTGAAAACGAGGGTTTGCGAAAAAATGGCGAAAACGGAAAGCCGTTTTGAAAACTAGAAATCCTCAAAAACATTTGAAGACGATAATCCCTCTGGCACCTCGTGGTACAATCAATATTCTATTCCTGACAATTGGTAGATGACCCAAAAAAAATTGATGGAAAATGCATGAAAAACCACTTGATGCTTTTTCCCTCATTCAAGAAAATGATCTTTCCAAACAAATATGGAACAATAGTTACAATATGGTTTAATATGTAGAATTTACTATCCCCACAACATACTTCACGAGGGCCTTACATTCAACTCATCGGCAAGTACCTAGTGATTGTGTGATAATGAAAATTCCGTCGAGAAAACCAGAAACACCTGTTCAAACACGACTTCATAGCGCTTATTAAGCATTCGAAATGGTATAAAGGTGCAAAATATTGCGGTTTTTTTGCCAAGCACATTGAGATCTACAGGTGATATAAAATACTTAAATGTTTTGACTGGCATTTTCCACCGAAATCGGGAGCATCAGCTACTGTGCGGTGGTAGCGCAACGTACTCTCAAATCCCAGAGTTGATATGTCCATCAACACGATAGAAGGATGATATTTTTCGTATTATAAACTCTATATCAATGAATCGAATGAGAGCTCATAGGGGGCTAGCCGTTGACAGGAAGAAATAACACACAAATGCGTGTGAGAGTAGATGTTATTCGGGATAAACAAAGCCACCGCCTTTCATTCGGTGGTCGAAAGAGCCAGTACAATAACAACAACTCATACTCGTCATGGAATTGAGTATATAATGAATGGAGATATAATTTATTATTTACCTTCAATGATGTATCAACATGTAGACGGGCTATTGACAGTTATTTTTTTTACACTTCACCATTTGTTTACGGTTTATTTATTTCGCTTCCTCACTACCATAGGTAGGGAAGCTTTGTGTTCATGATAGAAGTCAACAACAAAGTTTTCCTCACAAAATCAAAATTTCCACTTGCTTTTTGCATTTCAGAGCTTGCTGATCAATTTCGGTTCCGTGTCTATGTATCTGATGTCTGTCTGTCAGTGGTAAATCCTTGTCACGCCCAAAACTATACTAAGTTCCAGTACGATTCCACTACGGGTTAGCGCCTAGACGGTCCCCTATAATTTTTAAAGCCGTGGAATCAACAGTAGCCTGTGCGCATGCGCAAACAATAATTTATTAAAACGCCGACCTATCAATTATTTCGACTCGTCCTTTTTTCTTCAATTAATTCTATACGTCTATGTTACAATATGTGGGGAAGCTATACTACCCACCCAAATTGGTAGACTTTTTTTTTTAGTTTCATTTAACTTTTCGTCATTCATAACTATTTTATTAATTTTCGCCAAATGAATTTAATGTTAATATAAATTTGCTATATATGGATTAGGGCTGCTTTCCAAATGAAAGCAACACATGCGGCTTACGCATAAAGGAGCTCAGTAGACAAATTATTACCCTGTGTTGAATCGTTGGTTTCTCAAAGCGGATGATTCTTTTAGTAGCGTGCGTGTTTTCAATATCGCGCAATTTCAGAGTTGTGTTTCTGCTGATTGAATCCTAACTGCATTACACTCAGTCTGTGAGTGATAGGAAGGAGGTAGGCCACAAAAAAGATCTAAGCATAATGGTTGTCAAATCCTCAAGCATTTTTATAATAATATGAAGAATTTTTGTTTAGTTAATATTTTTTTACATCGTTGTTCAACAAGACATACATTTTTGTGAATCAGACAATCACGAACACATCTATGCCGATACTATGGAGGCTCAACGGAGTTCGGTATCACAAAGATATTGTAGATGTTAGTTAGATTTTCAGTAAAATTTTGCAAACATCGACGCGGTTGCAGCTTTTTCCTCTTGTAATTTGTCGACTTTTAACCAAAACCAATATGTTCGACGGCCTCATGCGTCGTTAACATTACAATTTTCGTTTATATATTATTCAAAAACGAATCTTCATAATTGACTATGGAAAAATAATTTTTACTCCTCTACAAAATTTGTTACCTACTTTACTTTTCAAGTTACGTAGGTTTCTAAATTTGAAAAAAATAAAATAAAATGAAAAAGTACATACTTTTTTGTGTGTACTTACAAGGCCGTTCAAGTCACTTTAAGTTCATTTATTCCCAATCCACGAGTGATTCTGTTGAAACGAAAAAAAAGAAGAAAAAAATCGTCATCACGACCCAGTAAATCGCAAAGTGGTTATCAGATAAAAACAAGCCGAACCTCAGTTGATTAGGCTTCCTATTTGAATTTTCTGTTTTTGACTAGGAACGTTAGCTACAAGAAACGTGATTGCGAATCGTAGGACTATTAGTGACTCCATACAAGTACTTATTATACGCCAATGACTAGTTACATACTTGTTAACATCATTATGTAAATATAAAGTTAGTTCTAATCTTGAATTCAACAATTTTTTACTGGTGACAAATGGTTAGGGAAAAGATCGATGTGTGACAGTGAGAGGTGATGGATATTGAGTAGCTTACTCCTTCAAAGGGGAGAGGCAATTAACCTACTACATCCATAGGATATCCTGGACGCTAATAGGCTAGGAACATCCCCTTAGCAGTTACATTTGCAAGAATTGAGGAGGAACTACTCCTATCCATCACAGATGATGAAGCTAAACCATTACATCATACATCGTACTGCATCAGTACTAAAAATATGGCAGAACAGCGAAGAGTTAAGTATACTCCTCTGTTTGTGTTAACTTGTATCATGAAACTCTCCAAGTATTTTAAAATCAGGGAGATATTTGAAGACAAACTAAGAGATTCACAAGAAAAAGTGGAGGAAGAAAAAACAAGACTCGCCTGAGATTTACATGAAGTATTTGACGGACAGTTAAGCAAAGTAAGGGTATGCAAGCCAGATTCCATGAGCGAGTTCCAACAAGGCGAGTGCCTTTTTGTCGTGTAACTCTATAATTATTACAACTCTGGTGTTGTTTATCCGTTGCTTAGTGATAGATGGTAAAAGTTAAAAAATATGGAAATACACGTCATTCTTACGATGACTGCTGCTTGAAATGTCAAGAGTATTTTATTCTTAGCATTAAGCCTAAATACATTACATGGTGTCAGGTGTAAATCTTTAAAAACTATTAGAAACAAAAGAGACGATGTCGAAGAAATCGAGAGGAAAGAAGAAAGTGATGCAGTTCGAGGAAGATGAAGCTGGAGACCAAGGTGACCATTTTCCGACTGCAGTTATTGGTATGTCTTCCTTTCAAATCTCACCTCCTGATCACTTTGATTTTCAGAACCCTCATGGGTGGGAACGCTGGATTAAGAAGTTTGAACGATTCAGAAACGCTTCCGAATTATATAGAAAACCGCAGGCCCAACAAATTAGCATGTTGATTTACTGTCTTGGTGAGGAAGGGGAGGACTTATTCGATACGTTTGAGCTGAGTGATGATGAAGAGACTAGTTATGAGGCTGTTAAGGAATACTTTGAGAAATATTTAGGGCTCAAGAAGAACATTGTCTACGAGAGAGCAAAATTTTTGAAACGCCGGCAGCAGCCAGGAGAGACAGTTGACAGTTTTATCAATGATTTGAGAAAACTTGCTGAATCGTGTGAGTTTGGGACTCTAAAATCGAGCTTGATTAGAGATCTCATGGGAATAACTAAATGTAGAAGACGTTCGAAAGAATCAGTTTGGTGGCCTGGTTGTTCGAAGGACATTGAACAATTGATAACTAACTGTACTATTTGTAGACAACATAAAATAAATAAGTCGGAACCTCTCATCATCACAGACCTTCCAGACAAACCCTGGGAACTTATTGGCATCGATTTGTTCAAGCTTTCTAACCAGTGGTACATGGTAGTTGAATACTATTATTCAAGATTCCTAGAGATCATTGCTTTGACATCACTAACATCAAATGCTGTGATCCAACGTCTCAAAAACATTTTTGCAAGACATGGTGTACCACTGAAAGTTCGGACAGATGGCGGTGCTCAGTTCACTTCAAGTGAATTCAAAGATTTCTCTAAATATTTCGGATTTGAAATAGCTATTAGCAGTCCATATTTTGCTCAATCGAACGGTGCTGCTGAGCGAGCCGTACAAACCGCGAAAAGAATCCTGTCGATGAACAAGGATTGGAACCTCGGTCTGCTGGCATATCGTACAAGCCCTTTGGAATCAGGATTATCACCTTCTGAGTTGTTGTACGGAAGGAAAATTCGATCTACCCTACCCTCATCGCAAGACTTCGCGAAAACAACCGACCAGAAGAAAGAAATTTTCCACAAAAGGGACTTGAACATCAAATCACGGATCAAGAGCAACTATGACAACCGAAGAGGAGCCAGAGAACTTCCTGATCTGAAGAAGGATGATGTGGTCTGGATCACTGACCTTGAAGAAAAGGGGACAATAAAATGCAAACATGAAGAGTTTCCCAGATCCTACGTTATCGTTCTCAACCGTGGCGGTGAAATAAGAAGAAACCGAAAACACATAAACAAATTAAACGTAACAAGTTCCTGAAATGTTTTTAAAAAAATCTAAATTCAATTTAATTAATTTCTTTAAAATTTAAAGTTTTCTAAATTCAATTTGGAGAAAATATGATGTCGTGTAACTCTATAATTATTACAACTCTGGTGTTGTTTATCCGTTGCTTAGTGATAGATGGTAAAAGTTAAAATTTGGAAATACACGTCATTCTTACGATGACTGCTGCTTGAAATGTCAAGAGTATTTTATTCTTAGCATTAAGCCTAAATACATTACACTTTTCATATGAAGAAACACACCAAGAAAGATTTGGGAAGGCTATTGAACGAAGGGATATTGGAAAAAGTCAACCCAGCTGAGACAACCGTAGAGTAAGCAACTCTAACGTTAAATACCTAAAAACCAAATGGAGAGACGAATTCGTGGGGCCATGACACTGAATCCCGAAATCATATTGGAAAGAGCTTAACTACCAAGTTTCGAAGAACTTAAAGCAAATTTGTGTGGCTGGGAAGAGTTCATGTTGATTGACCGGAAGGGCGCGTTCTTGATTAGAAGTAGCCGAAGAATATGGAAAATATTCAATCATTGCTAAACACATAGGGTATTTTCGATGTACAAGATCGCCATATGGAATATCATCATACCCTAGTATATATCAGCAGATTATGAAGGAGATATTGAGTGATTTGGATAGAGTGGGAGTAGGTACTTTTTAATGGTATTATAATCACAGAAAAAATTCGGTAAGAACAAGAAGATATAGTAAGATAAGTTGAAAAGATTGCGGGAAGTGGGTCTATCAGCGAAAAATGAGAAATGGAAAATTTCCCATGTGTAATATTTAGAGCATCAAATTGATGAAAATGGAATTAACCCTTCTAAGATGAGTGTGATCAAGGGCACTCCAGCTCCTGGAAAAAAAAAAAAAAAAACTATCATTTTTAGGGCATGCTAATTATTGTGAAACACTTACCCCCTATTTACATTGAATATGTGTTCTGTTGCATAAAACGCATAAATGGATTGCATTTTTTATTTTATTTATTTATTGTTTTTTTTTTCTTTTGGAAAAGTGAGAACAATACCATGATACAAAGGTACGATGGTTCCGTATGACGAAAAAGAAGACATAGTTCTGGTTCGTGATGCTTTTGAGGATGGTGTCGGTCGTATTCTGATGGTTAGATTAGGGAAAGGAGTCGAGAAGGGGTTGAAAGGAGTTTGCATATGGGAGCAGGGCTTTATCCGTAACCAAAACAAACAATGACTGCAAATATTGACTGATAGGCGGTGGCAATAATGTTTGGAATTTAGAAATTCCACCAATATATTTATGGTCCAGAATTTATGCTCATAACAGAACGAACCATTACAATGAACAGTTATTCGATTGGAATAGCGATCGGTTTATAGTGACACACAACAGACTCATTCCGCGGGCGCTAGAGCTGAACAGATATATCGTTATACCGTTAAATGTCGACGAGGGACTCAGTGCAAGTATTCCGTATATGGCCTTCTGTGCAGGTCTTTATTTATCCTACTTGCACCGTTCCTAATTTACTTTTCCCCTTCACCGTTCAGAGATGTGTTAGCTGTCCGTTACAAACATTTGCCACCAGATAAGCTGAGGTCGCGTAATAAATGTAGGGCAGTAAGTAGCTTACTACAGCATGCTCTAGGAGTCCGGAGGTCTCGTAACGCAGAGCCATAATGATTGGCTCGAGATGTTTTTGGTTGGTTGATGAGCTGGGCTTCTGAAAATTGCTGTCGCGAACTGTTTTGAAAAAAGCTAATAATACTCCTCCAGGCCTGGGAGATGACATGCCGAAGAGTTTGTGAGCCTCTTTTGTGGCTTCCAAACAACATCAACAGTATTGAAAGTAGCTCAAGAAGGAAAAGAAGTAGAAGTTAAAGAAACTACATTAAAGCCTGTGACAATCACCATGCATCCTTCTAGTTTGTACCGCCGATTCTCTTTATTTGCTGGAATAGTATAATTCTTGAAGGTATTGGCTGAACGCCTGGGATATCACTGGAGCCGACCAAATGGAATGATTTGTCTGAAGGCAGCCAGAGTGGCTTTTGCAATTGTTCTGCTCTCAGAATGTGTATTCGAGAAGCAAGAAGGAAGTGGAGAGGGTCCAGAGCCGGTCCGAGCCATTTTTGTTACCCATGCGGAAGGGCTGGTCCCCCCCCCCCCCCCCCCCCCATTATATTGGATGCCAAAAAAAGGCAAACTTTTTACGATTCGTATTTTTAAGTGATAGAAATGAAATCCAAAAATACAAGCGACTTATTATGTTTAGTGCATCACATGAGACCGAGACGAGACCGCCGCCTGAAAAAACGAGACGAGACCGATTACGAGTTTCGAACAAGAGTTTCGGAACTCGAAAAAGATTCCTTCGCCATTTGCTAATTATGTATTAACATTTCCAGTAAATGTTTCGATTGTTAAATGATCTTGAGGTCACATGTTTCTAAGAGTTGAGCAGATAGTGAATGACACATTGTGACAGAAGAGTGGCCAAATAAAATAAGCTTGCGGTTTTTTACAGTAGTGAGGGTTAAAGGAAAGTACCAGGCAACATATACATAAATTAATTCAATTCCGTCAATAATTAACACAAAAAACAAACTAATTTATTCAATACTATAATAAATTAATAAATTAGTTCAATAAATTTAAAAATGTATTTTTCTGGCTTTCAACTTCGCAAAATCTTTTAAAATTGAATCTATGTCCAAGCTCCAGAATTGACTTGTTGGGCTAGCAAGAAGGTTAAAAAAACCGATTTCTTGTCCGGCCTGCAGGGTCTCAATGATGCATTTGCGGAGCACGAAAGCTAGAAAGGTTATTTTTCTTTTGAGATACCTACTACAGTTGATAAAATTTCTCTGACCAAACCTAGGAACTCTTTTAGATTCTCAGATTCACAAGGGAGAGAAGAAGAGAAGGAGAGAAAATATCCCTCGTCCAGCCAAGTAGATTAACGCACTTTATGCGCTCATTTTGATTCTTTTCCTTGATCCGATATAATAATAAATTTTGAGTAAATATCTAAGTATAGTAAGGATCCAAGCGTATTTACTTCCTCGTATTTGCAGTGGTGCCCGTGTGTGTATGTAGGTGTGGTTGGAACTTAACGTGACAATACCGAGAAAAAAGGAGTTTTTGGCAAATCTATCCCCTCAATATCATCTCAATATTGTCGAGTGAAAAAATATCTACATCAAATTTTCTAACCGAACAATCACTTAGGTCTGCATCATCTGGATTCCGTGTTAGGTTAGTTTCAGCTGTTGACTTGTTTTCGTTTCGTGATGCTGGTGGTCGGGTTAAGATTTCTTTTAACAATTTGGCATGTTTCTCGTCTTCGCTTTTGAACGCTGCTTTTCTTTTTCTATTCGCTGCTCCCGACAGCTTCTTCTTTTCAGACATACTTAATAAAAGTCTATACCGTGTATTTTAAACTGTACTACAACAAAGTGATTCCCTGACTAGGTACGTGAGAAAAACACTGGCAAAACGCAAGCTAAAAGTACTCTGTGATACACGGCAGAGATTGATGCAGAGATGAACCGGTCGATTGGATATGTCTTCCATGTTCCATCGCAGCAGCGACAGTCATGAGCGCCCCTAGTCGACAGAGTTGCGTACTAATTTCTAAGGCGCCAAATTTGACAAACTCTTAGGCAACCTGTACATATTCTTCATGCATTAACTATATTTTCATAGTAATATTTATTTCTCGGCGGGTTTTACAATTATCTCGGGATAAATTTTTTAACTTGGGGCGCCCCCTGTCGGGGGCGCCCCCTCCTGACCAGCGCCCCAAGCGGCCGCTTGGTTCGCATGCGCCTAGGACCGGCTCTGAGAGGGTCTAGTAAATATAAATTTTAAAATGAACTTAATGACCTCAAAATCTCCACCGTCCTAATGATTCTCATGAATATAATTGCTTTGTACCCATTATAGTGGATTTACTTGAGTTGAGTGGATTTGCTAGGTACCTATTATATAGGGTCTCCCAAAAGTAACCCTCCGCCCTATCTAACCTTTTCTCACCATTTTTGAATTATTGAAGTGAAACTTTTTCTGGATGTTGGAAGAAAGAAACTCAGACTGTTTTTTCGTTTTTTGCAAGCGTTTTCGGGATATGCTATGCCCCCTCCCTCAGGCTCTGTAATTTATTTCACCACAGTATGAGATAAACTATAGAACATGATTTCAGACTTTTATTTATCAAAAACAACCCCCCTTCCCCCCAGTCACTTTATTCCCCAAACAATCTACAACAGTAAATAATCGTCCAAAAATAACAATCTTACAAATTTAACAAAGATAGAACAAACTTCCAACAAATATACATATCAACGAATCAAAAATAATAATGAGCTCTCAATCAAATAATTACAAAAGGAAATAACAAACTTACAACAATCAACAAGTTATCTCCTCCTGCCTCTCTATCCGTTCCATCATCCACCCAAAATGCTGCAGTCCAACTCCAGCAATTAACGGCATAAACTAAACCACACTGTTCTCTCTAAAAAAACTTCCCCAATATCAATCCCTACCATCACACAACACCAAATCATAAGTCACCTACCGTCTCTCTTCCAGAAGACATCCCACATCATCCCCTTCAAGAAAAAACAATCCCTTCCAAACAAACACCATAACCAGCCTATGTCTCCAACCCTTCAATACCTGCAAACCAGCCCAATCATATTACTCCAGTACTTCTACCATCAAATCAGTCTATAAATCACCTCATCTAATATACTCACCAAACAACTCCAATCTTACCATAATACCTCATCTCACACCAATTATATTTTGGGAATGGTTCCCTGCAAATTTCTTATCTATAAATTCAAAAAACTCGGTAAAACTGCAGCTTCCAATGAAGGACCTGTCAAAACTCTTTTAAACAAGGATGCTAATCTACTTTTATGCAAATAGAAAACCATGAAAATAATTCACTGCCAACGTCAAACTAAGAAGGTTAACCTATACGTGCCTCCTTCTAACGTGGAACCAGCAATCCATCCACACACAAAAACACTCACCCTCTCATGCCCCACACGAACCCACCAACCAAACCAAATGTACTGCCTCACAAACCAAAAACCCTACATTACTCCCTCCTCTCAACAAACAATGAAGCAAATATAGCATTAAGGTCCCTAGTCTCCTGCATCTTTAAAAATTTTTAAAGTGAGGTGGAACTCGGCAAAAAATGGATCAATTGTTTCCGGAATAGGTACCCAATACTCCAGCTTATGGGTTGTCCGAAAACTTTTGGATTTATTACTGAGTTTTGTTTGTCCCGAGTCACTCTCCGAGTTTCACTTCGATATCTCAAAAATTGTGAAAAAATTTAGGTGGCCCGGGGGGTTACTCTTGGGACACCCTGTATACTGCTGGCTAGTCGGAGTAGATTAATACTGTTGCGGTGGTTGCTGTAATGCTATTCGATCCTAATTACCATTCTAATTACCTGGCCAAAGGCCATTTGACAATACTTCTTTTGTTATCAATATGATCAATATTATGGTAATGGAACTTAATGCACTCACGGATTTTCAATATAGTTCACCTTGATTTCTTAGAGCCAACATGAGTTTAGGTCTTATTTGCATTTTCTATTATCACACACAACCAGTTAGAACCCTATGGATGAAAGAGAATATCCTTCAAGAAGTTGACAGAATAAGAATTACATTCAACAACTTTGATCAATGAGAAGTATTAAATGTAGTAATTCGTAAACTCGTGTTAATTTGTTTAAAGTCGTAAATGCTGGAACGAACCCATTAACAACTAATGAATGGTGAAAGAACGAAGATGAATTAGGAAAAGAAAAAATGAATAGAGATTTATTTTTTGAAAACAAGTCACGACACACAGTCAGAGCAAGAATATTGGATGTTGAATGGAATGTGAAAATGGAGAGAATATTTTAGAGCAGTAACAGGTTTTTTATTAATATGAAAAGTTTCAGTAGTGCAGCCTGACCTCATTAGCATAATGATTTTTCATTTAATGAAAACAACTGTTTTCAAGGAGTTTCAAGCAGATATTCAACTTCAAAAGCGGAACCTGTAAATCACGTGCAGAATCTTCGCTATGCTTCAACTTAATTGTAAAGGAGGATAGCGATCCGAACGGACGGGAAGAAAAGGGTTGTTGTAATTCAAATTGCATCATAAGAGATTTTTTGTGGTGTGAATATATATATATATATATATATATATATATGGATGTGATTATATATGAAGTTTTATCTTGTGAGTCGATGACCTAAAAGGAGTTATGAATGACCCTATTTCACTCGACATCTGGGTTTTACTGCCATCTTTAAAGTGAAAACTGTCTTAAATTATTCAAATCTCTTTCGAAAATTGAAGGTAATAAATATTTACAGAGGTTTACGGAATGAACCGTTTTAAGATTAAAACTCAACATTAAATTCTCTAAAAAATGCATACTACTGATATTCTTTGTTAAGAAATTTGGGGAAAACATCCCTTCAGTGGAGTAATGTCCTGTAATTCTGTTCAGTAGGTAATTTCCTGTTTGATAGGTTCATAATGGGACAGAGAACCAACCAGGGGTTGATTCCCATATAATATTATTTATTTCAGACTTTTACCTACCGTATACTGGGATGCTGGAGCGGTTTTTTGGAATAGGTAATTATTTTCGTTGGTTATGGTTGAAATATACGTAATATCAAATAATCAAATTAAAAATTAATGACAATAAGTCGTCCGTTCGTCTAAAATTACAGGAACCAAATTTATGAAACTTTGGTCAAAATTGCCAAAAATCACAGTTGGTGAGTAGCAGTTGGTTCTAGAAGCTCGGAATCGATTTTAATCAACCCCAAAGAGAGAAAAATTGAAGAACTGAAACATTTAAAAAAATCAAGATATCAAAAACTGTCGAAATAAGTATAGTTTTTCAAGGCTGTCCCTGATAGATATTACCCCATAGAAAAGAATGAAACCACCCGAATTGCTGAACGTTCATCCATCCGCTCTCTCAAAAGACTAAAACGTTGACAAGGAAAATATGTCAACATGGGAGCGAATCAAAACTGCTGGAATATAGAAAAAATCGCCTCATAAATTACGACGATTATTACTTGTCACCTATTGATGGACAAGTGAAGCGTAGAGGTAGCTGATTTATTTTATCTCATTAATTTCCAGTCGGTGGGTGTTTACGTCCATTCAATTTAATTAATTTCTTCTTGGTTGGCGTCAACGCCAAGAAGCCAAGCTGATAACCCTGAGTTCGCATAGTTTGAAAGATAAATATGGAGACCGTGGGTTATTGATAATTATAAATATAAATAATATAGATACGATATATAAGTATAATATAAATGCCACTTTATTGAAGGAAACAAAAGGAGGGCACATTATTATAATAAAACCACCAAACGAAAGGAAGATAGTGTGATGTCACACTCTCATTGATTCACAAAAATGGAGAAGAAAGGAAGATGACAGCAAAAAAGATTCGTTAATAATAGTTTAGGATCTCGCTCTACTGGTTTTTACAGTTGACAGGGACTCGCAAGAGTTTAAAAACACCCCGCAGCGCTGAATTAGCTGATGAGGTCTATACAAACGTCGGAAATAAGGCCTCGAAGACCGTGTAATACACTTATACCTCCTCAATAGAGAGAATTACTCTGAGAGTTGTCCATCTAACATTTTAGATCTGGTTGCTTGAACCTAAAAGGGTGTAACCAACACTTACCCAGAACACGTCACAACGAACAAAGCTGGAATACTGCAAATGGTAAATAGTTCAGCACTTGACCCTCATCCGTCCCAACAAATTTATCAGGAAGTGCTTCTTTTTTTACTATTCCAGTTTCCACCAGTGCAAAGGGGGATTCAAAGGGCTTTATCAATAAAGTTGAAAGCAAGAGCACAAACTACAAAATTATCTAATAACGACTGTTTGAAGCCACCGGGAATATCCTTGGACAGCGATATTCAATAGACGAACCTTTCCTATCCCTTGTATCTTTGTATCAGAGCTATACTTTGTTTTGTTGCCCGGTGATATTGTTCCTAGACCCTATACAAATATCCATAGCATTTTCAATTGTTTGTAATTCGCTTATTTTAAGAAATAATTCAGAGTTTTGGGATCGAATCTTTTTTTTAATGCATTACAACTTTGCTACGTATACAAATTTCTGTAGGATGTACGGCTTAAGAATTTTTACAGAAAAAGTTAAAAATGGGAAAATTAAGCCATCTTTAAGAGGCCGCCATTTTGTATTCCACCAATTTTTAGAGCAAACTAATACTTTCTCACTCCGAACGGACCAAATTTTGAAAATCTAATCTTAAATCTTGTCCTCAAATTTTACCCATTTTCGGCCCTGTCTCCCGGACTATAAGAATGTGTATCACACCATTTTCAATAGTCCAGGACTATTACTTTAGTAAGTACACAATCCACTAAACATCTACCTGTCTAACTTAACTGCTGCACGGACTATAGAATACTTAGACTATAGAATCACTGACTTGAATATGGGTGGATCATTGTGGTCACAAATGAGTGACCGAAATTCTGAGTGCGTTCTATATGATACTGTAACGCTAACGTTATTTAATCCACCAGAAAAAGCTTTGACTAGAGCATAAAGAAAGATCCCGGGACTGGAAATAATTTTTAAAAACTGTCCTCCATTTTTTTACTTTTTATTCCTTTATTTCTAATGGAGGGACTCAACAGTCGCTTTTAGTATTAACAATACTTTTCTGATCGAAATATGAACCCGAATTCAATCAAGATTTTTTTCTTTTCTCTCTCCCTCTTTCCCACCCCACCCTCTTTCTTTTTCTGTCTAGATCATTCTATATATTTCTCATTGACATTAACTGGATCTACAAAGTAAAGCTTAGTTAGGAGTACGTCACGTCGTGCATTTGAAACCAATTACGCTAGTATTAAATCTAATGGGTTATTTCCGCTACTAGTAATAGTAAAATTATCATTTACATATCTTTCGGAGGATTTCGTTGTCGCAAGTAAGTCGAGTGCCGGGGACGAGCGCTTTCGATGTAAAGATATCTTCATCTGGCCGTCAAAATAGAATTCCTGTTTCGAGTACTGCTCCAGATGATGATGTCTTTACGTCGAAAGCGCTCGTCTCCGGTACTCATACAAGTGACGATGGACTCCTCCGAAAGGTAGTATGTAAATAATAAAATGTTAAGCTGATTGTGTGTACGGTGATGCTCACATGTAGGTTTTAATTATTGTGAAGCCTTCATCCAAATTATAATGCTATGATTTTTTTGAATTGGCCGAGGCATCAGCACGTTGTTGGCTTCTTACTAATAATATTATCAATGGTCATATACATAATAAATGTATGTCTTCATTCCTATAATAACTAGGTACGCACTTCAGTCGTTAGAGCTTCAAAATTGTACCAGCTATCACAACAGACAATGGATTTTAGAGCAACATTAATTATCCCTCTATAGGTTCCTAGATCTACGTAAGCGAATGATGACCAAGTCCGCCTTTCACTCGATCACCACGAAATTGCATTGCATACGCGAGTCGTTCACGAAGGTGCGTTATGATAAGGGGCTTGCGAAGCTTATTTCTGTCTTAATCTTCCTTAATCTTAATTTATTCTGTCTAGCTGGTATTTGAAATGGAGCTCCTTTGGAACATCTATAGTAAATTTCAATGCGCGTAGGCGCTCTGATCAGCTGTGGAACCTCTGAGGCTAATTTATTTCCTAATCAACTTGCGGGTCTGAAATTTAAACGGAGCTTCTTTGTGACACTGAAAAAACCATGACGGAGTACGGAGCACACAGATCTGCTAAGGAGCCACTGAGGCTAATTCTTTTCCTTTTCGAAATTGGTACCATTTTTTTTTTTTTTTTTTTTTGAAATGCTTTCTAGATTTTTTGACATTCAGGCATGTACTGTAAAGAGTAAAATTGTAGGGCCCTGGAGTTGTAAAGGTTTGAACCCGTTCGAGAGGAAGGAAGGGCCAATAATCATTACTGACATGGTATTTACAGAGTTTAATAATTATAGACCAATTATTTTCGTACAAGGGTTGTCTAATTTAAAAATAATAAACCATAGTGGAATAATGTGAAACGATTTTACATAGATACTTCAGAGAAAATGAATGGAAGAATATTTCAACGCTTTTCAAAAATTCGTGGCATTTTACTGAACCCGATCAGGTTATTTAAATGTTTAAGATTCACCGTAGTTTTCAGAGTGGGGTGTTCCGTATTTGGGGATAGTTTTTCTTGTTGCCAGTCTATACATGATGTTCATTGCAATAACCTAATCTAACATGTTGTATCTTCCACAAAAAATAGAAAATGTCAAGCACCTTCAAAATTTGTTGGGGTGGATAGGAAGGTGAACCTACGTTTCACATAAGTCCGTAGATTCAATAAATCAAATTATAAAAAAAAGACCCGCCGTCTGTCCGCCGTTCGTAGTTTTTCTCCGAAACAACTTGATAAAAGTTCCATATAAAACATAAATGGGTTTTCTGGTGACAATCATCTGTAGATATTCGGTTTAACCAGTCTGAGAGAGAAATAGTGGATGACGGCAAAATTGATTGATATTGCACTTCGAAATGAAGCATCAGATATATGTGCTGGTTCGGCAAGCTTGTAGACTGGTAACCCTATAGTTAGGTCATCACTTTATTGAGTTGAAAACAACAAGACATTTGGATGCCAGAGGTGCGCTGTAGTTCTTGTGTAGGTTGGAACATGGAGAATTCACGGGAAGGTATAAGTAGAGGGAAAATTTAGTATTCTATGGTCGCAAAAGATGGCTCCTCTTTGAAAAGAAAATCACTCCCAGCGAAATTGAACTTGGTGCTTGGGCCGCGGGCAGTGAGGTGTAGAACACCATACCTATGCAGACATAGGAGTGAATGAAAACACAATAAGAAGGTTTTACGAATACTGATAGGAAAGGTAATGCTTACCTACTTATGTAATTATAAAAACATAATTATAATAGCTCCCTTGCTACCGAACCAATGTCATTTTATAAACATTTTACATGTCAATGGACTTCTAGTTAAGTAATGTACGATTTTCAGTAACTAAAAATTTTGGATTTACTTGAGAATCGACTGTTGAAAGGATATTGGGGAAAATTAAATTAATATTAATATGACGTAGGGTGATACAACAATAGAATCTAATAAGTAAAAAGTTTCAGTCATGCAGCATGATCTGCATAATATGAGCGAATACATTATCCTATGTGTAATCTTAAATTGTTAGAAAATTTGAGCTTAATAAGTGCGAATAAATGGTATACTGTTTGTGATTTGAATTTACTCCTTATTATATATTGAATTTATTTTAAATTGTTATAATCGTTATGGTTTAGGATTTTCAATTGTTCTATAACACTGCATCAAGCTAGTTGATTCATTCGCCGCCTACCTATGAACCTACCTACCGTCAGCGCCTGAATGGATCACTTCACCCGGGATAGTTGTCGAATCCATGAGGAGGAAGCTCCAGAAAGCCCATACAGCGATGAACAACTTATCACTGCCATCAATATTTATGATATCAGCTGATATTCCCAGTTCCTCCCCGCCTCACCTTCTTCATCGGTGCTGGACGGGCGTCTTAAAATTATTCTCGCCATTATTGCTGTATGCTACGCCTTTGTCTTACCTCAAGTTATTATATCTGCATCGTCAGAATTCCCCGTTCATTCTTTTGCGGATTTCATCCAATTATTGCCTTGAGTACAGGGCGCCCTTCTATATATACCTATCTTTGGTACCTGCGGACCATATACTTCGGCGGAACCGTTTTTCGAAAATTACGCCGGCCGGTTTCCAGCTGCTTTCAACGGAGCTACGGATTTCAACGTTAATTGAGGTGCACCACGTGGACATTCAAAAGGGGGTACCTAACAATTTCAAAACTGGCCAGTAAAGTATGTAAATTTATGAATTTTGTTCTTCTATTTATTATTTATGTTGTCATGTTGTAGAGAAATATCTTGAATATTATATTTGTTCGGAAGCAAAAGCAATTCCTTGAATTTTTCATTCATTCTTACACCGACTTTTCACATTTAGTAATGGTCCTTCGAGATACCTACCTAATTCTGGTTTAGTATTAAATTGCAGATACCTTTGGGTTTATCAAAAACCGTTTTGCATACATATACTATTTATTTAATAGCAAAAAAAGTTGTTCTTAGTTTTAAACTGCTATTCATAAGGGGATTTTAGATTTTCAGATTTTATGAAGTTTTATTAATTTTTAAGCACATTTTGATGAAATTTAAGCAAAATTTTCAGCGTAATTTAGTGCATTATTCTTTTTATTATTCTATTTAATATTTAATTAACTTTATTTAAGCAATGTTCTGCTTAAAAAATACAATAAATGTAACGCCGTTTTTTTGCCGTTGTTATTGATTTTTTTAGCACACTTTGTTTCCTCACTACCGAAGGTAGGGAAACTTTGTGTTCGTGATTGAAGTCGAAAAATTTTAGTCCTCCAAAAATCAAAATTTCCACTTGCTTTTTGCGTTTCAGAGTTTGTTGATAAATTTCGGTTCCGTGTCTGTCTGTCTGTGGTAAATCCTTGTTACTCTTAAAACTATACCAAAGTGTATTCTGATTTCAATGAAACTTTGAGGGATTGTGCGGGTTAGCTTCAAGACGATTCCCTATAATTTTCAATGCCGTAGAATCAACAGTAGCTGGTACGCATTCGCAAACGTGAATATCTCAAAACGTCGATTTCTCATCATCTGTTTCATTCTCATTTCGTTCAAACTCGAAAGATGATTTTGTATAAGTTCTAGAAAAATGCCCTATGAATTAAAGTACGTTGTGCGCATGCTCTTGCGTTTGTTTTTCTACATTTCCTTGCCACAGCCATAACTTCCACAATTTTTATTGGATTTCAATTACATTTCAGGAATAGTGTGGATTCAGCCTTAGATGGTCTCCTATAGGTTTCATAATGATTGAATCAGCAGTACGCACAGCGCATGCGCGAACATTATTTTCTTGTGACATTCATAAGACCGTCAATGTTAAACAGATTTTAGTCAGGTTTTCAGGGATGAAGCGGGGATGGTCCCTTGAGGTCCCATACGATATACGACGAGGAAGGTTCTGTGCCATGTCCTTGGCAGTGCATTTTTTAATATTTTCAACTTGAACAAAAGTGAATCGATCTACCCTTCCTATTGATTTTTTTGATGTGGCTGACGAAATATGCAATACAAATTCATGTTGAACGTAATTACATCGAATCGGTAAACAAACTAGAACCTGTCCGAAATTGTTTTTGTATGGTTCAAATAGAAGCTATTTCAACTATATTTCATGAATAAAACAAGTCAACGTCGTGACTTAATAAATTAAGTTTCCGCTTAATTGAATTTTACTTCGGCCGAAGTAATTTTCTGTGAATAATTCACCTTCTACAAAGAGCTGTCATTAATCACTCCCAGTTATGCTCTTAGGTAGACAAGTGAGTTTATACTTTGTGAATTACCTTAACGCAGTGTGAACGCTAAATCGTAGAGCAGGTGGCAAAAATTCCGGGTAGTATCTCGATCTATTAGTAAAGAATAACCCATTGTAACTTGGAACATGCGGGGAAAAATGAGCCCAACCTCTCACCCTAAAACTGCCTTACGTTTCAAAGCACACAGAACCTAAAATGCGATTGATATTATACATACATATACATCCTCCATTTATGGTACCATTTATTGAATCAACTATGTAAGAATAGTTTGTAGGTTTACGGTTCAAAACATGACTCAAAACTCGGACCTTCTGGACCACCCGGTTGCTTTCCGCTTTGAGCCTTCGGCTAATATGCTAAAACATGGAACATGATTTCTTCCAGCTAGTACGAAAGAAATGCGTGATAAATCGAGAGCTTTCCAACGAGTGGAGAACGATTTTTGGCCGGTGAAAACTAAAGAACTTTCTATTTCCTCAGCAACGGCTTGGTAGTATGTGAAAATCAAAAGAAAAAATTGTGTGACACATCCGCGTAACCTTTTTCGCTAGTTAATCCAAGGTTAAACATGTTTCATGCTAAAATGTTTGGAGAGCCAACTAAAATTTTGACATCAGTTCAAAAAATCCCAAGAGGTTTAATGTTCAATAAATAGGAGTGAAATGTTTAAACATCAGTAACCCTAAAACATTATTGAAAGTAACAAATACTGAATCATTTAGGCACATTTTAAACACTTTTTTTCGCGATAGATTTAATTTCAAAGAAGTTTTACCCGTAATAATGAACGTCAAAACGAGTGTAAATCCCGACAGACAATAACTATCGTAGGTGAACATAGTAAACATTACCCTTTACCGAAACTATCACAATCTAAACAACCGATATACTACTCAAAATCCTTTGGCAGGAAAATTGGCTTCCATATAACTTTGTTACATGTTTGTTTCATCAGGTACCTTCATTACTAATAATTTTTCCGAATGACACAATTGAAAACTATAAAGTATTTATTTAGGAAACGTAATTGTGAACATTTTTAGACACTTTGAATTAGAATGATTTTTTTAATGAACAAAGTTTGCTAAAAAGGACGTGAGTTTAGTTTTAGCAATACTAATAGAAAAATTTTTTCTCGGAAGTTACTATTGGAGGCACCTAACTGAGCATCTTGGAATCGGCCCACAGGTATCCGAATAATTGATGTATTCTATCGTGCATCAGCTTTGAATAGCTCAACGTAAACTCTTAGTTAGTGAAAACAGCATACCAAGGGCCTCGACAATATGAAACAGGCGTCAGATGAACTGTATGTAAACGAATTAATATGCATAGTATGCGCATTAGTTACGCCGCAAGTGGATTTCCATACAAAAAGCATTTAGCTGAAGGTTTCCTGTTAGGCGGGGTTGTCTACTTTATTTGAGCGGCTCCAGCGCATGGAATTGGTTGGTCTTGTTTCACAAAAGCCAGAGATTTATACTGTTAAATCCCTGGTGCTCACTTGCAACAGGCAGTATAAGGCCACACACGTTCTCTCCTGCATCAAAGCACGAACTTAACCATATCATTGCCACATCGACGTTGTTATGTGTTCCTTAGTTACTTAATTATATCAGCCGCACCTAAATCTGACGTTTCAATAGCGGTAAGGTTTCACATTGTTAAATGCATTTCAAGATTAAATTACTTGATCGAAATAAAGGAATCAACTTCATTCAAATGATCTCAAAATTGTGAAAGTATTGATTACCAAACCCTCATGCTCAGATTTCTACTCTACTCCGATCAATTAGCTCTCTTCTCTCAACCCACAACCTGATTGCAAGTAATAATAGAGCGCAAGGCGTTAATGGAACGATTCGTATTTGGTCACCAAAAGTGCACGAGGTAACAAGATACACTTTAGTACGAAAAAACCAAAATTAACGAGCTCGAGGCTTAATAACGAACGGGTATTTGTAAACCGAATCGCAATCTGTATATAGTTACAGTTTCACGTCCGCGCCGTATACCGATGAAATCTCGATTAAAAGGCAACAGTAAGTAATCAGCTATATAAATTTATCTTTATAAAAAGTGAATTGATAATTATCCGATGTTTATGGAACTACGCAACAAGTTTTACTTATATAAACGTAATCACGATCTGGGGGAAATAAAAGTTGCATGTAAATAAAAAAAAATTTTAATTTTGCTTCATCACTACCGAAAGTAGGGAAGCTTTGTGTTCGTGATTGAAATCGAAAAAAGAAAAAAAATTGTTGTCCTCCAAAATCAAAATTTCCACTTGATTTTCGCGTTTCAGAGCTTGCTGATAAATTTTGGTTCCGCGTCAGTCTGTCTGTCAGTCTAATGTCTGTCTGTGGTAAATCCTTGTCATGCCCAAAACTATACCAAGTTTTAGACCGATTCCGATGAAATTTTCTGGGATTGTGCAGGTTAGCTTTTAGACGGTCTCCTATGATTTTCAATACCGTCGAATCAACAGTAGTCGGTGCGCATGCGCAAACTTGAATTTCTAATGATGTCGTTTTCTCATCATCTGTTGGTTTGATTTCGTTCAAACTCGCTAGGTAATTGGGTAGGTATATGTTCTTAAAACTTGACTTATAAATCATATCGCAATTGGCAGAGTAATAACCATTGCGCATGCGTGAAACTAATATCGATTGACACAGGCAAAACTCCGAGTCTAGTGGAAAGATTTTGATGAAATTTTCAAGAATTGTAAGGGATAGCTTCTAGAAAATCCCCAATAAGTTTCATTGCCGTCACATTAATATTAGTTTGTGCGCATGAGCAAACGTTGATGTATTATAACGTCGATGTCTTATCATCTATTGGTCCGATTTCGTTCAAACTCGGAGGGGTATATGTTCCAGAAAAATTTTCCTATGAATTATATCACGATTGGTGGAGTAATAACTATAGCGTATGCGGGCAAAACTAAAATTGATCGGTACAAACAAAACTCCGAGACTAATGGACAAACAGACTTTAATGAAATTTTCAAGGATTGTTCGATTTAGCTCCTAGACGTTCCACAATACATTTCATTGCCGTTACATTAATAGTACATGGTCTGTGCTCATGCGCACACATTGATTTCTTCTGATCGACTTTTCAATCATTTCGACAGGGACTTTGTTCTTCATCTAATTCTACACGTCCATGTTATAATATGTGAGGAAGCTATACTGCCCACCCAACTTGGAAGACGTTTTTCAGTCTTTTCATTGGTCAGGATCTTTGAATTCTCCGTGTTCGTGTTTGTATTATCCGTTTGTGTTCCGACACAGATCGTCTCAAGATGAATTCACATCATTACCTAATTTGTTCTCTTTTGTATGTTGTTCGTTTTGTTGGTTCATAAGGCTCAGATGTCGAATCTGAGTGTTGGACGTTTTTTGATGGACCTGTGATGCGAAACAGCGAGATGTGGATGGCATTATCCCTATGGCGCTTTGCACATAAATAAATAAATATATATATATATATATATATATATATATATATATATATATATATATATATATATATATATATATATATTTAAAACCCCGTTCTTGCGCCAAAAGATCAAGCATTTCAAACGAAAGTACGAAGTATTTAGCCAGCACTTTTCGAGCCCATTTAATTGATCAAATTTAATAAATTTGCTAAAAAATCACTAAAGTCGGATAAAAATCATTAAATTTATGTTTTTAGAGGATTTTTAATCAACGGAAGTTTGTCAGCAATATACTAGAGCATCAGGAAATTCATACATATAATTGTACAGATATATGTATTTAAATTTCATAAAAATTTGCTGATAAATCGATAATAACTGCCAAAAAACCTAAAAATCTAAAATCTTTGTTGAATTGCATAATATTAGTTTTTTCGTTGTCATTAATTGGTAGTTAGCAATTTCTCAACACTTTAGGAGCTCAAATTTCGAAGCAATGTAACGTTAAAAGACACAGTCATTTACAAAAATATGCTAATATGATCATGCTCCATGCCTGGAACTTTTATTCTATCCGTTTTCATAATATGACGCATGAGTTCCATAATTTGATTAGGATCATTTATTTATCTGGTTATAACTAAGGATCGCTCACTTTACGTTCAATAAGTAACTGCTTATTATGACTATTGAATGACAATTTTTGTTTAATTCACGTGTGAAACATAATTAATTACCTCATTTATCCACCGCAGCAAAACATTTATTGAGAAGCTTCCTACTATTTTAAACACTTCTACTGAATCCCCGTGAAAAATGAACCTATTGCAATGGCTCGGAAAATTTTAAAACACTTATCTTACAATCGTTAATTTAACAATGTGTAATTCTTACTTCATTAAACAATATCCGACGAAACAATTCATAATGTGACCGTTGATTACCTGGTTCGCTTTAAATAATGTTATTCCAAATTTTTCCTGATGACTTTTGACTACTCATTTGAGTGCAATGAGACATTGATTTGAGTGATCCGTTTTCCTTGATTGATCACGCCGTCGAATGGAGAAGATAATTATCTAAATCGGTCCCTCGACAATCCATCAACCTCTAAGCCCGACTCCGTCTCGGACTTCAGTCCCCAACATTATTATGCACATGGGCGTCCGAAATTTCACATCACGTCGCCGTTGGATTCGGGTTGATTTGAATAGTTGGAGTTCATGACACGAGTGGTTTAGCATGAGCCTATTTGAATAACTCTCCCGTTCTGCTCCAAACCGTTTACCTTCTCATGAATGGTAAGTACAACTTGTTTGAGGCCTTCAACGAAACGAAAACGAATACTCATAATATCGTTTTAGAAAAAAATATAAATGTATATCTGTATATATATATAAAAGCTGAATGAGTGATTTCCACAAAAGACTTTTTTTAAAAATGAATTTGGGTAATACAACGGACTTATAATTTGACTGCAATGACGATTTTTTCCTGACGGATTGTCACTGTAACGGTTTGTCAATGGTATGGTCTATAAGGGTGAGTATGAAGAAGTGAAATGCTGTATCAATTAATCTAATAGGTAACTAGGTGGATTAGCTTCAGGATGATAAAAGCATCGACCATCTACGTCAACGACGCCTTCACTATACTATTGCTTTAACCCCATGAAGCTTTAACCCCAGCCAAGGATATTGAAAACAAGAGGGAGTAGTTTTGGAAGACAAGGAGGCAATGTTGGTTTGTGGTTAAAAAAGAATTAAGGTATCACGAATCCTGCGAACTGTACCTACGTATCGAACAGAGTGAAGAAGTATGAGTTTTGACATCACCCCGATCGTGAGCCTGACATCGACCGGAAAGTGATATCCTGCCTTGAAGTCTCGAAGTGACGAGCCCTGAAGTCTCCTACCAACTTGTGCTAAGAAAAGTTAAGTTTTCATGTTTCTACTGTTATAAATAGACATTATCGTCGAAGAATAAAGCATCATATTCATATTAATTAATCGTGCATCATACTATTAGATGTACTTGATAGTGAGGAACTAGCATTCATACTCACTGTTGCAACCAAACAGAGAATCATTACACAAGGTCAAAACAGCAACTAGACTGGAACTCTGAGAGTGTAGGAAGAAGACTACCTGCTCGTGGACTCGCGGGCCCTTATAAATGCTAGGCTTACATAGTCAGCACTTGGCTGTTGAATAGTTGTAGGTCGGCAGTTATTCTTTACCTAAGGCGTCCCACTTAAGTACGAAATTTCATGGTGTAATCTTTTTCTCAATCATGTCTGTAACACATTAGGTTAATTATTTTACAATACCCAAAAAAATCAAAAAAATTCCGTGAGGCACCAAGCAAAGGTCAATTACTGTATCAAAACTAAACGCTATTTGCGCCGCACAAAGAACTTGCCGGTGTAGTTTTACATTTAACCAAAACCCAATCACCAGAACGAGAACTTCATTTAAAGGAACTCAGAAACTCGTACTAAATAGTGTAGACTTACGGGAGGTACGTCCAATTGAGAATTTCGATGTCACCACATATGCAGTCCCTAGTGTATGGACCATTATTCCGTACATTTTCATCATAACCGTTGTCATCAACACCTATGTAAGATATATTATGCATACTCGAAATGTGGACATTCACAGTCTCAGCCGAGACTCTCGTTAGACGGCAATTTTGTTGTTGAGTTACATAAAACATTATAAGCATAATCATAATTATAATCACTGTAATTATAATCATTGTAATTCATCATTATCATTTTCATTCCAGACGATAACTCTCCTCAGGGTTGAGATAAAATCCCGTTTTGAGCCAAAAAATTAAGCTTTCCAAACGAAAGGATGAGTTCGTTGGCCAGAAATATTTGAGCACATTAAATTGGTTAAAATTCAAAAATGTGTTTAAAAAATCACTAAACAAGACTGAAAACGTCTAAAAATCTTAAAATGTATATTTTTAGCAGAATTTTAAACAAATAAGTTTATCGACGATGAACTAAAAACATTAAAAAAGTTATTCATGAAATTATCGAGAAAAATGTACCTACTTGAAATCCATTAATATTTGCTGAAAAATCGATTAAAAAACTGAAAAATTGCAAAATATCCAGATTCTGTTTTGAATTGTAGAATATGACTTAGAACGAGTTTATTTACCATAAAATAGGTGGTTAACAATTTCTTTGTACTCGAATTGCTCAAATTTCAAAACAATTTAACATATATTATAGTACGATAATTTACTAACATTCGCTCGTACGATCATGCTGCATGCCTGGAACATTTTTTCTTATCGTGGCTCCACATAATCTTAATTGGGTTGCCCTTCTACGCAGATAAATAGCATATCTTTATTAAACCTAATAAACTTTTCGTGGTTCCACATAGAAAACGCAGCAAATTATTACACAGCAATTTATTATTTTCTTTTTGCCCCTTTTATAAGATTTATCCATTTATTTATTTTTTGCAATTCCTTTGGGATTGTCAATAGAAATAGATTGTAAGCAATTTTCAAATTTTCCACCCCTACTCGAACCATGGGCTGTAGGTCTGGATGGTATGGGGACTATATCCTGTCACATCTGTACATCCCCCGCCAAGCGAGCGAGAAAACCCACCCCTAGAGAGCGAAGCGAGCAAGAAAATCCACCCTTAGAGAGTGAAGCGAGCAATATCCCCTACACACGCCCTTCCAACATGTTTTCTCACAAACTCGGGATGGACTACATAAATATCTTATCGCATCTATATATCCCAAAGAGGGCGAGAAACACATTTTAAATCACTCATTTCCAATCATTCTACATGTCCCACTCAACACTAAAGACCATCGGATCTATAAAGCCTAGCGAGCGAAGCGAGCGAGAAAAAGAGGCTGGTATTTGATTAAATACACCATATAGATATTATTTTATAGATATATAATTTAGATAATTTTTTTGTCATAAACATGTTAGTTTCTGTGTACACTAAGTGCGACTTCCAAAACAATTTCATATAAATATAATTTGAACAAACAAATTAAATAATTAATAACACATACCTAATTACTAAAAAAACGAAAGAAAAAAATAAAAATAGGTACAGAAAAAGAAAAAAACGAGTTTGCTTATATGGTCGATCTGCTTGGCTGGAGTATTTTTTTTTTTTTTCATTCTATAGTAACACATCAACATTTCTTGAACTGATTGTAATAATTTGTAACTTCATTGTTACGGAAACCTTTCATTGGCAGATCAATAAATTAATGCTTGATAATAAGGTTATATTAGACGGCAGAAAACTGCTATCCTCCCAAATGGAAATTAATGTGGAGGTTTTTGGTCTGGGGACAATCTGACATTATCTTCACAAATACGTGTAGCGCGATATTTTTGTTCATTGAGAAAATACAACACCCAGTGGTCTTTATTATGTTGTCCTGAAAACATACCTTGGCGATACTAAAGATTCAATGGCTTTTCTCTGTTTCACGTGGAGTGTGATCTAGCCTGGACGTTCGGTAAACTGTGCATAGGTGGGTGTTTTCTTCTGGAATATTGAAGGTATTTTCTTGTCAGTGAGTCGTTCAGAGGTATGAAGCAAGTATTTCCAGGGTTGACTGACTGGAGTATCTGTTCTTTTGTTACTAATGCTCCTAGGAGCAGCTAATTTATTGCTCTGTAGCGGTGAAGTTATGTTATTCCGCATTTTAAACCTAATTGGTAGACAGAGTATTTAGAAGAGCCTTCCAATCTCACAGAAGACTCCGTCTCTAATCATGGATTTCTTCGGTTGATGCTGGCCAGCTGTATACAAGACCCTACACTCAGATTCGATGGGTTCTCACCAATGTGTTAAGTGATTACGCTCCCACAGTTTGTTTCACCTTTGCCATCCATCTCATCTGGACCACCAGGCCGGTCTGCTGGGCCTTTTCCACTTCCTTGGTCAGTGGTACTAATTCTGGAGATTTCTTTATCTATTTGTAGTTGAGAGACTAATGCGTTCCATACATCACCCTCCAAATGATACGTCCTTTTCTACGACTGGTGTCACTCTAGCTGTTTACTGTATGCGATTCGATGGAGATTACGTGTTGGTTCAAAAAAGTGTAGTTTGAGACTTTTAGAGAAATTTTAAAAAAGTAACCAATATCAACGCAGATAAGACCAAAAGGCTCATTATCATTAATCAACTTTCTCCATATTTAGGCGCAGTTCGATACCAATTATCATAATATATCGGTTGGTAGGAAGGCGCCGAGAAATGGATTAACTGAATACTCTCTCACCCATCACTCAATTAACAGGGCTCTGACGTCAACTATTGCAGTAACGGTTCAATGCATAGGTATCACAATACCATTCGATGATGAATTTATCCTGAATATAAATCCGCTTTCAGCTGCAGTAAGTCCTTTCAGTCCATGGCCACCGAGTGTGCTTGTGAGATAGTCAACCGCTCGTTAAATGGTCGTGAACGTGACGAGGGAAAACAAAACTTGTGGAAGCTGGGGGCAGGATGAATATTATGGCTAAACAAGCTGTAGCACAGGTATAGGCACAACCTATTGTGCTCATCACACATCACATTAACAAATCTAATTCCATACAGATCCGCTCTTTTCCGTTTTGAAACCCCGACAAAACGAGAATTAGTGCTGTTCCGAACTGTAATTCCCTTTCTACGTTTCCCCTCTCTACTGTGGGGGCCAACTTCGCCACTCCGACTATTGAATTATTCATGCATCTCCATTCCCCCACTCTTCATCACCGTCGTTCACTATGTTCTCTTGTTTCGCACATTTTTAGTGTCCGAGCTCTGACGGGAGGGATGGAGTCCCAGACGGTGCGCCGCTGTGAATTAAGTCGTTGTATATCTCAATTCTCCTCCTCATTTTCATTGGGCAGGACTCCCATGAAAACATCCCTCGCTGTTAGTTCCGGTTTATTCACCACTAGCCTAGTTTTCTCGCTCGCTCCGCTCGCTCGGTATGGCCGTATAGATCCGATGGTCTATGAAGAATGATCTGAAATGCTGAATCTCTAAAGGTGATTTGAAATTTGTAGGAGGTGTTGCTCGCTTTTTGTGGGGTGTATAGATGCTATGGGGTATATAGTCCATTCCGAATTCGTAGAAAAAATCCGGCTGAAATCCGACGTGTGTTGGAGATGTTGCTCGCTTCGCTCGCTAGGGGAGGGTTTTCTCGCTCACTCGGAGTGGTATGTATAGATGCGGTGGGATATAGTCCCAAGACCATCGAGACCTTCACCCTATGGTTCGGGTGGAGGTGGAAAACTTACAAACTGCTTACAATCTCCCTCTATAGACAATCCCAAGGAAATGGGGAAAAAGCCATGTCACGATATGTGAGGAAGTTAACCTCCCCACCCAACTTGGCAGACTTTTTTTTCGGTTAGAAATTACTATTAAACAGGGCACCTTTGTGGAACCACGAAAAGTTTAGTTTTAAGAACATTTCAGTATTAACAGAGCTGTCGGATATTAAATATCGTACGTATTTGTTTTCCTTGTCATTTGGGTGGTTACCAATCGTGGGTATGTTCCCTCTCGAGCTGTTTACATTAGTAGTTCCAGTTTTATCGAGGATTCGAATATTTACAGTTTCTATTTTCACATGAAATCATGGAAAATAATATTCATAGGTATTTATTCCAATTTTTACATTTCAATTTAGATATTATAATTATCTGTGTAGAATGGCTACCAAATAAAGAGTATGTGGAACTAATAAAACTTCACTAACTCTATACGTTCATGTTAGAATATGTAAGGAAGCTATACAGCTCACCCAACGTTTGAGTACTAACAGAACTGTTTAACAGATGTTAAATTTTTGTTCTTCTAGTAATTCTATACGTCGCTGTTACAACATGTGAAGAATTATACTGCCCACCCAACTTGGCAGGCGTTTTTTTCTGTTGAAAATTACTCACAAAAAATTAAATCTTAGAAAACTATGTGGAACTACGAACAGTTTATTAGGTTTAATACAGATAGGCCGTTATTTTATGTGCGCAGAAGGGCAAATGGGAGACCTCCCCGAGATCAAGAAATTTCAAATAGAAAGTTCAACGTACTTAACTACGCTTTGACGGAATAAAGAAGAGCTGTTGCTTGAAAAACCAACGTTTTCGTCTACTTTTTCGTTCACTAGATTTGGAAAAAAAAATTCATGTCCCGAAACTCGCATGAGACGAAACTGGAATGCCAGCGAACATTTCAAGACAAACTCTAGCAACAACCACAGACATTTACTGGGTCAAAAGCGGAAAAAAACATAGGGGGGAACGATTTTTTTTGTCATTTCCCGCATATTCTTGCTGATTTTTCCAGAAAAACAGCATCTTTCGGGAATTCTGATGGCACCACCGTGTTTTACGGCAGAAACAAAACTTTGTCGCTGACATACTAAGTGCTCTTAATCAAATTTTAATGTGGCAGCGGATAGAAGATCAAGCACTCGGGCAAAAAACGTGCATTAAATAGGGTTCACACCAACCTCCCGCCCTACAGCCCCTGGTTCGGGTGGGATTAGATAATTTTAAAATCGCTTATGTCCCTTTTCGGAAAAATCCAAGTTGATCCCACCACTCGTAGACTCTGCCCACTAAGCCGTTTGGTCGTGCATACAAACCGATTGGCCATGGACAAACAAACAAACAGACAAACAAACAAACGGAGTTTCATTCTTACAAATAACTAGCCTAGTTTTCTCGCTCGCTTCAATCTCTTGGTATGGCTAGCTGGGGACGTTCCCTTCCCCATCATTTACTGCTGGCAGTTTCAAAACCTGCAAACATCCCCTGAACACGTCAGCAGTGTCGGAGTTTAACCAAGAAACATCGAACTATCCTTCAACATTGGTAAAATTGAAAATACATTGGTAATAGAGACGTACTTAAATGATTTTAAATGATGAGTTGAACGTGTCCGCATTATTCATGTTGGTTTTGATGAATGCGGCTAACACCGAGAGGAACTCAGAGGAAAGAGAGCTTCCTCGTCCTTTCCATCATTCATATCTGAATGATTCATGTTACCCTCGATTAGAACGGAAGTTAGTGAAAAAACTTTGTCTATTTCCACAAAAAATAAAGATTTACAATGTTAAATCAATTTCGACGGTTAGGCCATCATCAGTAACAAAAATATCTTATTGTTTGTTACTGATGATGGCCTAACCGTCGAAATCGATTTGACATTGTAACTCTTCATTTTTTGTGGAAATAGACAACGTTTTTTCTCTAACTTCCGTTTTGAAATGGCTTTTCACAACTTCGTCGCGAGTGATTTAGTTCGTTTTAGCTAACCCTCGATATACCAACGCTGAAGATTTCAATCACAAATAGACCTGCGCCATGGGAAGGTTTTACCACTCTTAGATATTATATAACGAGTACCTAACTTAACGGATTGGGGGGAAAAAAAAAATTCATGTTCAAGACTGCGTGACAATATCATATGTTTACGTCTTTAAATCATCTTTTGTTGTTGACTAGTTTAATTCAGAATATAAATATTTCTATACTTGATACATGTAAATGAATTGTCGTTCCTAAAGTGTTGTAGTAATTTTTTTTTTTTTTTAATGAGTTTATTATTCAACTTTTTTTTTCCAGTTTTATGTAAGGTTTTTTTTAAATTATAATATATACTTTTATTAATCAGAAGAAGGATGCTTATCTTTGGAAGTGTTTGAGATATGTGACTCTCAGAATTTTGCCTTTAAACTGGTCCCATTTTATCGGCAAACCTGGAGGTGTGGGGTTTGGGTGAAACATCTTCTCAATTTACTCTTGTAGTAAATTCCTTATATATTGTAGTAAATTAAGTTGTAGTAATTCCTTATATTTCTACTGGATGTGATCTATTTCGAAATCTCTGTTATTCGATTATCCAACTTATCCTTATTCCGGTTCGTTTTGATCTCCTACTATTCACCTTGGACTCGGATAGAGAGAAAGAGAAACTGGCATATGAGAGTCAAATGGCATATCAGCAAAAAATAGGGCTCACAAAGGTGAAATCTCAGCGCTTCTAAAATTAGAATACACACACTGCTTGTAGTCCAGTCAATCTAGACCAATAAAGGGTAAACAGGGGAAATAATTGCTACAGTCCGTTTCTTTTCGGGAATGCGTTGGGGAGGGTCCTCTGGTCAACAGGTAATAAAGTACATAGCGATTTCAGTGCGTAACTTTTCGAGGGGGGTCCGAAGTTCCCTTTTCGCGGGTTTTTCGCTTATAACTCGCAAACGGTGCGTCGCCCGTTCTTTACTCCCTCATAAATGGGAGCCTATTAAATTCTCCACAATTTTGACCTCATACATTTTTCACCAATTTCAATTAGTTTCCGAGATAGGCGCCCTGAAAAAGAGAGAATTTTCAAAAAACAAGTTTTGACCCCACGTTTTTGTCAAAATTTCGTTTGCATCTTCTATACCGTTCATCCCGCATAAGTAGTCAACACCCGCATTGAAGTCCCTACAAAAGGTGTTACAGTATTAAGTTTCCTCCAAGAATATATGTACATATGCTAATTTATCTTCATCCAGTCTATAGTTATGCATTTTTATGTTTTTCTGAGAAATTTGAAAATTATTGGCCAACGCCTTTTTCAGAGTTTTAACGCCGTTGAACTCAAACCCCATATTTATTCATATTATATCCATGATAATGCATACTACGAACTCTGAATAATATATTTTGAGTAGGCAGTCTGCATAATATTATATATTGTGTAGGTACCGATTCATAAAGGTTTTCACATCCAAGAAAGCCATTCTCATGCCTACCTACTTTTCAGTATTATCAAATGAACGATTTCAAATATACATACCTACATGAATGTTTGACTTTATGTATAGTAAGTATTTACGTATTAAATCATGCACAAATAGAAATTTTTTTTTTTTTTTTTTTTTTTCAATATTCTTTATTGCACCAAGTATTACTTATTAACAATATTATTTTGAAAATATGGACTTTAATTCAAAACTAAGATACATCACTGAGTTTTGTTGATTATGGTGGATGTTTCACTTCACTGCTTCACAAGTAAGCAAGGTCGAGTGGTTTGGTACGCTTCAATCTTCTGATGATATCACTTGTATCAAGGAGTTGGACAGCTTCCTCGTTGATGTGACATCTTAACCGCTGTAGGTGTCTCACAGCTTGTCGCTTTATAGCATCGTTTATTGTTTCGATCCGAAGCTCATGATGGAGACGTTCGTTTCGAAAGTACCATGGTGCATTGACCACCGTTCTTAGCACATTGTTCTGGAATTTTTGGATGATGTCTCGATTTGACTGAGCCGTACAGCCCCAAAGCTGAGCTCCATAAGTCCAGACTGGTTTAAGGACTTGGTTATACAGTGTTAGCTTGTTCTGGATTGACAACTTCGACCGTCTCCCCATTAGCCAATGCATTTTTCTGAATTTTAGAAGGAGTTCTTCCTTCTTTTTCTTGACATGGGCTTTCCATCTAAGTTTGGCGTCCAGTGTCATGCCTAGGTATTTGGCTTCATTAGCATTCGGAATAACTTTTCCCATGAAATGTACCGGAATATACTCGATTCTCTTGTTGGTGAAATCGACATGTACCGACTTAGTTTCATTTATCTTGATTCTCCATTTTGCTGTCCACTTTTGTATGCTGGGTATTGATTGATTTAACTTGTTGGTGGATTCAGTGTTACATTCTCCGACTGCCACAATCGCTGTATCATCTGCGAAGGTGGCTGTGGTGTTCATTCCAATTTCTGGGAGATCACTGGTATAAAGGACATACAAGAGCGGTCCAAGAACACTCCCTTGTGGGACTCCTGCCTTGATTAGCTTTGGCTCTGAGTAGGCGTCTTCTTGCTTTATTCTGAAATAGCGATTGGTGAGATAAGACTGAAGCAGCTCAGCATACTTTATTGGTAGATTTTTGCGCAGCTTGTAGTTGAGTCCCTCATGCCAAACTTTGTCAAACGCCTGAGCGACGTCTAGGAAGACGGCTGAGCAGACTTTCTTTTCCTCAAGGGCTTGTTCAATTATATGTGTTATTCTATGGACTTGATCGATAGTGGAATGTTTCTGTCGAAAGCCAAACTGGTGCCTTGGGAACAGCTTACGTTCTTCGATTATGGGTACTAGTCGCTTGTGGATTAGTTTTTCAAATAATTTTGATAATACTGGTAGAAGTGAGATTGGTCTGTACGAACTTGGCTCCGTGGGAGGCTTTCCAGGTTTAGGAATCATTATGACCTCGGCAATCTTCCACAACTGAGGAATGCAACGGTGTTTTATAATTGCATTAATAATCATGGTTATTTTTGCAATGGCTTTACGCGGGAGATGCTTAAGGATCTGACCAGTGATAAGGTCGTAGCCAGGAGCCTTTTTTGGACTGATTTCCTTATCGATTATGAGCTTAATCTCTTTGATAGTAACGGGTGGAATGTCGACATCTTGATCAATACCATTTGCGACCTCTAGAGTCAGTTCATCTGTCATAGCAATGTTTGGAGTGAATATGTTTGCTAGGTAATCAGCAAAAATCGCTGCTTTGTCTTGATTACTCTTAGCCCAACTCCCATCGGAATTTTTTATGGGTGAAGCTTGTATTATTGGTCTTTTAAGATATTTGGTAGCCTTCCAGAGTGAGTAATCAGTATCACGATGACTTGTGAGTCCCATGATATAGTGCTCTTGGGTTTCTTCATTGATCTCCTGTGTCAAAGACCTCAGTTCACTTTCTGCCTTGTACCATTCTGATTTATGGCTGGGTACTCTAGTTACTTGCCATCGTTTTCTGGCCTTGCGTTTTTCTTTTATTGCAGTGACTATTTCCCGAGGGTAATTGATCCCTCGTAGTCGCCTTGTAAGTGTTGGTGTATTTTCCCAAGCAACAGTTTGTATACTGCAAACAAGATGCTCGAGCTCGTGTTCAATTTCTTCTGGTGATTGTAAGGACTTACTCAAGTCGATATGTCTGCATATTTCTTGCTTGAAGAGCTCCCAGTTGGTCTTCTGATTGACTAGGGCAGGGTTGGATGGCTTCTGAATGATTCGATCACTGAGTGTCAGTATGATGGGTGAATGATCTGAACTGAGATCAAAGTTTTCTTCGACTAGCAGGTAGTTCGCTGAAATGTTTTTCGTAATGAAAAAGTCAATCAGATCTTGTGGCCAGTATGTTGGTTTCCCGGTTGAAAATGCTTCGCAGTTTTTATCATTGATTGCTTGAATCAATCTACGACCTTTTGTAGTAGTTAGTCTTGAACCCCAAAGTGTATTTTTAGCATTGAAATCCCCTCCTAGGATGAAACGATTCCCAAGTTGGGAGAGTATACCCATGTATTCATCGTATGTCGTTTGGTGCCTCGGCGGACAATATATGCTTGCAACATTAATCATGAATGAAGTGGTCCTGATTGCAATGGCACATATCTGGAACGCTTCAGTTTCTATTTTGACTTGCTCATGGTGATAAAGGCTTTCTTTAATCAATACTGCACTGCCGCCGCGCGCTTGATTGCTTGGATGAATGGCGTGGTAGCACTTGTAGCCTTTGAGTCGGAGGTACGATTCGTTGGTAAAATGTGTCTCAGAAATGAGACAAATGTCAATCCGGTTGAAGTCTAGAGCCAACTGAAGCTCAGTTTTTCGTGACATGAGCCCATTGGCATTCCAGCAGAGTATTTTGACACTATTCATGTTGATCTTTCCGGACGAGTGCTTTCGATTCTACGAACACGCTCATCCAGGTTGCTGATACTCTGGCTGAGTTTTGTGACTATTTCGAAAATCTGATTTATTTTTGAGTGGGTGTCTTTGTTGACGGGATCGACCGATTGCCCGGTTGGCAGTTGTTGTAGCTTTTTCTGATTTTGCAGAACTTTCGAGTATGACAGGAGATTAGAGACCTGACTGGCGGCCACCTGGGCCGTTTTTTTATTACAGAGTAACGGCTTTTTTGGTATGAATGTTTCTTTATTGGGTTTTACTTGCTCTAACTTTTCCATCTGTTGTTGATGAGGAATTTTCTTGTTTCTATTAATAGCTTCAATAGCTACTGGGCAACCGCGATAATTTGCAGTGTGGTCTCCAGAGCAGTTGGCGCATTTTGCAGGTGTATCTCTGGCCTTGGTGCATTCTTCAGTGAAGTGGCCCTTAGCACACTTAACACATCTAGGTGGCTTGGAGCAGTAGTTTTTGGTGTGGTTAAATTCTTGACATCTTTTACATTGGGATGGATGTTTCGAAGATTTGATCGGATGCACTGTCACACGCCCTTTGAGAACCTGCTTAATTTCATAGATTTTCTCGGGATCTAAATCTTTACGAAAATCGACAATGCACATATCTAATGGATTTTTAGATTTCCATTCGAGTTTTCTGTCTACTTGAAGTACACTGTGGGAACCAAATTGGTTTCTCAGATCATCAAGGACCTCCTCATTTGTCCATGATTTGTGGATTCCTTTAATCATGACTTTGATGGGCCTGTCCTGTTTATTTTGGTATGTATAGTGCGGAATTTTTTTGTCCGCAAAACACTTAGTGATAGCACGAAAGCCATCTGAATCCATCGTGTTAATTTTGACCACATCATTTGACATAGTGGTAAAACTAACTTCGCCGGTTTGTTCCTCGACCATTTTCTTGAGGGCTGGAAAGGAAGTAACCCTTTCAATATAAACGGGAGGAGGTTTTGGATCTTTTTTTGGTTTTGGCTTGGCAATAGAATTTATGATTAGTGGACGTGAAATAGATTTTTTTCTTTTGTGTCCTCTTTGAATGACGTTATCCCATTCGCCCGTCTCTTCGGCTAGGATTTCTTCGTCTGTTGAATAGGACTCAATGGGAGGGGCTGGCTGATTTGTTTTGCTCAGTGTTTTAGTTTTGATTGTGTCGATCTCAATCTCTAGTTGATTGACTCGAGCACGTTCCTGTAGACCAGCGTCATTAGCTTCCTTCAAAATATCACATAAATGGGTAATGATTTTTAATAACTCACTAACTGTGCTATGAACAGCAGGCGAATTACGAAGCTCTGGAGAGGTGTTGACAAATTCTTGTTGTTGTTTTGCTTGGGCTAGCGCTCGCGATATCACTTCGAGGACAGTGACCTCCATTCCGCAAACGCGCGAAAACACTCGCGGAAACAACTGACATTCGTTTTTTGTTTCGCTCTTCGATGTTACCTCTTCGGCAGTTCGAACAAGACTATGACAAATAGAAATGGTACGCAAGAGTTTATTATGTCCTTTTTTTCCCGGATTAATTCATTGGTCCGCTGCAAAATATTACACAAAGGTTTATTATTTCTTTGTTCGATACCCCTTCTACGCAGATCATTGTTCTATTATTATTAAACCCCTTATGTAGTATAAGATCAGAACACGGCGCATCGTGTCTTCCAGAAGGATTCACACTTTCACAGTTCCATGACCCCTCAATTTTACGCCTCACAGTAAACGTGTTTGAATAAAGGTCGACCGGTAAGGAGAGAATATAGGTTCAGGCAGATGATCAGTGCGCCACCGTACCTCGTAATTGTTTCCAAGGAGTCCCAAAGGAGCTCCATATAAATAACAGCACCGTGAGTCGATTAGGGAAGAAACTAGCCTCAGAGGTTCCGAAGCTTATGACCAGGATAGGGGGAGAGGCGATTAACCTGCTACATCCAGAGGATATCCTGATGGTTAAATAAACCTCAAGAATATCCCCAGGTGCAGCGTTTTCAAGAATCGAGATGGAGGAACTACTCCTTTCCGTCACACTCCTGGGGCTATCAAAACCCGTGGGTCGGGAGGGGGGGCAGAGTGGAAAGGGGGCTCCAAAACGTGTAGGGCAGGGAATGAGGTTAAATTTTAAAGGTAAAAGTTTCCGTTATATTGCCAATTTTGCCTATGGGGGGGGGGGGGGGGGGGGCAAGAGATGAAATATGGGGGGTGTTTGTGGGGGGGGGGGGGGGGGGGAGTAAACCGAGCTCTGCTGATATATGACAATGGGAGCTAAAGGAAATGTAGTGGTTCCTCCTTCAAAGGGGAGAGGCAATGAACCTTCAACACCCAGAGGATTTCCTGAAGGTTGAATAAACTTTAGGAATATCCCTAGCTGCAGCGTTTTCAAGAATCGAGAAGGAGGAACTACTCTTATCCATTACAAGCTGATTTGAGTCCCTCCACACTTAGTAATTGTATTCCAGATCTCCAAAAAGGAGCTGCATTCGTGGTTTCAATATCATAAGTCGATTAAAAAACAATTAGGCTCAGAGGCCCCACAGCAGGATAACATGAATGTCAAGTCCGGATTCATGGCTTGTGTTGCTTCAGGCGACGCAGATGGTTGCATTGTTCAGTGGGAATTCGAGAAGCATGCAGTGCAGCGATCTGTTGACGTTGTTGGTAAAGACGTCGATAAAGGGGTCATATTTGATCGTTCTAACAACACCTGAGAGCAACGTCTACTTCTTCAAGCCTGAGAGGGGGAAGACAGAGAAAAAGTTTTTTTCGTGCAACCAACTTCAGGAATTCCCATTCACCTGATCCATACAGTTTATCCATGGTTTCTGTTTATCGGCGTCTCCTGGAGCAACACTAACTTCTATGCCACTCGTCATGAACCCGGACTTGACATTCATATTATTCAGCTGTGGGGCCTCTGAGCCTAATGTGTTTTTCAACCGAATCATGATGCTGACACTTCAAATACAGCCCCTTTTTGGAGATCTGGAGTACAATTATAAAGTGTGGATCAGGGACTCAAATCAGCTTGTGATGAGTAGGAGTAGTTCCTCTTTATCGATTCATGAAAACTCTGTAGCTAGGGGTATTCCTGGGGTTTATTTAACCTTCAGGATTTCTTCTGGGTGTAGCAGGTTAATCGCTGCTCCCCTTTGGAGGAGGAACCACGACATTTTCAGTACCTCTTATTGTCATAATGTTAGGAGAGCTCGGTTTTGACCCCCTCCCCCAACCGAACCCCTCGAATATTGGCTGTTCGCGAGTAATAAGCGAAAAACCGCGAAAAGGGACCTTCGGACCCCCCCCCCCCTCCTTCAAAAAGTTATACCGGAATCGCTAGGGCCTCTATTACCCTTCGTTCAGGGGACCCTCCCCAACACATTCCCAAAAAGAAACAGACTGTAGCAATTATTTCCCTTAAATTCCCTAGATTTACTGGACTATTGTATGAATGCGATGTTTCTGAAAACGAAGGTAGAGTGTGAAAACTGTAGATAGTCTCTCTGAAGATCAGCAAGATAGGTGCACATTTCCCACAAACATATTGAGTGTGATTTGATTCATTGTCAGCTATATTAATTATACTTGATTATTTTCTTATATTTCGTATTGAATTCAGTAATTGTTGATTAAGTGCTTTCCGGTACTTTTTTAAAGGTTGTTTATGAGAAATTGAATGAAAGGACGATTTAAATATTACGTTTTCATTTCGGATTCTTGTATTTTACAGGTACGACCATAGCAATCTCAAAAAGCCTACAGAATTTGGTGAGTGATGATAAATATTTAGAAACCTACTGTGAATTATCATTCAGCTTTTCAAGTACAGCTATTCTTTGTATTGCTTCCCAATCCACCAGGGTAGTGGAATGATTGTGATCCCTTTGGGAAATAAAAAATGAAATAATAAATAAATAAATAAATAGAAGAAAAAAATTGTTTTGATTTTAAAAGCCCCAAAAATGTCGGTTTTGTGTTTGTTTGACTGTCAGTACGTGGATTACAAAACTATTTCAACAGACATTAGAACATTTTTTATCTTCAAGGTAATTCAAGCAAGGCAATGCTCCTATCACGAGAATAGCAATATTATTCATTATACAATTCAAAATAATATACATGTACTGATGATAATACATAAATTTGTTTGTTAACGCTTCAAAATTCTTATATATATATATATATATATATATATATATATATATATATATATATATATATATATATATATATATATATACTGTTCTTCTCAGGTTTTCACCATCGCATAATCAAAATTCACGACACCCCTTTTCATTTCTTTATCCGAAATTGCTATGTTTATCCATAATATTTTTTCAGTCTTAACCCTGGAATGGAAATGCCAAATTTTTTTTCACACTCATTTGTTACTTCTATAGGTGTAAAGAAAGAGAGATCATAAACACACACACACACACACACACACACACACACACACACACACGAAGGCACACTTTCGAAATTTACTGTACCAACTCTGCTCATTTCTTGCATTCCTCCTGCAGATAAAGATGGAGTCAAAGGAATGATAATTTGGGCTATTCCCCGCCATATCTTCACTCGGTTTTTTCGACCCCTGAAATTGGAGTTTTTACGTCAGAAGCAAATGAGGTAATGGTTGCAAAAAAGTTAATATCATATGGATAACCGATAGATAGTGCCATCTAAATTCATCATTTGATAACATTGTACTGCATGTTCATTTTACTTCACAATAATTGTTCAAAAGTATACGTAACGCAATAGCTCATAATAAAAATAGACAATAACGCTTATTATTCGACGCTAGTACTATTCCATGATTCGGGAAAGATTAGAAAGTTGGAAATCGATCTTAAAGCCTCGAATTTCGGAATATTCATTCTTCACGGAGAGTCCTTTACAGAGTATTCCGCTGATCTATGCAAACAGGCTTGAGGTTGGAATAATGAAGGTTTTAGTAATCATTTTTTGAGTTTGGAAATCTGTATTACAGGTTTGTTAGAAATCTTTTTTATTTGAACTGTTACAAACACTATCTCGTACCTCTTTCTATCTGTCTTGTATTGCAGCTTCCCAATGTTAACTGATTAGAAAATAGGAATCAAGAATCAATTTTTGGATTGCAAAGCATGCATGCTATTTTCGTGTCTGGTAATGCTTTCTTTCAAGAGTTTTTGTTTCTTATTTGTGTATGGTAATTTAGAAATGTATTTTGATGACCTGAGAAATGCGTTATTAATGCCAGCAATTAGCATTTAACCACTACGTACGGATTGTTCTGCACATCCTGTAAAGAACGATTGTATTTCAGTTCCACATGAACTGGTAGAACTTTATTTTTGGAGAGAAAAATGTAAGGTTATTATTACACAACAAGGCGAGGAAGTGGTGTTTTCATTTTCCTCTAATCTTTTTCTGTCATTCTGGTTTCCGGGGTTTTTTACAGGCTCCATTAAAGGAGGGGTTATACGGAAGATTTAGAGAAAGAGCAATTTTCAGGCGATAAATCAGAAAAGAGAAAGCAAACTTTGTTACTTGCGGAAGAAAAGGCAGATAAGGATCAGGTTTGGCCCAAAGAAACTTTTGTTCATTTGCCCTTAAGAGAATTTTGTTACCGTACCGAGTGAAAGGATGACATAGATAGGTAGCTGAAGTAGGTACGGGTAAATATTTTAACAGAGCTATGGTGGTGTAAGTAATCGATCACAACTATTTCACGTTACTTACCCGGTTCTTAATTTTACTCTTATTAGCTGACTTCTATAAAATAAATAAGCTAGAGTACATTTGTTTCAATGCTTTTTGAATGAATGACGTAGCTCCTTTAACTAAATGGAACATCATTTCTAAACTGTGTGTGAGTAGTCCATAATATGCAGTAAGTACAAAAATAAAACTTTAAATAAATGCAAAATAATTTATTGTTCCTGTAGTTGGTGTTTTGTAAAAACATTATAGAACACCGCTTATTATTTGATTTGATTAAAACTCTTATTTGCGTAAAATGTTTCTAACATTTTATCATTCTACTATATACATAGGTATTTAAATTTATTCAATTATTTAAGCCGAACCTCAACCAAAAGGGTCATTAGCGGCAGCATTCTATTATACAAATGGTTTTTGAGTGTGATATACTTCTACCTACCGAACTTCATAAAAATATCACCAACCAAGGGAAAAGTTATCAGGTAGTAGCTATATGTGAGGGAGCCGGTAAATCGAGTAACCACATATTGGAACATTCTCTAATGGAGTGTGAGTGAGGCTGGTTGAGGCACGCCTGCAATCTCCGCAGGCCTAGTGGCACGGAATAAACCCTTCATAGGCCTTTTATAAATCTTGTCAAAGAGGTGAAAATGGAGAAAAAAAAAAAAAAAGTTTTCCACATTCCACGTCACACGGAACAATACTGGGTATTCTCTCGTTTTGAGAAATCGGTACGCGCACATCGGATACACGAACAGAAAAAAAGTGAAAACCAACACAATAAATTACGTTTCAGCACTATTTTTATGCTGTTTGTTCAACAATTAGTCTCATTCTTCTAGCGTTGGATTCTTTCAGACATATTTATAAAAATACGATAAAGCCCGTATGGATGGAGAATAGTTTTTTAAAAATTATTTCATGTTTTATAGGAAATCGGGTAGGGCTTCATTTTTGGGAGCTGTCTGAAGAAGTTGATCATGTGCATTAATATGTTAACAGCCAGTGATTTTGTCCATGATAATGTTGATGTGAAGTATTAATTGTCCCGTGGTTAAGGTATCTCAAGTGTTTTTAGCATGGAACATGCTTTAGCCTTGGACTAACTAGCGAAAAACTTTACGCGGATGTGTCACAAAACCTAGGACTAACTACCAAAAAACGTTACGCGGATATTTCACGAAATTTTAGCATGGAACATGCTATAGCCTTGGACTAACTAGCGAAAAACGTTACGCGGATGTGTCACAAAGCATACCTACTTTAGCCTTGAAGACTAACTAGCGAAAAACGTTACGCGGATGTGTCACGAAATTTTGACATGGATATAATGTCTTTGCTCTGGGGGAAATTTTCGACAAGCAATAGTAAGTTGATGTCACGATTTTCCAAACTAATGATTTTCACGTACAACCCAGCCGTTGCTAGGGGAATGGAACTTCTGCAGTTTTCATCGCACAGAAATCGTTTGCCACTCGTTGGAAAGCGCTTGATTTATGTGATAAATGTTCACATCTCAAGCTACCAATTTCCCCCTCCTTACGTACCTGGCTACATTCCTAAACTAAGTTGATTAGACTATAAACAATTTTCGTTTGGCGGAAACTAAATTTTGCGATGACACATGATTCAGTTTGGCGAAATTTAATATTTACTGTCAACTGCTTGTTGATGACATCATTTGGGGAGTTAATAACATGTTGAGGAGAGTCTAGACATGATTAATGTGTTTCCAAGTCCAAACAACCCTGCGATTTGGGGATTCCCCAATAAGAAGGTACAACCAGAACCATCAGTGTCCGTTAATTCTCCCATAACCGGTGACAATTCAGTCGGTCTGCTTGACGAGGATATTAATTTGTTTTAAAGTGCAAACAACCTCGCGATTTGGGAAATTCCCAGTAAGAAGATCGTTCCGGTTAATATGCTGCAAAATTTGAAGAATAAGTGGGCACGTGCTACAACAAAGAATGCTTGGCTGAGGAACAGATAATTACTAGTATGAAGAAAGTTCTCAAGGAACACTCAAACCGGCTGGAGGAGCTAAAAAAATGTAAAATCAGGCTATCATGAAAATAAAAATGATAGCGTCTGTATGGGAGAAATATTTTTTATAGTATGTATAGTATGCTTTTAGTGCCTCCAAGAATACCTAATAACATAAATTCTTTATCCTATATGTCGTCGCCTACAGTCCAACGTCAAAGTATTTGTTTACAACTCTCGAGGACAACCGTTATGAAATCTCCAATCAAAGACTTATCCATGTAACATGGTATCTGCTTGTAAAGCAGATAGTGGAACTCGTTTATGAGTTCTTTTCTATAGTTTTTGTACAAATTACACCACTTGGCGACCTGAAAATATTGTGTTATTACGTGAACTATTTCTGGGTCGAATTAAACCACCACCAGCTCTGGAGGTTTGATAATAGATTTTTTTGCAATTTTTCGACTAAGTACCAAAAATTTAAGTTATTGGGAATTTACCGAAAAAAAAGTTATAAAAAAAAATTACAAGAAACATGTTTTTCGGTAGTGGAAAAATCGCAAAAAGTCAATTATCACACCCCCAGAGCTGGTGGTGGTTTCATTTGACGCAGAAATAGTCCAAGTATTGCGCAATTTTTTTCTTCTGATTTTCACGAACAACCTGGCCGTTGCTAGGGAAATGAAACTTCTTTAGTTTTCACCGGACAAAAATCGTTCTCCACTCGTTGGAAAGCTCTCGATTTATCAAGCATTTCTTTCGTCCTTGTCTTCTATTCATGTCGCAGTTTTATATTTATTTATGTTATAAATGGATATAGCAAACAATGCTGCTTGTTTCAATGTATTTTGGTTGAGAAGTTAATCTTGGTTATAGTAATTGTGGACGGGTACCATAACAGAAATTTACCTACCTAGGTACTTCTTTCTAATTTCTATTAGTGAAACATTTATGTCGTAGTTTTAAATTTATTTACTTTTACGAATTAGCGGGAGGAAAGCATGTTCCATGGTTTAGCATTTTAGCCGATGGCTCAAAGCGGAAAGCAACCGAGGGCCCAGCGGGGCGAAGCCCCCCTGGCGGGGTCAAGGGACGGAGCCCCTTGCGAAGCCCGAAGGGCCGAGTTTATCTTAATTTCATTTTATTTTATTTTTAAATATTATTAATTTTTGTTTTCGAATGGAGTATTTTCACGCTACCATGCTCTCTTAGTATGCGTGACGAAAGGAGCAACGGATTAATTTCAAAATATATGCCTCTCAATCAATTAAATAAGAAAATTTAGTTTTCTGATTGGAAACAATTCTTATTGGAGAACAAGAAGGGCACTTCTCATGAATAATCGTATTCAAAATTTTCTGAATTCTAGCTCAAGACCTTGAGACGAAATATTGCTTTTCCAGACTATAATGAGCCCTGTTAAAAAAAAAAAAATAATAATAATAATAAATAAATAATAATAATAATAATAAGAAAAAAATAAATAAATAAAATAGAAAAAATTAATAAAATACTAAATGGTGAAAAAAAAATTGAATGTTCAAATTTATTGAGTAAAATCATTAATATTTTTTACAATGTTCAAGTAAATATATTAACATCAACTGTCTTTTCTTCGTAAGCATCACACAGTCTTCATATTTATTATTATGAAGACTTTCTCCTACTTCAGTATGTCAACCACATCATCACCAATGATGAACACAATCCAATCATTCTCCATTGTTACAATAGCATTCTCTTTCAAATACGGAACTCTATGAAAGTAAAAGACTTAGAAACTAGGTTGGGAATTGTTCTTAAAAAAAAGTAATTCATTGAAGGGCACAATTTAATTGCCTGAGTTATCTTTGGGACGGGAAGTGGTAGGAAACTGCCGAGGAGAAAATTAATTGAGAAAAACCTCCATCTCCTACTTCCTTCCCGACAGCCTCCCTACCCCTCATTGCAGCCTTGACTACTCCCTCAGGATCTTACGTGACCAATTCCCCTGGCGGTCTCTGGAAGGGGTTGCTGCCACTTCTGAGGCCCCTTTTAAACTCCGTCTGTGATGGGCAGACTGCGAATGATTTAAAGCGTCTCCTTCTTGGCCCTTCCGAGCCATTCCAACGTCCATTGCAGGGGTAACACTATGGCTCTCACTTCCGCCTTCCTCCATAATAATGCTTCTCATTTCCTTCATAATGTTCAACTCTTCAGTTTTTATTCGACCTCGAATTTTCAAAAGACAGTATAAGCTGGGTACCCGTGCTTCACAATTGGCGATCTATGACAATTACCAACGATTTATTGTTTCACTAGCTGAGTACCCGTGTTCCGCTACGAACAAGTTATAGAAATTGCATAGCTTCGTACTTCGTCATTTTTTCCCAGCAGTACGTGCATGACGTGCTCACACTACCCTCTCTAGATGAGAGAAATTTTAGGCTCTAAACACGACTCGGGTATTCCGGGTATTCGGGTTCGGAGCTTACCTAGTGGGATAGCATATAAAGGTACCCTCTAGTCCCACATGAAGGCTCATCTTGAGCCTTGTCAAGAGTTTGCGTGTTGGCCTTCACATGAGGGTAGAACACAACCACACATCCTCAGATGCCGCTACAATGAGGCAATTCATCGGTATGCGGGAAACACTCTCCAGTTCACCGTCTCAAAGATACCTGATGGTGTAGCCGTTGCTCTATGGATACCCAAATTCCAAGTCAGTAGACGCTTATCATCTGTCGCGTGTGTGTTCACAGCAGAACTGTGGGCAGTGACACTGACCGTTCGACACTGCCAGTTGTTGGGAATTATGTGATCTGGAGCGACTCACTAAGTACCATCGAGGAAATTAGGGACACATATTCTGATGATTCTCCAATACAAAGCCAACATGTATCGCTTCACCAAGCCACAACATTGGGCTCAACCATTACTTTTATGTGAGTGCCAAGCGGGTATTCATAGCAACGAGTGTGCTGATGTCCTTGCAAGGAGAGTCACTGGTGGTAACTCGATCGATATGTTGCCTGCACGCATTGAGGATCAAATCTCCTACATGCAACATATAGCCAATTCCATCTGGCATGAGCAATGGATGGGAGAGGTCCGCGTGGTATCCTTCAGGACTTGTGCCAGATGGGCCCATTCGTTACCTAACTTCCAAGGAGGAACCGAACAGTGGTCAACCGGGTAGCCACTGGCCATACCCGTCTTATTCTAAGACGGGCCTAGTACATAAGCTCGAGATGTTATGTGTGGGAGGTGTGTCGGTGATCTGTCCAGGAGGCCACTTCCAGGAGGAATTCCCAGAACTCATGGACCTCCGAGTCCAGCATCGGCCCCCTCAGTGGGTTGACGTTTTGTCTGGACCAGACTAGGTCCGATCCCTGTCCCTGTTATCGTACCTGAGAGCCGCTGAGCTCGACTATGAACTGTGATATCAGATCTGTGATAGATTTCTGTACAATCCAGCCCTAGTTTTATTCAATTGGCTAATTATATATAGTGACATATTTTTCGTTATTAGCCCATTCTTGATCTAGTCATAGTTGTATTATTTTATTTTTGAGGTTTTTTATCTGTTTTTGGGGCCAAACAGTCCCCCCTCCATCCGATTTGTCTGTGAAATCCGTGATGGGACTCCGTTCGGTTGCGGATGGCAGCGAATCGTGCCACTTGCAGTGTCCCTTGGGACACTTTGTTCAGTTCCGCTAATGACCCTACTGGTTGAGGTGCGGCTTAAACTAGTAAGTTAAAAAAAAAATATATATATATAAATAAATAAATAAATAATAAAAATAAATAAATAAATTATTTATGACAAGTTCGTTTGCTATGAAATCGGTAGATAACAATTCCTTTTTACTTAAGTCCCGAATTTTCATAAAAATTTAACATAGTAGGGTAGGATAATTTACAAAAATTCGCTCGAATACGATCATGCTGCATGACGAACTTTTTAATCCATCATCCATTACTGTTGTTTTTCTTTGAAACTGAATGAAGCCATAGGTATTATTTTGCTTATACAACTAAACAACACCAATTTTGTACTCAATAAAATTGCATAAATTCAAATTAGAACGAGAATGAGATCAGAAATACCCATCATACATTGAAAAGAAACAACTACATTTCCCATAAAATTTTGAAACAATCAAAAAAAAAAAAAAAAAGATGAAAATCTGTTGAGATACCTACTGTTAATTTCTCCCACTATCACTCCTCCTCACGAATACTCTGTCATCCAAATGAAATTCCAGATTTTTCGCACATCTAAACCTAAAGATCGGACAACAAATTAATAATAATATAATAAATAAATGAATAAAAACGTATCTATGAGAAAAATGGAAAAATATTGTAATCCTGCACCCCCCTCCCGTTTCACGAAACTATTAGGTAATTTGATTCTCCTAAGCATCACTGCAACTGGACTAAAATGTAGATTGAGCACGAAATCAATAATGAAAATCGGATGAGAAAAGTGAAAATACTAAGATGAATTATACGTTCCCCACCCCTATGATGTTCTTCCCTGATTACCTAATAATTATACCGATCGACTGTCACAGAAGTAAATAATATCTATATACGTTTTGAATTCATCAATCAATGGCTGAACTATTCTATGACATTTCCCAGCCAACAAAATTATACGCAGTGATGTACTAGGTTCCCTTACATCGTGAAGCAATGGCGTCGTCAGCTTTAGAAATGACATGATGTACCTAACTAATTAAGGTGGGATTTTAAAGATTATAGTATAAAGTTGTTACCACCTACAAGGCTCAACATGTATCGTGTCATTTCATCAATATTCGGGTTATGTACTACATTAAAAATATCATCTATAATGTCGCTGTGCATCTGCTAATTTGAAATTGAACAAACGCCAACAGTTTGCAGTGTCCCACAAAATATCTGTATGAATGTTATAAGGTGTCCGGCTCATCATATCTCTGGCTTACAAACCACCATAACCCTATTTTACCGAACTATGACAATGAAAGGATGGGTGGTAAAGTGTGCTCTACTCTACTCCAGCTCACATTGCTCAAATGTGGAACTCTACACTTATGGAGAAACCCCAAACCCGCCATAACCCTATTTCACCAAACTATGGCAATGAAAGGGTGGGGGGGATGTGTGCTGTACTCCGGTTCGCGTTGCTCAAAAATGTGGAACTCTACACTTATTGCCTTCTTTGCTTCTGGCACGTCTGAGACGGCCCTTCGTCTTTCTCTCGAGGGCCCTTTCTCTCCTGGACTGTGAAGAACAGACCGGGAATGATCTAGGGCGGCTCTCCAATCCTCTGCCGCGTTGATTCGAGGGGTAAACAAGGGTTCTCACTTCCGCCCTTTTCCACGATAACATTGTTCGTGCTCCTCCCCATAATGCACGGCTCTCCAGCTTCCTCCCGGCAACGCGTTTTTCGCTAGCAACAAGATTCTTATACAGTTCCAACGCGTTGTTCAAAACTAAGTAGTAGAAAAAGGAGATATGAACGAATCTGTACTCTCAGTGTATAATTTAAATACATCGATTCGCTATACTGTAACGAATTCAACACAAAACATTGTTAATGTAAGTTATATTGTTGGAACCGTAAGTAGATATTGGTATGCATATACAGGGCGTCTAAATTTGATGCACCAGGCATTATTTTTTTTCATTTCCGAAAACATAAATGAACTTTAAATGGTAACTCTTCTTAATGCTATTCCATGGTGAAATCGGATTTTGATTATCACGCCTCCCACTGGAGCTACGACTCCTAATTCGCGTAATGAGAACCTCAATTTGTTATTGCAGATTTGAAATCTACATAAGATTTCATGGAATAATGACCCATCACTCGAAAAACTGCCGAAATTACACGCAGAAAGTGCTCCAATTTTGAAATATCAAGTTTTTGAAGGTATTCTATTGCCACATATGATGCATGATTTTGGGATACTGTTTCACGATGAATCATGATGTGATGTTCATTTATCGATATTCGCAAAACCAACTTCAAAAACATCGAGAAAAAGAAGAAGAAAAAAAAAACAGCTTGACTGGCACATTTCCCCTTTTGTTTTTACACAGCGCAAGGAGTACTAAAATTGCATTTTTTCAGTTTTTGCAAACTTTTGTAGAAAATTGAAATGGCTCCAAAATTTTAAAAACCAAAATTGTTGTAAAGATTTTCATTGAATTCCCGTTTGAGGCATTCTGAAACAAATTCTAGAGTTCAAGCACATTAAATTGATCAAATTCCAGAAGATGTGATTAAAAAAATTACTAAAATTTGCAAAAAATGGCTAAAAATCGTTGAATATATTTTTTTAAGCAGAATATTTTTCAAATAAAGTTTGTTAACTACAAAATACAACATTGAAAAATTAAACAAAAACAAAATTATACTGAAAAATGAATTTAAATTTCAATAACAATGCTGGAAAATCGTTAAAAAGTTCAAATAAGCTAAACATTCAAAATCACCATATGAATAGCAGATTATTATTTATAAATTTTTGGCCATAAAATTAAGAGCGAACAATTTCTTGGCACTAATTGAGCTCCAATTTCTCAACAATTTAACATTATGCAATACGATAATATACGAAAATTCGCTCATACGATCATGCTGCAATACCCAAGTTTGTTAAAGTTGATACCTAATACAAATATCGACAAAAGAACATCACTACGTAACGTAATGCATGAAAAACTGCCCCAAAATCATGTTTCAGTATCTGACAATAGATTATCTTCAAAAACTCGATATTTCACAATTGGCCCACTCTCTGCTAGTAATTGGACCCATGCGCTTCCGAAATTTCGAATGATGGGTTATTTTTTTGTGAAATCCTATGTCGGTTTCGAGTTTGCAATAAAAAATGTTTCCCATTTGAAAACGAGGTTAGGAGTCATTGCACCACCGTGGCAAGTGATAATCAAAATTGATATCACCGTTGAATAGCATTTAAAAAAATAAAGGGGAGTTACTACTCAACGTTTTCAGATACCTTAAAAAAATAGATAAATAAATAAGAATAAATAAATAAATGAATGGCTGGTCTATCAAATTCCAGACAACCTGTATATAAGGTAATTAGAATAATGAAATGTTCATTTATATTCTGATTCATGCAAGCGATTGATTGGAATACTTGAGTTCTTCCTGTGTAGGTATGTATCGGATTTTCACGGCCATAGTTGTCTTCCAAAAGGTTAAATAACTGAAGGAATATCAAATTTCAGTTATGTACACCTATACTTCACCTAGGCTATTTGGATTTTTCTGCATGCACTCATAGGGGATGTATTGTCGATTAGGGATGGGACGTCATGACTTGTAGAACTTGTTTGGGTATGGCAACTAGCCAGAGGGATTATTTGGACGCGAAATATTTTCTGGAAGAGTTTAGGGTGTACTGCAGTATTTTGACAATTATTTTTTGACAGAGGAACTATTTTGATAAATATTTTGATTCAGAGTCTTCCTTTAAACTAAGTCTAATTTGAAGAGTTTTAAGGAAGTTGTAAATTACAAAATTTTATGTTGTCTATCGGTTCAACTAATCTTCGTTAACGTTTATGTAATGCACTTAAACTACACTGTGACGTCTAATACAACGGATTTTCATGTTTTCAGCAGTGATTCGATCAAAAAAGTTCGGTCCGTAAACATGACGATGATTTGAGTTATATTAAAGAAATATAAGAATATTTCAACATTTGTTGTGAAACTCGATCTCTTTGAGGGTGCAGTCTGGCTTGTTGAAGCAGAGAAAAGGGCTTCTCGGAGACCTTGATCCCCTACCCAGTTCATCCATGTATTAAGTTGAGGTTGGTGACTGCCGTCCTTTGATCCTGTTAACAATGTCTGTAGTCAATGTCACTGAGATAGAACGGCCTACGATCCCTGAACCCATATCATTCTAGAAGTAGGTTAAAATATCACAGACAACGTCTTTGATCCCGGTTTGATTTAAAAAGGGATACGCGCTTGATGTTTCTGAAGATAGCTATAGGTTGTCTTACATCTGAGGCAAGTACAATAAAAATGAAAATGATAAACATCAGTCTAATCGGTCATCATCGTCCCTTTCTCCAACAGAATGATGCTATTGTTATTGGTCGAATTCTCTGTGAAATCCTAGGAAATCTGAGTTGTGGCTTCAGGGTAACTTCACACTATTTTCTACACTTCTCCAGTGTTAAAAGCCAAGAAGATTCACATATTGATGACTTGTTTGATCAATAAACGTACTATTACTTTTAGACTCATCAGAGAACCACTATTACTACTATTACTTTGGGGGTGTAGTGCATATTCCCTTGATTAGGCGTAAAAAGTCAAGAATATGTATTAATAAGATCTCAACAAAAAAATCTGAAACTTTTTTTGAGCAATTTTTGACATCACTGAACAAATTGGGGATCTGATTGGCCGAATATGTTTAGAATACGTCAACCTCAATCACAGTTTATTAAAAACTTTTCTAGCCTCAACCATGGGAAGGTGTTTGTGGTAAGGAATAACAAAAAGGATGGGTGGAGGGGGTGGTTAAATGGAATAATTTGGTCATCACCGAACGGTGATCTGATCTTCGGACGAATGAAATTGGATTAGTCTGAAAGTTCTTTTGGGTTACCTATTGAGAATATTTTTAATCTGAAATATGGGGGGTGTTTGTGGAGAGGGAGGGCGGGTTGATCTTAGTAGTTTAGTAATAGGTAATTTATAAGTAAGTACTTTTAAGTAAGGAATTTTTAAATCAGATCAATAGGGGTATCCCAAAATGTGACGGGTGAGGGAGTGCTTGCATGTATTCAAGTCAACCTGTGCGACGCACGGGTGAACCAGCTAGTACAGTATATGATCAGAAATGGCGCATCGGGCCTCCCAGAAAGATTCACACCTTTACAGTTCCAGAACCCTGCATGTTTGTTTACGCTTTACAGTTTGGAAAAAAAGCTGACAAGGAAAAAATTTAGCCTCAGAGACCCCTTAGCTGACGATTTTGCACTGATTTTGAATGATAATACAATGGTCAATTTCAAATTGTAGATCAGTAGGTTGTCATCGTGCCTATGTAGATATAAGCACCCGCAGAGGAAAAATTAATGCAATTAATTAAAACATCAAAACTGTACTAATCCCCCTGATCTAAGTAGAACGATATTTAAGTAAGTAGGTACTAAAAATAACATAAATAATATACATAATTGAAATGGTTTTAATAATCATATAAAACTCCATAGTGGAATATAGTCAATCATGATGTAGATAGCGTAAAACGTCAAAATCAGTATTTTAGGAAACAGGAAAATAATGCTTGAAGTAATTTACGTTAACGCATGCGCAGAAGGAGTAATGATTTGAGAAAAATGAAATTGGTTGGGAACAAATTACAGCCTAACCCGACTCCCAAGACTCCCAACATTCCCAGAAAATGTCACCAAAATCTGATGAAAACTAGAAATTAATCTAGTTTGTGGGATAACAATCGCGCATGTGCAGGAGATACTAATGACGATTTTGTTGAAATTAATGTGGACTGATTGACTCGTCTCCCCCAACTATGCACCGAATTTGAGCAAGAAAGGACGACTGGGGTGTGAAAAAAGATGCTTGAAGTGATTTAGATTTGCGCATGCAGAGAACGGAGTTAAGATTTTTTGAAAAGTGTGAGATTATTAAGGGGATAACTACAGCCTAAACGCTCCCACATTTTCTGAAAATATCATCGAAATCTGATGAAAACTGTTGAAATTAGGCTAAAAAAAGATATGGGAAAAATATCATCTTAAAACTCTCTTGAGCCATAGCAATCGCTTTAGTTTTTATTTATTTAGTATTTATTTATCAACTTTTAAACGAAAATTAACCAAAAATGCAGTAAAATATTTGGGTCAGGAAGGCATAGCAGAAAATATATTTCATGTTGTATCAAAATGTTGTTACATCACTTACGGTTTTAGGGAAACATCATGTGTACACATACATACACTAGATCACTCTTAAATGGTAATAATTAGGTTCGTATTATCTCGTGCTCCTTTCAACAACATGAAGTACAACACCCTATATTTGTTAAGAGAACATGAAATTATTTTTCCTAAAAAATATCGGAAGCATAATCTTTCCTAAAAAAACAGAGGAAATCCATCGGTCCAATTTTTTTATCCTTTCATTTTTCCAATTATGTAATCGATCTCTACTTCAAATAAAGAACATGCAAGTATCGCTTCCTTCATTGCTGAATAGCATTGGGTTTCAAACATTTCATGTCTTCAGGGGCATTTCCCCAAGGTAAGCTGACACTCGGCTTTTCCATTTTCCCACTTCTGACGGTCCTGTGCGATATTTTTTGTTCTCAGTTGTGCTGTAGGGCACACTCGATATTCAAGACGAAAAGTTTAGACGTAATTCCTTTCTCCTTCCATCCTAATATCTGCATGCGATACTGTGCCCCGCATCGCCCCGCCGAAGGCGTTATATTGGTTTGGAGAGAACTGACACACAGCGCCGGCGTGGAGTTTCAGGTGACGCCGGCTATGTTTCATTTCTTATCCATTTATTCATTCAATTTGCACACGATTCTTTCCTCTGGCCGATATTTCTTATTCAGTCTCCATTCCTTATCATCCAGCGCTGTGGAGCCACTACCAACTCGAAGATTGCTTGGTAATGAGCTTTCACGATCGGTATTCAACAACATTCGTGGTTTCATCGAAAGCGTGTGTTAGGATCTTGGGTCAACGAACCATGCTTCACTACGAAACTTAACAATCCATGTGTTCGTCAACCTCAACACCAATAAAATGTTTGTCATTAAGCTGTAAATTAACATTTTCTTCACAAATTACTCAAAACTGAACATAAATTAGAGAAAGTTGCTAATCGGAATAATCTTTTATTTCAAAGTTTCAATATGCAAGAGATTTCCCATCAATCAAAGTACTGTGTTTGAATAAAATTCGGTACTCAATTTTACATTGCTTGAGTACAACTGTTGTAGTTGTACCTACAAAATAAATTAAAAATTCATTCTCCCACATCCTATCAACACATGAATATTCATCGGTACAATTTAATACCCGAAACTTATATGATGTATATGATTAGACAACTGGTACAACTTACTTCAGAAATTCGAAAATCATAGAAGTTACTGCTGGACAAAATAAAGCACTATACCTCTGCTTCATGCCACGTTTTCCGTTTCCTTAGAAACCCCATTTTGTCTGATGATGTATCGCGAATTTCAAACTTCTTTTAGGACATAATTTATCTAAGCTACAAGCCTCAAATCTAAATAAATCATGAGAGGCTACTTGATCGATGCTCACACGTTATAGGTATTCAATAGCTATGAGGTTCTTATTAGCGAACTTTCGTGGAAAATTAAGATATAGCAATGGGTCAAAAATGTATAAAATTCAAGTTTTCCTAAATCTCCTTAATGAAAATCCGGTTTGAAGCATTCTGAAATTATTCCTGCAGTTCGCATTTATTACTTTTTTAATTGGGCCAATGTAGATAAGATGAGGGTTGCACTTTTTAAATTTGCTAACACAATTTGAATACCAGATATTGTGGGGAAAATTCCCACTAACCAATAAGATCTGGGTACTGGGCAAAATAAACAAATCATTATTATCTCGCAAGCATCAGACGCTCCAGGATGCCGTTCCTCGTATAGGTATGAACATATTTCCTCGACACATTGTTTCTTTTAACAAGATTCAAGTAAAACTGTGGAACTTTAATCAAATTGAGCCAAAATTTTACTCTTAAAACAATATAATTAAAAAAAAGAAAGAAATTTAACCTCTAAAACGTTGCTTGGATACCGGCAATATGTGCTAATAGCAAGAAAATGTGAGCCGAGTCAGAACTTGGGAAGGATGCACCGAAAAATATGGGGCTGCAAGGACATGCGGTTGGGACAGTTCAGATGGATCGTCAAGTGTGCTTGAGAGTACTTGAGGGAATCTCAAGAGATGCCACCTGGTCAATATAATGGGTTGTATATGGCGTTACGTTTCGACATCAATATCATACCTCACGATATAGATCATGGAAACGTAGCCTGGATGATGATTTATATCTTTGTGAATTCCGATACTGACTCAACTTACTAGCTTTGGATTCACGATAAAGTATATCAGTACTTCAAAAGCAATTTGCATCCGAAGAGGATTTAAAACACTTCTTGGCAGAATGTCTGATATCAGGGGCTATTGGGAGATGTTTTAGAGAATTTTGCAGCTATTGCGAAAATAAAGCTATTACAATTATCTCCAAACACTTTAAAAACGAAATTATTTTTCCATTGAAACTCGTTTTGAGGTATTTTAAAACGAATCCTAGAATTTAACACTATATATATATATATATATATATATATATATATATATATATATATATATATATATATATATATATATATATATATATATATATATAGCTATATAGACACAGACTTACGGCGTCGTTATAAGGTGAGGCGCAGGCTTACGGCGTCACCTCCCAGTGCTACAAAACGATGCCACAATCCTGTAATTCACTTGACAAACAGGCATACGGCACCACTTGTCTTGAAGGCGAGGTATAACCAAAACCAATGAAGGGGCAGAAGTGAGTAACGTGAAATGCAGGATTGTGGCACACATAGAGTGTTTTCTCTCTCACTCTCTCTTTTTTCTTTCTTTTCAGCCGCACCTCGACCAGAAGGGTCATTAGCGGCATAGCTATCCTCTTGTCGAGGGGCTCACCATGGGTTTGGGCATTGGTAAAAACGATTATTTTAGAGCCACACCTCCGGGGTGGAGACAAACCTTCCTCTGGGTTGGGGATTCAAATGAAATATTTCCATTGGTTCCAGATGGTTGACGAATGATCGGAATTCAGAAAAAAAGTTTTTCACTAGTAAAATTTGCGATGAATTAATTTTCCATGGTCCCGATGACCTGGGCTGTCAGGGAGGGGGTAAATGTGAAGATTGTTATATTTCAGATGTTTAAAATTGGAAAAAAAGTTTTTCACCAGTAAAATTTGTGATGAATTCATTTTTCATGGTCCCGAGGACCTGGGCTGTCAGGGAGGGGGCAAATGTGAAGATTGTTATATTTCAGCTTGTTAAAATCGGAAAAAAAGTTTTTCACTAGTGAAATTCATGATGAATTCCTTTTTCATGGTCCCGAGGACCTGGTCGGTCATTTTAAAAAGCTGAAATATAACAACCTTCACATTTACCCCCTGTAAATGTGAAGGTTGTTATATTTCAGATTTTTAAAATCGGAAAAAAAGTTTTTCACAAGTAAAATTCGCGATGAGTTCATTTTTCATGGTCCCCAGGATCTGGGCGGTCAGGGAGGGGGCAAATGTGAAGATTGTTATATATCAGCTTTTTGAAATCGGAAAAAAAGTTTTTCACTAGTAAAATTCGTGATGAATTCATTTTTCATTGTCCCCGAGGACCTGGGGCGTCAGGGAGGGGGTAAATGTGAAGATTCTTATATTTCAGCTTTTTAAAATCGGAAAAAAAGGTTTTCACTAGTAAAAATCGTGATGAATTCATTTTTCATGGTCCCGAGGACCTGGGCTGTCCGGGAGGGGTACATGTGAGGATTGTTATATATCAGCTTATTAAAATCGGAAAAAACGTTTTTCACTAGTAAAATTCGTGATGAATTCACTTTTCATGGTCCCCAGGACCTGGGCTGTCAGGGAGGGGGTAAATGTGATTGTTATATTTCAGATTTTTAAAATCGGAAAAAAAGTTTTTCACAAGTAAAATTCGCGATGAATTCATTTTTCATGGTCCCGAGGACCTGGGCTGTCAGGGAGGGGGCAAATGTGAAGATTGTTATATATCAGCTTTTTGAAATCGGAAAAAAAGTTTTTCACTAGTAAAATTCGTGATGAATTAATTTTTCATTGTCCCCGAGGACCTGGGGCGTCAGGGAGGGGGTAAATGTGAAGATTCTTATATTTCAGCTTTTTAAAATCGGAAAAAAAGGTTTTCACTTGTAAAAATCGTGATGAATTCATTTTTCATGGTCCCGAGGACCTGGGCTGTCCGGGAGGGGTACATGTGAGGATTGTTATATATCAGCTTTTTAAAATCGGAAAAAACGTTTTTCACTAGTAAAATTCGTGATGAATTCACTTTTCATGGTCCCCAGGACCTGGGCTGTCAGGGAGGGGGTAAATGTGAAGATTGTTATATTTCAGATTTTTAAAATCGGAAAAAAAGTTTTTCACAAGTAAAATTCGCGATGAATTCATTTTTCATGGTCCCGAGGACCTGGGCTGTCAGGGAGGGGGCAAATGTGAAGATTGTTATATATCAGCTTTTTGAAATCGGAAAAAAAGTTTTTCACTAGTAAAATTCGTGATGAATTAATTTTTCATTGTCCCCGAGGACCTGGGGCGTCAGGGAGGGGGTAAATGTGAAGATTCTTATATTTCAGCTTTTTAAAATCGGAAAAAAAGGTTTTCACTTGTAAAAATCGTGATGAATTCATTTTTCATGGTCCCGAGGACCTGGGCTGTCCGGGAGGGGTACATGTGAGGATTGTTATATATCAGCTTTGGGTCATTCCATGTCAATTCAACACACCCAATTTACCTCACCATATTAGATTTTGCTCAAATTTGGTATACTCATAGTAGGTGTTGAGACTAAGAAAAATACCAAATTTTAAATTTTTATCTCAAACCGTTTCTTAAATATGGCTATGTAAAACTTACAAAATCTTGCCAAAAAACCATGAACGGATTTTATACTATTCGCTCTACGAACTGTCCTAATTGAGCTAGAGAGCTGGGGGAGGTCTCATTTTGCAGCTTTTTTATGCTCTTTCCAGTGATATACAACAGGACATAGGTTCTAATAACAAAAATTTTGTCAAAATACAAATTAAAATTTTGATTTAATTTTTTTCCAAAAAGTACATAATTTAAAATTTTCAAAATATTCCTATAAATACTTAGTACTGTTGTAAATAATGTGACAAAATATAAATATGGGATGATGATGGGTTCATTGTTAAAAAAAAATATTCCTGACACTAGTTTTCCACTAATAGCCCGGTTTTGACTAAATAATAAACATATTACGTACTTTTACCAAAGAGGTGAGCTATTTAATTAAATATATAAAGGAATAATATGTATAAAGGTAAAAAATATCAGAAATATTAATTCAAAATACTATCTTGTTAAAACAAAACCAATAACCATAGATATACTCCAATAAAAATTAAGTTATTTAGGTTGTTTACTTTAATTTTATACAATTAAAACCAAGTTAAACAAAGCCTATTAATTAGTAAAACAATAATCTTGAACATTTCTATAACAATGAATTTGAAAAAGGGATAGTCTACCTAAATACTCGTAGTTATGTAATAATTCTGGTACAAACAGATTAATCAAAATTTACATAATATTGTAGGTACATATTTATGATGATGAAGTAGGTATACGAGTAAATGTAACACAATTGGTGCAGTACTAACGATAATGTTTAAACAACTATCTAGATTAACACTAACCTGAGGAAAAATTAAGTTTTGAGTTGACAACAGTTTCCCTAAACATTATCTCAGTTTACGGAATTACATTTTGTAAAAGCCAGTTGGGTTTTCGCTAAGATCGCTTTCAGCTAGATTTACTTTTTTTTCTACTTTTTTTACTCTTAGATACATTTAGTTACCAACTCGTATACCTACTTCATCATCATAAATATGTACAATATTATGTAAATTTTGATTAATCTGTTTGTACCAGAATTATTACATAACTACGAGTATTTAGGTAGACTATCCTTTTTCAAATTCATTGTTATAGAAATGTTCAAGATTATTGTTTTACTAATTAATAGGCTTTGTTTAACTTGGTTTTAATTGTATAAAATTAAAGTAAACAACCTAAATAACTTAATTTTTATTGGAGTATATCTATGGTTATTGGTTTTGTTTTAACAAGATAGTATTTTGAATTAATATTTCTGATATTTTTTACCTTTATACATATTATTCCTTTATATATTTAATTAAATAGCTCACCTCTTTGGTAAAAGTACGTAATATGTTTATTATTTAGTCAAAACCGGGCTATTAGTGGAAAACCAGTGTCAGGAATATTTTTTTTAAACAATGAACCCATCATCACCCCATATTTATATTTTGTCACATTGTTTACAACCGTACTAAGTATTTATAGGAATATTTTGAAAATTTTAAATTATGTACTTTTTGGAAAAAAATTAAATCAAAATTTCAATTTGTATTTTGACAAAATTTTTGTTATTAGAACCTATGTCCTGTTGTATATCACTGGAAAGTGCATAAAAAAAGCTGCAAAATGAGACCTCCCCCAGCTCTCTAGCTCAATTAGGACAGTTCGTAGAGCGAATAGTATAAAATCCGTTCATGGTTTTTTGGCGAGATTTTGTAAGTTTTACATAGCCATATTTAAGAAACGGTTTGAGATAAAAATTTAAAATTTGGTATTTTTCTTAGTCTCAACACCTACTATGAGTATACCAAATTTGAGCAAAATCTAAAATGGTGAGGTAAAATTTAAATTTAAAGTGTGTTGATTTGACATGGAATGACCCCTTTTTAAAATCGGAAAAAACGTTTTTCACTAGTAAAATTCGTGATGAATTCATTTTTCATGGTTCCCAGGACAGGG